>OX578141.1:100779927-101379927 GCA_951213105.1 Amaurobius ferox | reverse complement strand
GTACTTCATTTTTTCAATCCGGATTCAATCCAAAACTAATTGCGTTATATTATTCATTTACATTCCCATATGTCGCACAGATCGTCTTAGCAACATACTAAAATTTCATTTTGATAAAATCATTTTTACGGCAGTTATCGTGTGAACGGACAGACAGACAAGCAGACAGACAGAATGAACAAAGTTTTAAACACTTTTCAACTATGTTGTAAAGTGTTAAAAAGGTTAAAAGAGCATAAATTTAATATATAAATTAGGGATAAAGATGTGACTACATGAGGAAATAAATTTTAAAAAATGATCCAGAGGGAGGGGATGTAGGATAGGACTATAAAATGCGTTAAAATACAGCAGTACCTAAAACCTAAATCTTAATACAAGACTTACAAATATAAACTATACAATTAAATAATAGGTATGTGAAACTCATATGCTATATGGGTTATTGTGCAATGCCGTAAAATTGACAAATATTATATTAATTTTTATAAAATAATTCTTGCAAAATACAATATATATTAATAACGCAGAAGTAATAAAATTATAATGTAGAGCTGTGAAAATATATTATCACAAACATTTTGCATTTTGCAAGTATTTTTCCGTATTTTGTCCATCATAAAACTGATGAGACTCTTTAAATATTTTCAATCAAATTTTACGACACTATACAATTTCAAAGAATGACGTAAGCTAGTTAAAATCAGTTTTATTGTTAACTTGGTATTTCTAGTAAAATGTGCAGAAATGGTGTATGTGTAAAAAGCAATTATATGTAGAAAGTGTGTTTGGAAAGAAAACTTCCATTTGCGGCTATTTTACAGTTATATTTATGGACAAAATTATTTTTTTTTATCATTTAGTTTAAGGTCAACTGTGACATATCAACTGAAATAAAACTTGGGCACACATTGCTACAGCAAAGACATTAGCGTGATCGCAGTCCTTTTTCTTTTGTAAAATATTTTGCTTAAAAGCCTAAAATTTTATGATTATTTTAATTTCATTTATATTTTAGTCATGAAAAAGTTGTAAAGTTTTAAAATCTCTTCTTGCAACAATCTTGCATTGTAAAGCAGAACTACAAAGAACCTATGAATTACCCCCAGACCCAATAAATTTCACAAGTTTGTCGATCTCGTTATTTATGGATGCCATAAACAATGCGTTTAGCGTGTAGCATTTGGAGCAGAATGAATTTTTAGTGAGTCTCCTCATTAATTCGACGTGTGAACACCGTAAAATGACGTGCCGCCTTGAAATAATTTCAAATGTAAACGAATGTTAAACTGTTCCAAATATTTGATGGCAAAATGACAATGTAACAGGACCAAATGTTTATCTCTGTCTATAGGTAAAGGTGATGGAGCTGTCAAGAAGTCCTTGTAGCTTCTAGAGTTTAAATCCTTATCTAAGGCTCAGTGAATGGAGCCTTGATTTTCTAGGTGGAGAACCTTGGTTTGAACCCTTGTTCTTTAAAATGGCAATAGAACAACATACCCTGGTATGTCAGATGGAATTATTGAATTGGAGAAATAGATGAATGAGGTTAGATAAAATGGATGGATTGAATGAATGGGGTTCAATGAATTGGATGAATGGATTAATGAGATTAAATGACTTGTATTAATGGCTGAAGGAGGTTAAATAATTTGGAGGAATGAGATTTAATGAAGTGGCATTTGTGATGAATTAGATGAATGGATAAATGAGATTAGTTGAAATGGATGAATGGGGTTAGATGAAATAGTTGAATTGAATGAATAATGTTAGATGAAATAGTTGAATTGAATGAATCAATGAATTATACCTCAAACAGATGGAGTTTCAATTTTTAAATGAACCTAGATTTATGCCATCGATTTTCAATTCATGAGTGTTACGACAAATAGGGGGGGGATAGTCTGTATAGAACATAGGAAAGGAATGAAGAGGTGTTTCAAATATGAAGTGTATCTTCGACCTAAAATCTGATGGAGGAGAATATTGTGTCCACTTCGTATATATCATAAGTGGCTATCGTATCATTAACTTGAATATATCGGTGACTGGTCAGGTGGATAACCCACCAGATGGAAAACCAAAAGGTGAGCTCTTGTTCCCTTACATACATAAATCACATTCATTATATCATACAGGAGTTATTTTCAGTCTTCGAAAGTTGCGTTAACAATAATTTTGCTTTATATAATTGTCTCGCGTAAAATTTTAAATTTCACATGCACAAGAAAGTTTTCCACCTTTTCTTTATGACAAAGTAATTCCTATGAAGGTTTAATTAGAGACGTATAACCGTTCAGCTTTGGCCTGAGATACAGAGTTGTCAAAAAGTCACTCGCTTTCTATTTCAATATCGATAATGTACCGAGGAATTGAAATACAAGTGAACCTCGATATAACGAACCTCGTTATCTCAAAATTTTCGATATCTCGAATTTTTTTCATCTCCCTTCACGCACGGTATAAAACTAATGTAAAACAAACTCTTTATTAAACAAACTCGAAATTATTAAACAAACTCGAAATTTTTCTAATAAAACTCTCGATATCTCGAAATTTTTCATTTTACCATTTAGATCATCTTACCATTTTCAACTTTTCATTTGGAAAAATACGATCCAAAAAATGTGTTTAATGCAGATGAAACAGGACTATTTTTTAAGTGTATGCCTGATAAAACTATGACCATTAAAGGCGAAGCATGTCGTGGCTAGAAAAGGAGCAAAGAAAGACTAACTGTACTGTTTTGCACTGATATGGATGGTTCAGAAAGGACCTCTTATGATAGTTAAATCTGCTAAACTCCGATGTTTTTCAGGAATGAAATCTTTTCCAATGACTTATTTTGCGAACAAAAAGGCTTGGATGACTGCCGAAATTTTCACTAATTGCTTAAAGGAAGTAGACAGAAAAATGCCCCGTGAAAATCACGATATTGTTCTCTTCTTGGACAACTGTACAGCACACAATAGCGTGCTGAAATAATAATCCGCGAAAGTTCATTTTATGCCACCAAACACAACTTCTAAGTTGCAGCCTTTGGACCAAGGTATTATTCAGAGTTTTAAAGTAAACTATCGCCACAAAATTAAGCTTATTTTGATTCGCCTAGCTCATTTGGAAAATGTGATAGATATTGAAGGATTCAGTAACTGTAACCAAACTGTCATTGATGACTATTTCGCAAAGTAAAGAAATGCAAGATTAAATTGTAATAATGTATGTACGCACATAGTATTACAATAAATGTGTATCCAATCATTTCAAGCTTCGCTTTATTTGTTGTCAGTAATTTCTTGGATAATACCCGATTCTCTGTCTGCAAGATAAAGGTAAGTGATTCTTTTAAAAATGTGTAAAGTATAGGACTAGTATCTTTTATGAATTCCTTAAATTTTTTCAAATTTTCGATATCTCGAATTTTTTTTCTTCTCCCTTCAAATTGGATATATCGCGGTTCGACTGTAGTAGAACTTTTTTCAGTTACGTCGCACTAATAGAGGGAAAGGTGATGATATGGACCCTGCAGGTATTATGGATCCTACGGGTTCCTCGGCCTGAACGAGGATCACTCTAGTGGCGGAGCGGTAAATCAAATCTAATCACTCCCGCTGAGATAAGAGATCGCCACTGCCGTGCATTATTGGAGGAACAATTGTGTTGTGAGCATTGGTATTTCATCCTATTCGCTAACGTTTAGCAAAATACGAGATATACAAGCTTTATGGGTATTTATGTTGCACAATGCGCAGATTTAGATGTCATACCTTGAACTACACTAGTTAGACGATAATATGTCGAAACCAGATTTCAACTTTTTGGTTAGGTTTGAGAGTAGTGATGTGATGTTTTCAACATGGTGTTGCTGGTAATATGGATCCTGACCAATCATTCCATTCTGACCACTCCGGTGACTCACCGCTCGATCTCCAAGTGGGGGAAGACCAATCTGGTGTGCAAAATACCAACTGTCTCTTCTGTGACTCAGCTTTTACTGATGACTGCCATGGAGAACTATGGGTCATGTGTGTGATGTGTGAATTATGGGCAGGAGAATTGTAGTGTGAATGATGGGGGAATGCGCTGGAGGCGAGAAAAGAATTTATATTTGGCACTTTTGCAAATAATTTATGTTATTTCAACAATAAAGTTCATTTTTGACGAACAAACTGTGACAATTTCACGGAGTCCATAATACCCGCACTTAAAAAAAAACTGATTTCACTTTTTTGGTAATCGCGTTATGGAGGTTACTGTAAATATTCTAAAAAATATTCCTCCTGTTGTGGCCATAGCTGATTAGAATATGCGACCAACCATCCTCTAAACGAGTGAAATTAGCTTCACATGTAGGCGCACTTTACAAAAAACAAAGTTGGGTCCATATTACCACCTTTTCCTCTATGCCCTTAAAAATCTGATAGAGGCAAACATGACTTTCCTTATATAAATCAATGAATTGATTTCTTTCACAGTGAAAAAATGATGTATAAAATCCACGGTACTGTGTTTATAACGTTGAATTGTACATTGGGCGCTTTTCTGGATAACAAGATGTAAAAATTTTGAAGTACCCCTTTAACTTACATTTCACGTAACTGTAAATTAACAATTATCCATATTGATACCATCGTCAATAAGCAATATAGTCCATATATTAAGATATTTTAATAATTAATCCATCAATTTAGCGTCATTTTCATTCACTAGATCCATTTTTCTTTCTTCTTCGACCCAGACCGTCCGACCTATCCGAAATAGTAAGGCATCTGTTTGGACGGCTAGGAAGTGCCACCCAATTTAAACTGGAATCCAGTGGGGGAGGCATCTACAGGGATCATACCATGCTTCCCCTACCACCAACCTCTTGGAAAGACTTAGGGGTCCACATATTTAACGTGTCCGTTTTTCGCTTGAAGGCGACGACAGTTTAGACAGAGGTGGGAATCGAAATCGGGTCGTCCGAGTGTAATCCACCTGTGCTAACCACTGAGATGTCGCACCCCCAGGCGCATTCTTGCAATTCTGACGATTTTTTCATCAATCTGGGGCGAAATATCGCCAAGTTAGCAATATACAACTAGATTATTTGCCAAATGTATCGCCAAGTGTTACAGACAAACCTTGAGAAGAGTATTTCTTATATACGAGAAGGTATGCCTGTTATATGATTTAACTCAAGATTAGCAAAATCTAACCACCTATTTCGCGACATTTTTATCGCTTTTGCAACATTGTAATTAATTTGCAGCAAAAGTCGCCAAATTGGCAACGTACCGCTAAATTCGTTGCCAAATTTTTCGCCAAGCGTTACGGGCGGAAGGAGAAATAACTTATTCTTATAGTCGATTCTTATGTTCTTTCCAAGATTTTGAATTTTTATCAGTTAGTCATCCTTTTCATTGATTTAGCGTCGTTTTTATCAATTTGACCGCATTTTTGTCAATTTGGCGACATTTAAAAATTATCGCTATGTTGGCGATATTTCACTAAATTCGTCGCCAAATTTTTGCCAAGCGTTATGGTCGGCGAAATAGGTTATTTTTATGAAATATATTGCCGTCAAAATAGAAAATTATTACCCGAAGTATCTTCTCTTGTGAATGGAACGAGCTAGATACGCGAGAATGATGGTAACAAATTTATCGCATAATAGTACATAAGAAAAGTTAACATATTTCACAATAGTTAATTATTACTTTAATTTTATGTAATTTTTTGATAACTTTATTTGGAAAATGTTCAATATATCGAGAACGGTTCATGCACGTTTTGTAAAGTTTATGTCAATCATTTTCTAATGAAGAATTACATAAGAAATGATTACTTGCGTAACTTTATTAATGTTTTTGATGATGTTTTCAAAATTTCATTCCAAAATTTGGGGGGGGGGGCTTCCGAACATTTGATTCCGTTCGTTGGAACCGCTGAATTCGTTCATGAGATATCGTTTTCACAGACTCAGAATCACTTACACACACACACACACACATACGCAGACACACATACACAGACGCACATACTTATATACACAAACACAAACATCCCCTCAAAAGCGTCTAATTCGAGTTCAGGGATGCTTGAAACGTGGACTCTTCAACCCAAAACTCGAATTCTAGTTTTCGACCCCGTCACAATACTTTCCTTTTATACTATGTATATAAGGAAAATAATATATCCTAAATATGGTCTGCTATTTCTCATACGTCAGATGACCATTAAAATCAGCTTTTCTATCAATAAAAGCGCATGGAGTTTTCTCTCCAAGGAGTGAAATAATTTTTATTTAAAGCAGTATACTTGTTTTTCGTGCGACATATATGATATAAAGGCACTTAAAATTCACACTTATGTACAAATTCCTACAATATTTTAATGACATTGTTATTCAAAACATTTTATTGAAATATTTAATTTTCCTAAAAAGAACTATAAGAATTTCTGTTCTCGCCATACAAAGTTATTTTTACAATCAGCCTCTTCTCTTTCAATCAAAGAGTATGGAGTGTTTCAAGGAGTGAATTAATTATTATTTAAAGCAGTATATTCGTTCTTCGTGCGAAATATATAATATAAAGAAACTTAAAATTCTCAATTATGTGTAGTAAATTCAAACAGTATTCTAAATTGCATTGTTATGCAAATCATTCTTATGAAATATTTAATTTTCCTAAAAGTAATTATAACAATCTCTGTTCTTGCTATACATATTATTTTCACAGGCAGATATGAAGAATAAAACATCCTGGTCCCGTTTGCAAACAAATTTACAAAAAACATCAAACTAGATCAACGTATGTAAAAATGGTTTTAGAAGATATACCAGTCTATTTTTATTCTATTTCAATAATTGGCTTGAATTTTATCGAAAAAAAAAACAGATTACGTAAGAACGAAATAGATTACGCAAGAAAATGAAAATATCAATAATTTCCAGAACCTTTAAACATGAAGGCCGTAATTAATCAAATTATAAAAGCAATTCCGAGAAAATGAATTTTTATATGCATTCCGTTATTATGTAAAACGGAAAAGATTTGACAAAAATTGCGAAAAAATTATCGTCTGCATAATGCTAGTTCTATATAAGGCGCGTTTTTTAACACTTTACAACATAGTTGAAAAGTGTTTATGACTTTGTTCATTGAGTCTGTCTGTCTATTAGCACGATAACTGCCGTAGAAATGACTTTATCAAAATGAAATTTAAGTATGTTATTGAGACGGTTTGTGGGGCATACGGGAATGTCAATACAGAATATCACCCAATTTTGGATTGAACCCGGGTTGAAAAAATAAAATGCATTGAACCCTATGAGACTTGATTTTTCATACATTTTTTAAGCGAATTTAAAATTCACAAATTGCATCGAAAATTTAGGAAATATTCAAATTATCTATTAATAATTTAACCCATATAATATGAAGAGATCACGTGACCCACTTCAAAATGGAATATGGCATTCATCATATGTTAAAATCGTGATATTTAAAGTTCTTTTACATATATATTTTGTGTCGCATCCGTCCTAAAACCACTCTAGTTTTGCGTAATTTCTGTGTATCTATATCCTGCGCCAGCGCAATTACAATATTTTCGAGTTTAAATGATCATCAAACATTGATTATTTCTACAACGAATCCTAATTTTTACGTATGCAGAATGCAAACACATCAAGCTCTAAGATGAGTTGTATAAGAATTGCTGAATTTTTTAACGCAAAATTATTTAGCTCTGGAGTCTAAAATATAGGTGATATGAATGAAATATTCATTGATTTTAAAAGAGAAGCACACAATTTTATAGTATTGCTTTCTTCGATGAAGTTTTAAGCATGGAGTTAGAAAGTATTTTTACCTCCATGGTTTTAAGTTTTTAAGTCAAATAAATTATTGTAGTGTTGTGACAATTTTACAAATATCCCCGCTGAATGAAAGGAATGGAATTAAAGTGTATGAGTATAATATTCACTAATTTTTAATTGAGAGCATGGCGATTTATATTTCGATAACGTCATTTGACTAAAGTTCATTTTTTTCGATGAAGTTTTAAGTTTTCATATATAATAAATCATTGTAGTGATAATTTTTTAAATAACACCGCCGAATGTATCGCATTTTAGAGATGTTTAAATAAAATTGCATTGCAGTTGTAAAGTGTTTCATAATCGATGCTTAATGCATGATTGATCTTTTTTTTATTAATATCTCGATAACACCTGGTCCTATAAACTCGAAATATTGGCTAAATTATAAGTGGAGCTATTCTTTTGCTACTCACAAAATTGCATGAAATTCGGTTCAGCCATATTCCCGCGTTGACGAGATAAACAAACACACACATACATATACACAATACATAGACATATTTTTTATTTTATCTAGCCATTATCATGCAAGTGTCATTAAAAAGTTTCAGATGAGTTCAGCAATGCAACCTCTATTTTAGACAGATGCAATTTTTGCCTAATTTCACTTTGTCTGCAACAGATCCACTTTCTCGAAAATGCTTTCCTAATCTCTTAATGAATTGTTAAGGGCTTTAGAGCAGAGGTATTTCTTCTGAAATTCTTCAATGACATTCTGATATGAATGGTTAGAAAAATATTGATCTAAAATAATGTTTTCACTCTGGGATAACTCCATGCTCTTCCATTGATAAAAATTGGTCTGTAATTAACGCCTGACGTATTACAAATGCAGACGATATGTATGAGGGTACATCAATGCCACCTAGCTGATACAAAATACTAGTTTAATTCATATATTTATAGTACGTTACATCATTTTAAAATTTGATGTACTCGACTTTATTTGTGTTCATTTAGTATGGATATTGGTGAATTTATACTAGTAAATGATGAAATACGTATTCATCTAATAACAACAGTAGTGCCGTGTGGTGAGGTGGATTTTACACATAAATACAATAAACTTAAACACATAAATACATTAAAGATACTCACCAAATAGTTCCACCAGGCTCAACCGCGTTAAAGTATAGTGGGGTCCGATTGGACCAAAGTACATTGCATTTACTAAAGCTAAATAATCACTCCCTTTTTGTGGCCAACTAACAATTTTATTTATAGAACACATGAAATCTCAATTTTAAACATTAATATACAAAATTACACAATTACAAAGAGTTCCCAATTTACCTAAGCTTGACCTCGGGTGCACAGTTTATTTAGCATTAATTTGTATATTTTTTTTTATTTACCCAAACTTGTAATTAATCACTTTTTTTTAAAGAAAACACATTATAATTTCATTTTAAAAATATCACATTTATCGTAAGTTGCCTTTAGCATTGGGGATCAATTAAGTTTAAACATTCATATACACATTTTAAAATCAATATATAATTTTCATACCTTCATTACATACGAACTCCACTGAGTGCTGTAGCTGACCTCTGCACGTTGGAATGGGTGGCACGCTTAATTGAAGTTTGGTTCATTTATTTGAATATTTCATGGAAAACACTACCAGTCTGAGAAAACACGGTGCGTATCACCAGGTGACGAAATTTTTTGCCAAGTATTTTTTTTTAGATGGGCACACTGTCCACTTTCCTTCTCCTCCTCTTAAACGACGGCTTAAGTCCCAGCGGCTCTTGAGTGAGCATGCGTACAGGTTTTGCCAAATATATACGTTTTCGTAGAGATTCGTCTGCTGCTTAGGATCCCGGGATTGATGCTCCTCAAACACTCCATACACGCAGTGTTACAGTTACCACGGCTTAATGCAGCTAAAGGAGCAAGGTCCTACACCGCGCCGTTTTAGTGGTAGAGCTGTGTTGCACTGCAACTAACAACAAGAAAGATCAATCATGCTTAAAGCATTGATTATGAAACACTTTCCAACTTCAATGCAATTTTATTTAAACATGTCTAAAATGCAATACATTCCTCGGTAATATTTTAAAACTTATCACAATACTACATTAATTTATTATATTTGAAATCTTAAACCTTCATCGAAAAAAATGAACTTCATTCAAATGACGGCATTAAAATATAAATTGCCTGGTTTAAACATCTCTAAAATGTGATACATTCCTCGGTAATAATTTTAGATTTATCATAATACTACGATAATTTATTATATTTGAAAACTTCATCGAAAACAACTGAAATCCATTCAAATGACGTCATAGAAAAAATAGCACGCCTGGCTCTCTCTATAAAAGCAACATTTCATTCATAAATAATTCCCCCATTCATGTCATTCATCACAATACTATAATAATTTATATTATTTAAAAATTAAGACCATGGAGCTACAAGTAAGTAAAACTCTATGCGTAAAACTTCATCGAAAATTATCGTCCTTCTCTTTCTAAAATCAATGAATATTTCATTCATATCAGCCATGCAGACTCCATGGACTAAATGATTTTGTGTTAAAGAATTACAGCGATTCTAATACAACTCATTCTACATATTTGGCTGTTTACATTTTACATAGGTGAAAAATAGGCTTAATAGTAGAAATAATCAAATTTGTATGAGCATTTAAACTGAAATATATTGTCATTGCGTTGTTAAAGTATGTAGATGCACAGAATTTAGGCCAAAATAAAGTAGTTTTAGGATGGATACAACACTCAATATGAATTAGAAAGAACTTTAAAAATCACGATTTTGAGACAAGATGGATGCCATATATCTTTTTGAAGTGGGTCATGTGATCGTTTCATATCATGGACACGTGATCGCTTCATATAAGAGGTGTTATTATTATTTTAATTTTTATTTAAAAAACTACTGAATATATTTCGCTGAATTTTTTTTTATATATTTTATGGAACAATTTGAATATTGCCTAAAATTTTCGAAGCAATTTGTGAATTTTAAATCCGCTTAAAAAATGCTTGAAAAATTAGGTCCCATAGGGCTCAATGTATTCCATTTTTTCAACCCGGGTTCAATCCAAAACTAATTGGGTGATATTATTCATTTATATTCTCATAGGTCCTATAGACCGTCTGAACAACATACTAAAATTTCATTTTGATTAAGTCATTTTTACGGCAGTTATCGTGCAGACAGACAGACAGACAGACAGACAGACAGACAGAATGAACAAAGTCATAAACACTTTTCAACTTTGTTGTAAAGTGTTAAAAACAAATGACGATGGGCATACTGTTCATTTTCCTTCTCCTCCTCTTAATTTCGGCTTAAGTCCCAGCGGCTCTTGAGTGAGCATGCGTACAGGCCCTTGCCTAAAGAGAGGAGATCAGATACTTTATTTGTAGAGATTGGCTGCTGCTTAGGAGCCCTGGATTGATGCTCCGCAAATATTCCGTGCACACAGTATTACAGTTACCACGGCTTAAATGCAGCTAAAGGAGCAAGGTCCTACACCGCGCCGTTTTGGTGGTAGAGCTGTGTGTACTGCAACCAAATAAAAACATGACGACATTCTTCCATTTTATGGTCGCCACCGCCCAAAGAAAATGCGCCCTCGCGCTGAGTTAGGCTCGGCTCGTTTTGGCTACGAGTCGCCTTCTTTACCGGACTCACTACGTCGGCCCCTCGGCAAAGGCATTTGCCGCCCGAGATAGGGACCTCGGATGCCGGGTCAGAGATGCATCAAAAATACATGCCGGGTCGGGCTACACCGAAATACAAGTGCCCCGCACTTGGAGTGCTCTATACTCGAGCTCAGAAAAGCAACTGACTAATTTTCACATTTCTTAAAAAATCCAAACTTTACAAATAAGGGGAACGACACAAAACAGGGAGGAAATCCCCCCAACTCTTATTCGCTGTTCCCAAACGCTATAAAAAAGGAGGAGGTCCAAAAATGCTTCACCATTGGTCGTTGAAGCGACGCTTATTTTTTTATGCGCTCCACTAAAATACAAGAACCAGAGGGCATTCTCGACAACCGGGTGGTCCCAAGGACGTATCCCGACGCGAGCCACACCTGACAGGGCTATAAATTTTCAAAGATTTGTAGCTCAACTTTGACATTTTGCTGCAATTAAATCTCTGAATATTTACAATCCATGTCAGTGCGCATACAACCCAAAGGCGCCAAAAAATCCCAATTTCGTCTGTGCAAAGGCCTAGCTATAAACATAAATCACAAAACATAGTATACATTTCACTATATTTACACCATTCCCTTTTTTTCCCAGGGTTACGTATAAAATATGTGAATATCCTATCACATATTCTCACCCCCCTGAACAGAAAGAAGTCAAGCTAGGTTTACAAATATTATATAGTACACTTTACCTCATCATTATTTGTTTACAGATTTTTCATCACTTTTTCTCAACAGTTCACAGTTTTTTTTTTTTTACAGTTCGAATCATATACATTTGCTTACAATCAGTACTATTTGATTTAACATTTGTATAATTTCACAATTCTATACTCTACACATTGTAATTTGCAACGCAATACGACCAAAACAAACAACTGTCAGTCCAGGCGTTTTCTCCCACTGTTTATCTCAAAACATATGTTTGAAGCCATGGCGACGACAGAGCAATTTCCCCGAACTGCTAGTAGAACCGGAAATCCAGTCGCCCAGCTTTCTTCTTCGCCCACTGCATTCGATAGAAAAAATGTGCTGGTCATTTTGCGCGCGCCCGTTCTCTCAATGTTTCACAAGCCCACAAGCAGGTAAGTATTTTAGCATGTTTTTAGCATGTTCTTTAGCATGTTATCTCTGTGTTTCACACATACGTGAGTCATTTGATGTGGAAATGAATTTTGGCTGTCTCATTTTACAAGTCAGTTCATTCTCTTTGTCATATGGCCTTCGTGCTACATGGGCGGGAAACCCTAACTTCGTTTCCTTTAAGCGTTAACTTCCAGCTTACTCTCTTTCTCAATTTGTTATAATTACCTATTCATACTTCAAAACTTCACTTACGTATATTTTCCATGTGATTTAAACTTTTATTTTATGTTTTATTTCGGCGCATTTTGCATGTATTCACGAGCTACCCAAATTTTTTTAAATAAAGTTTAGATTTACCTAGGACACCTTTCAAATTAATGTTTCCGCATTTTATAATATACGACCCGCGTATAAAATACCTGCTATTTGTTCGCTACATGAATCATGCTTCTAACGCAGCTATATGTTATTTATTTATTTATATTTTTATTCTTAATTTATCTTTTACTGTCATTCACTTATATTTATATTAAAATCTGTATATTGTTATTCCTCTGTGATTCTCTAATCTTGTACATAATAATTTTTTTTACCATGAGTTCTTAACTATGTATTAATGCATTTCCTCTTTGCCTATCTGTGAAAAATACCCGTATGTAACGCTTCTCCCGCGCTGCAACGAATGACCTTGAATTTTCGCCTGCATCTTGTCTCGGAACCAGTTTTACTCACCGAAAGAGTCGACCTTCTTAGAAGTTTGCCAAGCACTGGCTTTTTCAACCAGCCCGCCGTCAGCTGTTTTTTTTTTTTTGTAAGCGGAGCTGCCCTTATTATTTAAAGCATTGTTTACAAATTTCCTTTCCATATTTTTTTAGTATTTATTTATTTTGATTGTATCTCTACTTTGACTTGTAATCCTCTCACCATTTAAAACATTTGTTGTCATAATTAAATAAATTTTGCAGCGATATCAACGATCTGGACACGCTAATTCGATGCCTATCATCAAGTTTGTTGTCATAATTAAAAAATTTTGCAGCGATATCAACGATCTGAACACCCTAATTCCAAAAGCCTGTCATCAAGGCCGTCCGGTTTGTATATGGTGAAGTATTTATTTTGCTGTTATTGTGCTATATATATATATATATATATATATATATATATATATATATATATATATATATATATATATATATATATATATATATATATATATATATATATATATATATATATATATATATATATATATATATATATATATATATATATATATACATACATATATGTCTTTTACTTTATTTACTTATTTACTTATTTTGATTACTGATTCTTTTTATTTTTTGTTATTTAAATTTACTTGCAAGTTAGTCCCCCCCCCCCTTTTTTTTGAAGCTGCAACTGGCCGACTGCCATTCACTACTCTTATGTATATCATTATATCTGTGTATATCTGTTTTGGCTATATATTATCAGATTCATATAAATTTTTCAGCGATACCTTCTGCCAGATGGACCCGACTGTAAGCTAATGCTTTTTGATAGAAATGGAACAGAAACCTGCCAATTTTGAGAGATGGAATATAAATACTGGTCGTATCTTTTTATTTCTTCATTTTGTTATTGTTATCCTTCTCATTATGATTTATTTATTTATTATTTTATTTATTGTTAATTCTACCCTGTATTTGAAAATTATATTTATTATTATTATTTTTATGTATTTGAAAATTTTCTTTATTTGTTGTCTGACTTCCCCCCCCCCCCTTATTTTGACTGTACTCATCTTATTTTCTTACAACTGCCCTGCGAGTTCGTAGGATCGAAACTCCCTGCTCTTATCCCACTTACAGATTACTTGACAATGTCCATTTTTATAACGTAGACTAATTTTTATTTTGTTTGGGAGGGAAAATTTATTTACTATTTTCTTTCACTTCAAAATTTTCCGAGTCTCCGTTTTTATTTTGTTCTCAAACATTTTAATTTCAATCTGAACTACTCATATGTACATATTATTTATACTTGTCACTTATGTACATATTATTTATACTTCAGATATCTCTTATTTTTTTACGTCCACTAAATTATTTACTTTACTTATATTTTCATTTGAATTCTTTATCTTTTCTCATTGTCCGTTCATTTATTTATATATTTTTTGCATAAAATGGGACGGGAATCTAGCGCTTTTTTATTTTGCTGTACTGCTATCGATGAACCGCTGATAAATCTCATAAAATGGGCTGGCGCTAAGACTTTTACGTTTGCGTTGATACTTATTGACCACACCACTGATAACTGAAACCCGCTGCTAACTTTCATACTGTTCCTTTTTTTTTGTTTTTGTTGCAGAAATTAATAATTTAAATATTATTTTCCGCTGGACTTGCCTTCCTCCAGACAATTTTTGAAGTTTTATTTTAATTTGCGATTTTGTTGATTACCGTGTATTTTGGATCACTATTATACCTATCCTCACACTAAGTTTTAAATGCTACAGACTTTTCCTCAACACTACAGTTTGCACAATATACAGTACATAATATACAATACACAATATACAATAATATCCATATCTGCTCATATACTTTTGCTGCCCTATGTTTTACACATATTGCGGCAATATGCTATTTGTAACACACTTGTGCTGTATATCTTATTTTTCACTTAATTTTACTGGTTGCTCTATCAACATAAATTTTCTATTATTATAATTATATTTATTTTCTTTACATTAACACAAAATTATCTATTTGTAGACTACCTTTCAATTTATTTTTACATTTTACTGTAAACTACCAAAATTATTTCAGAATGCTTTCCAATTTAATTTCAAAATTATTGTAGGATACTAAAATATTTCACAATACTATCTAAGTTAATTTTAAAATCATTGTAGACTGCTACACATATTGTAGAATACTTTTCAATTAATTTTAACTTTATTGTAGAATCGTAAAAACAATATTACAGAATACCTTCTAAAATAATTCTATAACTATTGTAGAATACTCAACAAAAATTTTTTTTTGCGCAATATCATCTGACTTAATTTTAACATTATTGTATAATATTACACATACTGTAAAACTTTTCCAAATTTTATTTTTAAATTCACTGGCTCTACACCTTGTGCTGCATTTATTTGTATACACTTACTATTTATTTCTGCTCTATAATATTTTAATTTTTTCCACTTAATTTAGCAGACAATTTTAATTTTTTTACTTTTATATTATTTTATTTCACTTAAACTAATCACTGAACTTGCCAGTCTAATTCTATACATGATAAATCACTTTAAGTTAATCCTTATTTTCTGTTACTCTTAATTTGTAATTTTAAAATATTACAGTTATAGAGAGCCTTACGCTTTTCACAACATAATTTAAATTTGCACACACACAATATACTTTTTATACACAATATTTCCAAAGACGAAAACACTCGTTACCATAGTTATTAACATATTTTGTATATCCTATCTCTGTATATAATTTTATACAGTATTTATTTTACTTAACTTCTTTTTTTTTTTTTGATTACTTGCGTTGATAATTTTATTTAAGTACACCCCGTCTATCCTTTACACACTAACAGTATATATTTACACTCAACTTCTGTATCCTCAGTATTGGCCCGCAATTTTGGCTAAGCCTCCCACACAACAATTTATCTCTAGCAAACAGCCCGTGGTTCGTCTCCGAACGACACGGCACCAAGTACGCGTTGCGGTGGTCTATGTGGTGAGGTGGATTTTACACATAAATACAATAAACTTAAACACATAAATACATTAAAGATACTCACCAAATAGTTCCACCAGGCTCAACCGCGTTAAAGTAAGTGGGGTCCGATTGTACCAAAGTACATTGCATTTACTAAAGCTAAATAATCACTCCCTTTTTGTGGCCAACTAACAATTTTATTTATAGAACACATGAAATCTCAATTTTAAGCATTAATATACAAAATCACACAATTACAAAGAGTTCCCAATTTACCTAAGCTTGACCTCGGGTGCACAGTTTATTTAGCATTAATTTGTATATTTTTTTTTATTTACCCAAATTTGTAATTAATCACTTTTTTTTAAAGAAAACACATTATAATTTCATTTTAAAAATATCACATTTATCGTAAGTTGCCCTTAGCATTGGGGATCAATTAAGTTTAAACATTCATATACACATTTTAAAATCAATATATAATTTTCATACCTTCATTACATACGAACTCCACTGAGTGCTGTAGCTGACCTCTGCACGTTGGAATGGGTGGCACGCTTAATTGAAGTTTCGTTCATTTATTTGAATAGTTCATGGAAAACACTGCCAGTCTGAGAAAACACGGTGCGTATCTCCAGGTGACGAAATTTTTTGCCAAGTATTTCTTTGAGATGGGCACACTGTCCACTTTCCTTCTCCTCCTCTTAAACGACGGCTTAAGTCCCAGCGGCTCTTGAGTGAGCATGCGTACAGGTTTTGCCAAATATATACGTTTTCGTAGAGATTCGTCTGCTGCTTAGGATCCCGAGATTGATGCTCCTCAAACACTCCATACACGCAGTGTTACAGTTACCACGGCTTAATGCAGCTAAAGGAGCAAGGTCCTACACCGCGCCGTTTTAGTGGTAGAGCTGTGTTGCACTGCAACTAACAAAAACAAATGACGATGGGCATACTGTTCACTTTCCTTCTCCTCCTCTTAATTTCGGCTTAAGTCCTAGCGGCTCTTGAGTGAGCATGCGTACAGGCCCTTGCCTAAAGAGAGGAGATCAGATACTTTATTTGTAGAGATTGGCTGCTGCTTAGGAGCCCTGGATTGATGCTCCGCAAATATTCCGTGCACACAGTATTACAGTAACCACGGCTTAAATGCAGCTAAAGGAGCAAGGTCCTACACCGCGCCGTTTTGGTGGTAGAGCTGTGTGTACTGCAACCAAATAAAAACATGACGACATTCTTCCATTTTATGGTCGCCACCGCCCAAAGAAAATGCGCCCTCGCGCTGAGTTAGGCTCGGCTCGTCTTGTCTACGAGTCGCCTTCTTTACCGAACTCACTACGTCGGCCCCTCGGCAAAGGCATTTGCCGCCCGAGATAGGGACCTCGGATGCCGAGTCAGAGATGCATCAAAAATACATGCCGGGTCGGGCTACACCGAAATACAAGTGCCCTGCACTTGGAGTGCTCTCTACTCGAGCTCAGAAAAGCAACTGACTAATTTTCACATTTCTTAAAAAATCCAAACTTTACAAATAAGGGGAACGACACAAAACAGGGAGGAAATCCCCTCAACTCTCATTCGCAGTTCCCAAACGCTATAAAAAAGGAGGAGGTCCAAAAATGCTTCACCATTGGTCGTTGAAGCGACGCTTATTTCTTTATGCGCTCCACTAAAATACAAGAACCAGAGGGCATTCTCGACAACCGGGTGGTCCCAAGGACGTATCCCGACGCGAGCCACACCTGACAGGGCTATAAATTTTCAAAGATTTGTAGCTCAACTTTGACATTTTGCTGCAATTAAATCTCTGAATATTTACAATCCATGTCAGTGCGCACACAACCCAAAGGCCCCCAAAAAATCCCAATTTCGTCTGTGCAAAGGCCTAGCTATAAACATAAATCACAAAACATAGTATGCATTTCACTATATTTACACCATTCCCTTTTTTTTCCCAGGGTTACGTATAAAATATGTGAATATCCTATCACATGCCGTTCCTTAGGCATGTATCTTTAATATATATGTTTAAATTCCATTCACAGTCAACAGATGAAGGTGTCAGTATTTCCAAGAGGAGCGTGAGGAAATGCTTCTCCATTAAGGGGTTTATCTCATCGTCGTGTCATTGATTCAAAATTCAGAAATGGACTACGTCGTTGTACCTTCCAACCCTCATTATATGCCTTTCAAGCATCGTGAATTTATTGAAGAACGGTGATAAGTTATTAGATTTGTTATTTTGATTTATTGATGAAATAAAATATTTCATAAATTTGGAATAAATACTAGTTTCAGGTATGCATAAACCGATGCTCAAAAATTAGAAAGGTTTAGAAATCTTTGTATAAAATAGCAAATGGTACAATTATAATAGCGTCAATAATAGGGGGATCACCTTTTAAAAGAATATGACAGTGTGATAAACACTCACTATGGACGTCCATAGAACATTTTTCAGGAGGGAGGTAGGGAGGTATTGTTGTTGTTGAGACCCAGACCATCCGACCTAGGGAGGGGTGCAAACTCAAGGATAAGACGTACAATATGAACTAGCTTGATGTCTGCCATTGTAAACTTGAACGTCTAGGAGGGGGACGAGTCCCCTTGCACTTCCATGGGCGCCCATAAAACTCATCAGAGCATGGCCGACTCCAGGTCTTGTTGCAGTGAGTGCTGGCTGAACGATGTGGTGTCCTGTAGAAGTATGCTGTTTTTGCATTTTTTTTATTTACGCCACTTTTTTTATTGGCTAGTATATGCTGTTTTATACTAAGTTTCTAAACTATTTTGAAATAGTTATTTTAATAAAAATGTTCGAAGTGGGATTATCTTATTTTCATCTAAATTCTGCATGAAATCTCTCTCTTTACAGCTTATAACAATGCACGTTGTAACATTATTTGAATAAAATTCCGACAGTATTGAAGTATATTGCTATATTATGTTTATTTTGTTGTACCTTATTAGTAACAGACAGAAGATAAAACCCAGTTTAAGCTCATTTCCTTGAATAGAGGAAATTTAAAGTTGCGTAAGGGAAAACAGCTAATTAGATTTACGAACAACACGATAACTCGATAACTCGTGAGATTCAACAGAAGTTAACAAGGCTGTTGTTTTCGCGATGAAATTGAAGAAAATTTGCTTTTTCTCAGATCGTTAAAACAAATATAAGGATACTGTCGTTTAATCCTCTGCCACATTTATTGTTTAAATTGTAGCTATAGAAAAAAAATCTGATGTGGGCACCACACGACTTTCTTTATATAATGCAATGAATTTACTACTTTTACAGTTAAAAAAATGTTATTTTTATAGTAGACACTTGTAGTCTTTCCAAGATATTGAATTTTCTTCAATTAGTCGTCATTTTTATTGATTTAGCATCATTTTTATCAATTTGGCGAGATTTTTGTAAATTTGGCAACAATTAAAAATGTCGCCAAGTTGGCGACATTCCGTCAAATTCGTCGCCAAAATCTTACCAAGCGTTATGGACGGAGAAATAAGTTATTCTTACTGCAGATAAATGACTATTGGCGTTCAAATGCAAAAATATTACTCAAAGTATCTTTTTACATGAAGGGAACTAGCTAGATCCACGAGAATAATGTCACCAAATTTATCGCATGGTATTACATATGAAAAGTGAACATGTTTCTCAATAGGAAATACTTTTTTTTATTTATATAACTTTTTGATAATTTTTTTGAAAAATGTACAATATCTCAAGAACGGTTCATGTTAGCGTTCTAAAATTTATGTCAATCGTTTTCTAATGAAAAATTCCATAAGAAATGTTTATTTGC
This sequence comes from Amaurobius ferox, assembly GCA_951213105.1. Taxonomy (NCBI): domain Eukaryota; kingdom Metazoa; phylum Arthropoda; class Arachnida; order Araneae; family Amaurobiidae; genus Amaurobius; species Amaurobius ferox. The sequence continues at coordinate 101,359,734 of OX578141.1, read as the reverse complement.
GTAACTTTATTAGAGATTTTGATTTTTTGACGATTTTTTTTTAAATTTCACTCGAAAATTTAGGGGGGGTTCTGAACATTCGATTGCGTATAAAAACAACAGGCTTCTAGCGTTTACAGATTGTGATTTTTGTACCAAATTTCGTTCGAATATGTCCATTCGTTCGTCAGTTATCGTCTCCACAGGCTCACTGACACACACACACACACATACACAGACATCACTTCTAAAATGTTTGATTCGTGATCAGGGACGCTTGAAACGTGCTCTCCCGTCGAAAACTCGAATTCGGATTTTCGATCCCGTCACAATACTTTCCATATACATTATGTATATAAGGAAAGTAATAATGATATACAGGATAAAATATTTTCTTCATAAAAATTGTTATTTGCTTACAAAAGTAAAATAAATAAAATTAAGGAGTGTGGCTTAACTCGAATTTCTCATACCAGAATTCTTTTCTTCAAATTTTACAAGAAAAAATTTGAAAAATTGGTATAGTGGGTTCAAATGATTACAACTATATCGTGTTATCTTTCACTTTAAAGGACTTGAAAAAATCTGCCGATTGAAACCATGCTTGACAATGTTCCCCGGGGCGTAACTTTCCCTCCAAGGGCTTAATAACGTCAGAACAAATAAAATAATCTCATGGCTATTTCTCACAACAATGATTTAAACTATTAAGTATCGTGACCATTGAGCCATAAATAAATCCTTTTATATATAATTATGTAAAATTTTGTCCTATACTGCCATATTAAATCAATATAACATTTAGAATAAAATTTAAAGTTTTCGCTTGAATTTAAAAAAAATTATATTTTATTCCAGATTTCTTGAGAACAAAGCCGGATATAATAGTTTAGTGAAAATATATTAATATTTATAGTTGCTAATGTGTACACAAAGAATCGACCACAGACAGACTGACAGATAGACAGACAAACGGACATAATTCTAAAAAATAGTCAAAACGTGTTCAGAAGATTTTTAAACATATATTCATGTCAAAATCTCGAAATCGAAAAATTTCGGGAATACAATAGGAATATACAAATATTTTCTCAAAACTACGCTTGAGAAAGTAAAAATAAACGCATTATGGCCTAATATTCACATAAACAATGTAAAGAACTCCATTTATAACTGATATTCGAGTAAAGTGACTTCTAACTGGTCAGACGATGCATTCAGTTACTTGAACAAAATTCTCATTTTGTATAGAGTTGGTAGATACAATATTTTCTTCTTTCAGATTTCAGATAAAAATGATATTTCCGATCTGAACGAACTTTCCATTCTCCATTTTTCTGATCTGAAACATTTTAAGACGCTAGGTATGGAGTAAATTATGAAAGAAATGTGATAAGGATGAAACGAAAATATGTAACGGAAGTCATATTATATATTATCATATTTATATGTTGTTACAAATACATAGCAAAGATAATTTTTGAAGGTCCGGATCGCTTGACCTTGGTGACAGAATCGGTGACCTCTGTTATGAAGTTGGAGAAATATTGCCAACTTGGCGGATTTTGGTGAGTTCTGTAAATCATGGATATTTTAAATTAGTTAAGAATTTTACGAGTTACGTGCTTTGTCCAGAACTTTCTACAGAGGATATATAATCTCGTCACTTCTCAGTTAAGTTGTCGACATGATACGAGTAAAAGTATCTTCCAAATTCAGTAGAAAACACTGTATGTACTTTATCTTCTGGTGAAATATACCTTTTAAGCTTCTTCTTCTTCGACCCAAACTGACCGACCTACCAGAAAGGTATAAGGTATCTGTTTGGACGGCCGGGAAGTGCCACCCAATTTAGACCGGAACCCGGTTGGGGAGGCATCCACAGGGACCTTACTCTCCTTCCCCTACCACCAGCCTCTCAGAAGGACATACGCACCCACAAATTAAACGTGATCGTACTCCGCGTGAACACAGTGGCAGTTTGGCAGTGGCGGGAATCGAACCCAGACCGACCGAGTGCAATTCCGGCGCGCTAACCACTGGGCTGTCGCGCCCATATCCTTTAAGCTGTAAAATAAAACAATTCTAGTAAAAAAGTGCTAATAATTAAATATTTAGATCTACGACATCTGTGCATCAATATATATGCTGGGCGCCAGTATGCGCTTATCGCTTGCGCACGCTTACCTGTGTAGGAGTAAATACAAACGTTACATCCAAACGTAACGTTTTATCGCGGACAATTTTGTCAGTTGCAGTCCGATGCGAACGAAATATACGACAGTCTATTAATTTATTAAAATTTTAAAATTTTCAAGCAAATAAATTATAAAATGCCCGAGCAGTATAACATAATCTTTTCTATATAGGCTCTATTTTCTGTCCTTGTATTTCCTGTCTGTGTCTGCTGTTTTATACAGGATAACATCCTATCCTTTTCATACCCTTCTTTGACATATAGTCTAGCATGCTGTCCTCTTTAACTTTTTTATACAGACTAACATCGAGTCTTTCTCATTATCTTCTTTTCTAAACAGTATAGTATATTGTCTTCCCCACTTTCTACTTTTTATACAGACCAGCATTCTGTCCTCCCCATTCTCTACTTTTTTATGCAGAACAAAATCCTTTTGATCGTAATGCTTAGTTTAAAAATCGTTGCAGTAAAGTTCTGGATGCACAGAAGCATCTTAATATATTTCTGACCTGAATGATCACTCGGTCTAACCTACATGGTTAACTTGTTCCGGTCCCATTGTAAAGAACTCAAATCCCAACTAGGATTAGAACAAAGGATCTTCGAACTTTCCAGAAAAAGGCCTATCCATACTAGGGCGAACCAAGGAAAGGCCTATCCATAACTGGGGCGAACTTCTATCTCCTATATTAAGTGAACAAATACAAATATTTTCTCCTCGTTTTCAAAAGGAAGAAAACGATTTGTTAGTGCACTGACGAACAAATGAAAACGCTAACATTTAAATTTTAATTTACAACTTAACGCAAAATGATTAAAATTCTGCAACGGAAAATTAATAATATTCTGTAATTGAAAATTATATATTTTCATGTATATTCTATGGCGGCAATTTAAAATCAATGATTCACAGCAAAAACGCAACTTCGATATTTCCATCTCCGACAACACCCTTCACTTGACAATAGCGCTTCGGGGATTACTCTGTAACGCGTCATCGATCGCAAAATGCAAGTGAATGAATATTTTTCTTTAAAGTGCCGACATTGCTGCAAATTTAAGACGACAAAAGCAAAGAAAATGTTATAAGTTACCTCCCGGTCCTGGTGCAATTAAACTTCTTTCTAATTATATTTCTATTTCCTCTTCAGGGATATTTATTCTTAAATTTATTGATGTTTTCTTTTTATTAATGACTAGTTTTATATTTTGAGAATTGATTTTAAATCCGTAGTAAATGAAGTTTTTTAAAAAGGAATAGCATTAATTTATCACACGGACGGAACTTTAAAAAAATTAACATTCTTTAGTATTAGGATTATTGTTGTGATTTCCACATTTCAGCGTTGGTTTTATGGATATTATAGAATACTTAATTACGCGCCATATATATGTGAGCAATTTGTAATATGAAGTGAGACATTCAATCAATTTTATCGTTTAATCGTTTAATCAATTTGTGTTTTATTAATTTTTACTAATATTTTGAAGAAATAAAAAATCAAGCCCAAAATGGATGGTTAATTGTGGGTACTTTGCTGTCAACGTATATTCTTGTATAGGTTCTTTAATAGAGATAATATTAAGGTTCTTTAATAGTTGCTTTTTAATACTTTACAACATAGTTGAAAAGTGTTTATGACTTTGTTCATTCTGTCTGTCTGTCCGGTAACTTCCGTAAAAATGACTTTATCAAAATGAAATTTTAGTATGTTGTTCAGACGATCTGTGGAACCTATGGGAATATAAATGAATGATATCACCCAATTAATTTTGGATTGAACCCGGGTTGAAAAAATGAAATACATTAAACCCTATGGGACCTAATTTTTCAGAGATTTTTTTAAGCGAATTTAAAATTCACAAATTGCTTCGAAAGTTTTAGGAAATATTCAAATTATCCCATAAAATACATGAAAAAAAATTCAGCTAAATATATTCGGTAGTTTTTTAAATAAAAATTAAAATAATAATTACACCCATATTATATGGAGAGATCACGTGACCCACTTCAAAATGAAGTATGGCATCCATCTTGTTGTTGTTGAGACCCAGACCGTCCGACCTACCAGAAAGGTGTAAGTTAACCGTTTGGACGGCAGGGAAGTGCCACCCAATTTAGACCGGAACCCAGTGGGGGAGGCATCCACAGGGACCGTACCCTCCTTCCCCTACCACCAACCTCTCGGAGGGACTTACGGACCCATATGTTTAACGTGATCGTACTCCACATGAACACGACGGCAGTTGTGGCAGCGTGCAAATCCAGCCCGCAAACCACCGGACTACCGCGCCCGAAATGTGCCAACAGCACGCGCTGTTCCCAGGTGGTCACCCACCCAAGTATTAACCGCGACCGACGCTGCTTGACTTCGGTGATCTAACGAGAACCGGTGTTTTCAGCACGGTAAGGCCTTTGGCGGCATCCATCTTGTGTCAAAATCGTGATTTTTAAAGTTCTTTTTAATTTATATTTAGCGTTATATCCTTTTTAATTATATTTAGTGTTGCATCTGTCCTAAAACCGCTTTATTTTTTAAAATTTCTGTACTTCTATATTCTGAAACAAAGCAATTACAATATATTTGTGTTTAAATGATCAATGTCATCCATTCTTTTTAATTTATATTTAGTGTTATATCCGTCCTAAAACCGCTTTATTTCTATTTTTTTCTGTGCATCTATATACTGCGCCAACGCAATTACAATATTTTGGAGTTTAAATGATCACCAAACTTTGATTATTTCTACAACGAAACCTAATTTTCACGTATGGAGAATGTAAACACATCAAGCTCTAAGATGAGTTGTATAAGAATTGCTGAATTTCTTTAACGCAGAGTTATTTAGCTCTGGAATCTGCAATGTAACTGATATGAATGAAACATTCATTGATTTTACATAGAGAAGCATACGATTCTATTCCTTTTTCGATGAAGTTTTTAGCATGGAGTTAGAAAGTGCTTTTACCTCCATGGTTTTAAGTTTTTAAGTACAATAAATTATTGTAATGTTGTGATAATTTATATCATCACAGAAGAAGATTACAGCCAACATCTTTACAGCTTACAGATCTTTACAGATGGTTCGAAAACTTAGCAAGGCACAGCATCATAATACTGTGTCATTCTTTACAACGACTGCACATACTGCTGGTTCAGAAGATTACATCCAAATAACAGTTTTTATCAAGCAGAGATGACAGTACTCCTCATGGCAGTAACTTAAATTATATAAATCACCTATCTCAGAGCATCAGTACATACAGACAGCAAATCATGTACAGACACTTTAAAGCAACACAGACCTTAAAACGGCACAGCGCAACAGATTAGAAAACTCCTCCATCAATATTCAGACAAATATGTACATATCAACTGGATACGAGCACACAGGGGTATCATATGCAATGAACTTGCAGACACACTTTCACGTACAGCCGCCATCAATATCAACAACCACAGATCACTATACCACTTACACAAGAACTCTTTAAAAAGCTGCTTCAAAGATAAACACTTCAATAATGGCATGCTACTTGGACAAATGCAGAAATGGGACGGATACTAGCGATTCATCACGATGCAATTGCGGAGAAGGAGGTATAGCAGAACATTACATCCACAGCTACTCAATCTTTCAAAACTATTACGTAGCAGCGCCAGCACTGCAGTTCAGGCCGCAATGGGAACAAAATTTAGCTATCAAACAAATCAACAATGGAGACAATTATACGATTAATGAGCTACTTCAGAGAAAATAACACAATAATTAAACCTCAAATATATTTCATTCTGTTACACAAAGCCTTCTGTTTCATCATTAAAAAAAGCAAATGGAATTGTCATTGAAAAAATGAACAGTCTGCAGCTACTCCCATCAGCACACAGCGAATCAGCTCCTACAAGACAAGCAGTAAAAATAGCTTTTAAACACAAATTTTTCTACAAGCATCACTAACCTTCCTGATTAACCTCGTCGAATTAAGCAAAACCTCACTAAACCTCGACCAATATCGAAGTCGCATTCCGCTTGACACCGTCTCTGAATTTCAACCAAGTCTCATTTCTTCATTCCTTTCTTTTATTCATTTTCTTATTCATCTGACTTTATAAATCTGCTCAATTATCCACAGGACCTTCACCGTCAACATATAAAAGGGCCATTGGCTTCATCACCATTACTTAAAATATATTTGTACACAAAAGGTAATTGCTATTTGAGTGCTCTATGTGTGCTTTTTTTAACACTTTACAACAAAGTTGAAGAGTGTTTATGACTTTGTTCATTCTGTCTGTCTGTCTGTCTGTCTGTCCGTTAGCACGATAACTGCCGTAAAAATGACTTAATCAAAATGAAATTTTAGTATGTTGTTCAGACGGTCTGTAGGACCCATGGGAATATAAATGAATAATATCACCGAATTAGTTTTGGATTGAACCCGGGTTAAAAAAATGAAATACATTGAGCCCTATGGGACCTAATTTTTAAAACATTTTTTAAGCGGGTTTAAAATTCACAAATTGCTTCGAAAATTTTAGGTAATAGTCAAATTGTTCCATAAAATATATAAAAAAAAATTCAGCGAAATATATTCAGTAGTTTTTTAAATAAAAATTAAAATAATAATTACATAACTCATATGAAACGATCACGTGACCATGATATGAAACGATCACATGACCCACTTCAAAATGATATATGGCATCCATCTTGTTTCAAAATCGTGATTTTTTAAAGTTATTTTTAATTCATATTGAGTGTTGTATCCGTCCTAAAACTACTTTGTTTTTGCTTAAATTCTGTGCATCTACATACTAAAACAACACAATGACAATATATTTGAGTTTAAATTCTCATTCAAATTTGATTATTTCTACAACTAAGCCTATTTTTCACCTATGTAAAATGTAACAGCAAAATATTTAGAATGAGTTGTATTAGAATTACTGTATTTCTTTAACACAAAATAATTCAGTCCATGGAGTCTGCATGGCTGATACGAATGAAATATTAATTGATTTTATAAACAGAAGGACGATTTTTTTCGATGAAGTTTTAAGCATAGAGTTTATGAATTGTAGCTCCATGGTCTTAATTTTTATATAAAATAAATTATTATAGTATTGTGATGAATGAAATGAATGAAATCCTGCTTTTATAGAGAGATCCAGGCGTGTTATTTTTTCTATGAGGTCATTTGATTTTATTTCAGTTGTTTTCGATGAAGTTTTCAAATATAATAAATTATCGTAGTATTATGATAGTTTTAAAAATATTACCGTGGAATGTATTGCATTTTAGAGATATTTAAACCAGGCAATTTATATTTCAATGCCGTCATTTGAATGAAGTTCATTTTTTTCAATGAAGGTTTAAGTTTTCAAATATAATAAATCAATGTAGTATTGTGATAAGTTTTAAAATATTACCGAGGAATGTATTGCATTTTCGACTTTTTTAAATAAAATTGCATTGAAGTTGGAAAGTGTTTCATAATCAATGCTTTAAGCATGATTGATCTTTCTTGTTTACATTATGTTTAGTAGTAATTGGACTTCCTAGGAGAGTCCGTTTTACAAATGGTTAGGTACCTGTACGTATCGAAGTCTTCAGCATGGTTACGGAACAACAAAGTAATATTCGATCGTTAATTATTAATATAAGCGTAAATATTCTAACACAGTTTTAAGTATCGTTGTCCCCGACGCCCATTCATCGCCGTTGGCCCAAACTTTTGCAGTATTAGCCGATTTAGGATTTTATACTGCCAGACTCCAATAGGTTGGCTTTTACGTTCGGAATACTCAAAATTATAATCAAATTAATCTGCGTAAACACGGGAAATAGTTGGGAATCGAACTCGGATCCTCCGAGTGTAATCCTAGAATCCCCGTGACTTAACCACTGGGCAATCCCTTCCCATGAGCGTACTAAAACTGTGCAAAGATTCAACTTTCTAACTTACAGGATGCCTCTGAAGTGTCTGAAAAGTCTTATTATAAAAATCCATTTTCTCCACCATCGGAAGCGAAAATGTAAGTTCGGACTTCGTTACATAATGCCCCTTATTATATCTTATACGTATACCAAGTTTCAGCCTTCTAAGCCACCGAGAAGGGAGCATTTGGAGGTTTCGCAAAGCTTTTTTTTAACACACCCATCCAATTTCTCCACCCCTGAGAGGGAAAATCGAAAATTCTGTTCTGTTAGGATCGGTTGCATGGTCGATACTATAAGTGTGCATAAAGTCAGTCTTCTAGGTTACCTGGGGGCTCCTGGAGGGTCTGGAAAGAGAAAAATACGTTAGACAATTATTATTATATAGATAAGCAAACTCAATATCTGTTTTTCAAGTACTGCATAGTATAAAGCAAATATGATTGAAGAGATATTAGAAAAGAAGATATTTTGGAAGGAGTTTTCATATAGTGGAATATGGTGTGGACACTTCAATTTCGATAGAACTATTAAGAATTTTTATTCAATTTTGCACACTTATTTCGTACCTTCATGCGAATTTTCAAAAATACCGGTAGTGAGTTCTGCAGAACCGGAAGTGGAAATCATTTGTGAGATCCATACCCTCACTAGAATGTAATGCTGAATCGATATCAATTATCATCTAAGATCTAATTATTACCGGTTCTGAAAAAAAAATAGATGTAACATATTTTGACCGCAATGCTTAGCGAATCCTCCCTCTCAGAAATATGTTACTGAATCTATAACAGTCATCATCTAAGCTTTATCTATGACTGTCTCTATCTTTCTTTATCTAATTGATTCTGATAAATAGATGTTTCAAGAAAAATAAAAATTTTTGAAACAGAATTGAGAAAATGCTACCTTTTCTGAAATGTGATACTGAATCCATATTAGTTATAATCTAAGCTATCCTGAAAAAAAAAATTATGTTTCAAGGAAAATATTTGACTCGAATTTGGGAAAAGAACTGGAAGTAGTGCACCCTTTACCTCCTTCAAACCTCGATTCCGAATCCATATCAATCATCATCTAATCTTTACTTATAGTAGATCTGGAGAAAAAAATGTTTTAAAGTTTTTAGTATAAACATAGATGACAAATTTGACTGAAACCGACGATTTTCAATCTGGCTATATTTAAGAAGCTTTGAATAACTAAACAAATTTCAACGATATATTTAAATCAGTAAACTGTCTAATGACTTGCCAAATCTTCTCGGATCTTTTCCGACACGAAGTTTATGTAAAAATTTCAAAGAAAAATTATAAAGAAAACTTGGCTTGTGCTCATTCGACTGGGTAATATCTTTCCTGGATGCGCCTGAGGTAACAACGAATCGATCGTAAAATGTGTGGGTGTTTATCTTTTTAACTTTAAATGAAAATATTTTTAGTTGATAGATTAAACTTGTACCCCACATCTTATCTGCATTTTTCCTGATTTAATCAGTTTCAGGTCTAGAAGTATGATAAGCGAGAGGATGTTTACATCAAAAAGGGGTATATTCCCAGTTTATAAAATGGCTAATTTTATTTATGAATTCTGGCGATAAAGAATAAATTATTACAGAACATGTGCACTTGGATATTAAAGTTTTTTTCTTTAATTTTATATAATAAGAAATAATATATAAAATATTTTTTAGTTTGTAGGTGGAAATGATACTCCACTTTTTATCTGCATTTTTCTGGTTTAATCAGATTTTGTCTTTAAATTATGCAAAGCAAGTATTAAATGCATATTTCAAATTCTTTTTATTTGATCAATATGTGCAATTTGCATTGAGCCGCTAAGGTCTACCAACATTTATTATAAAATGCGTCAAACATTTTAAATATTCTTTTTATTGAAATATAAATTATGAGGAAACATAGCATAGATATATATATTACATATGGAGGATGAAAATAATAATATAAAATAAGCGGACCAGGAAAGCTTAAATTTCTATTTTTTCGGAACAAAATATAATATTTTTCGTCTAAAGTTTTCAAAAACTTTATAAAGGTTTTCTATGTCATATTTATTTTATGGCATCAATAATATCTTAGATAAGCCTGATCAAATTTATTACAATTGATCTTCGTAAAAGATAGTACTTGACATCTGATATTTTGTTAGATATGTGGTAGAAGATAAAGTATGTGTGTTAAATTATTGAGTAAATGCATCAAAAGAGGTTGGTACTATATGTATTTTACATTAAAATGAAAAACAAATCTGATGTGTGCAGCACATGACTTTCCTTATATAATGCAATGAATTTACTTCTTTAACGATGAAAATGTGATGAAAAGATTCAGGGCCACTCAAAAAACTGCTGCAAGAATTAGGGCCAGTCTAGTGGCCTGGGCCTTCAGGGCACAGTTTTTGAAACGTTAAATTGTACTTTTGGTGCTTTCCAGGATGACAACATGTAAAACTATTTCGTACCTAATTAACTTATATTTTAAGCAACTCTAAATTAACAATTATCAATATTGATATCATCCTAAGTAATATAGTCCATATATTTAAATACTACTTTCCTTATATACAAAATCAGATGTAGGCAGCACATGACTTTCCTTATATAATGCAATGAATTTACTACTTTTACAGTGAAAAAAAAGGTTATTTTTATAGTAGATACTTATATTCTTTCCAAGATATTGAATTTTCGTCAATAAGTTCTCATTTTCATTTTTATCCATTTGGCGAGATTTTCATTAATTTGGCAACATTTAAAAAAGTCGCCAAGTTGGCGACATTTCCCCAAATAAGTCGCCAAAATTTCGCCAAGAGTTATGGACGGAGAAATAAGTTATTCTTATAGCAGATAAATGACTATTGGCGTTCAAATACAAAAACATTACTCAGAGGATCTTTTCTCATGAATGGAACGAGCTAGATCCACGACAATGATGTCACCAAATTTATCACATGATATTACATATAAAAAGTGAGCATGTTTCTCAACAGCTAATATTTTTTTTTAATTTGTGACATTTTTTGCTAAATTTATTTGAAAAATGTGCAATATCTCGAGAACGGTTCATGCTAGCGTTCTAAAGTTTATGTCAATCGTTTTCTAAGGAAAAATTACATAAGAAATGTCTATTTGCGTAACTTTATTAAAGGTTTCGATTTTTTGATGATTTTTTCAAAATTTCACTCGAAAGTTTAGGGGGGTTCTGAACATTCGATTGTATTTCAAAGCAATAGGCTTCCAGCATTCATGAATTGTGATTTTTGTGCCTAATTTCATTCGAATCGGTCCTTTCGTTCGTGAGATATCGTCTCCACAGACTCACTGACACACACACACACACAGGCAGACAGACATCACTTCAAAAATGTTCAACTCGTGATCAGGGATGCTTGAAACGTGCTCTCCCGTCGAAAACTCGAATTCGAATTTTCGACCCCGTCACAATACTTTATACATTATGTATATAAGGAAAGTAAAAAGAGATTGTTTGCAACAGAAGCATTCTAGCACAGCTTTATATGCAGGTTAAATTTACTTTACTATATACTGCAAAATAAAAGTTGGGTAGTATGGTACTGAGATCAGAGATGGAACTCAGACATCTGATAGAGGGTATTTAATTGACAGAGCATAAAATGTGATCAGGGACTGAGACCCCGACTACTCGCCCTGACTTTGCCCCCGAGAGATTAAGGAGACAACATGAACTTATTTAGAAATTCGTACTTAGGGGCAAACCAATGGGTGCAAACCAATGGGCTCAAAGCAAATTGGTCAACTCGGGACTAGGGACTAGATTGTGAAATCACCTCCTCCCTCAAAACATAGCCCAGAGAATATTTTCAACAAAGTTTTTGCTTGCTGATTTCCGTGGTGAAAACTTAGTGTCTAGTTGACAATAAGGAAATACATAATGACCAATTCCAAGCTTCTTATCTGTATTTCTTCTTGTTTAATTAGTTTCTTGTATAGAATTATAGTAAGCCAGAGGATTTACACGAAAAATAGTATCGTCCCAGTTTCTGAAATAAGTAATTTTATTTTAACAATCCGGCGATAAAGAATACATTATTGTTTAAAATTAAAGTAAAATATTTTATATATTTATATTATTAAAAATAATTTATAAAATATTTTTCCGTTCATCGATTTGAAATAGTACGCCACTTCTTATCTGTATTTCTTCTTGTTTAATTGGTTACCTGTCTAAAAGTATGATAAGCGAGAGAAAGTACAGCACAAAGAAGTATGGCCACAGTTTCTAAATACGGTAATTTCATGTCAGCAGTCTGGCAATAAACATAAATTATTACGGAAAATTATAGTAATTTGGAAATCAACGGAATGAATTTTAATATATTTATATTATTACAAGTAATTTATAAAAATATTTGAGTCAGATTGTGATACATTTATTATCTGATTTATCTGGTTTATTCAGTTTCTTGTCTAAAAGAATGATAAGCTATTCATCAAAAATACATACAATCTCAGTTTCTGAAACGGTTATATAAGCAGTATCTCGATAAAGAATAAATTATTGATGAAAATGTGAGGTCTGAAATAATTTATGTAAAATTTTCAAGATAATTTATATAACTAACAAGAAAGATCAATCATACATAGAGCATTGATTATGAAACACTTTTCAAAGGCAATGCAATTTTATTTAAACATCTCTAAAATGCGATACATTCAGCGGAAATATTTTTTTAATTGCCACAATACTACAATAATTTATTATATTTGAAAACGTAAAAAAATCATCGAAAAAAATGAACTTTATTCAAATGACGTCATCGAAATATAAATCGCCTGGCTTTCTATGTAAAAGCAGCAAGTATTTCATTCATACATTTTTATTTCATTCATCATAGTACTAAAATAATGTATTTTACTCAAACACTTAAAATCATAGGGAAAAATTAATTTAACTCTATGCGTAAAACTTTAACGTAAATGCATGCTATAAAATCGTCTGCAAAATCAAAGAATGTTTCATTAATATTAGCGATATTAGACTCCCCAACTAAATAATTTTGCGTTAAAGAAATTCAGCAAGACTTATGCAACTCATCCTATATCTTACTGTTGTTTACATTCTCCATAAGTGAAAATTAGCCTTCGTTGTAGAAATAATCAAAGTTTGATGATCATTTAAACTCACAAATATTATAATTGCATTGTCGCAGTATATAGATGCACAGAAAAAAAAATCAAAAATAAGGCGGTTTTAGGACGGATGCAAAATTAAATATAATTTAAAAAGAAATTTAAAAATCGCGATTTTGAACAAGATGGATGCCATATTTTATTTTGAAGTGGGTCATATGATCTCTTCATATGACATGGGTGTAATTATTATTTTAACTTTTATTAAAAAAAACTACCGAATATATTTTGCTGAAATTTATTTTATATATTTTATGAGATAATTTGTATATTTCCTAAAACTTTCGAAGCAATTTGTGAATTTTAAATTCGCTTAAAATATGTTAAAATTAGGTCCCATAGGGTTTTATGTATTTCATTTTTTCAACCCTGATTCACTCAAAACTAATTGGACGATATTATTCATTTATATCCCCATAGGTCCCACAGACCGTCTGAACAAAATATTAAATTTCCTTTTGATAAAGTCATTTTTACGGTAGTTATCGTGCTAACTGACAGATAGACAGAATGAACAAAGTCATAAACACTTTTCAACTATGTTGTAAAGTATTAAAAATGATATATAAAATGTTGTTTTAATTTGAAGTTTAAAATTTTAATACATTTCTTATCTGCATTTTTGGGATTTAATAAGTTTTTCCATAGATGTAAATATAGAAACTCTATATATCAGTTTCTAAAATGAGTAAGTTCATTTCAGCAGTCTGGCAATAAAGAATGAATTAACGAGGGAAATATGCGCTCTAAAAATTTTCGCTATATTTTCAAGTTATTTTATATAATTAAAAATATTATACAAAATATTTATTTAGTTTATAGATTGAACTTTTAATACACTTCTTATCAGCAAGTTTTGGGGATAAATCCATTTCTTGTCTAAAAGTATGATATACGAGAGGTTGTACATAAAAAAGATGCATTATATCAGCTTCTAAAACGGGTGATTTTATTAAAGCAGTCTGGAGATAAAGAATAAATGATTGGAGAAAAAATGAGCGTAATAAATTAACGTAAAGTTTTAAAGATAATTTATTATTTAATTCTAAGTAAGCTAATTAGAATTAGGAAATATTGTAAAATGTGATGCATAAATTGCAGTTTCTTTGGCTATAAATAATAAAATATATTTTCAAACTACAAAGGAAAACGCAGCTTTTAAATTATATTGCACATGAAACATTTAAAAAACAATATAAAGAAAATATGATGTAAACCATTTGATGCAAGTCTGTTGTAAGCCATTTGACGCAAGCTATTTGATGCAAGTCAGTTGATGTAAGCAATTTGATTTTTTTATATTTTCCATTTTAAATAAAACAGTTAAGTATCTAGAGTACGGCTTATCTTATAGTTCTATTCTTTAAATTATTTCTTTTTAAACAGAGACTAATGACCTCATTGGCGAGAGATACAGGGGACGCGTCACAAGATCGCAGTGTATGGAACATTCCTTATAGCCCTGATCCCATCCTTTTACCTGTGGTGCAAATCAATCTGTAGATAGGCCGACTGCTAACGTGGTTTGTTCGTTGAAGCAGGCGCTTCCAAATGGACCCTTTATGACCTGTTTCCAAACCCGTCGGCGACTGAAGTCTTGATTCGATGGGTTGTCTTTCCCCTACTTGGTGAATGGTTCTGCCGACTCTTGCTCTCCTGGTTGTTCGTCTCGCTGGATGGTGGATATAGCTCTATGTCGCTGTCCACATTGTAGCGCAAACCACAATAGGTCACTATGGGGGTTGGTCCTTAACCTATCCTCATTGACAGTCGATTCACTGGACGTAACTGCCTGATATCCATACAAGCAAGGGTTATATTACTTGCCGGTACGTGTGGCGACATTTATTTCCCATATAAATTTTATTTAAGCTTGACCCCAATCTTGGAGACTGTTTGCTTGAATACATTGTTTAAATAATATCAGGTGTTGTACTTTAGTTAAAGGGTCAGAGATGCCCAGAATTTAAACCCCACAAATCACACAGTGGCCACCTCCTTTGACCTTTCTGGAGCCTTTAACAGGTTATGAAAGAACAAACTTCTTATTAAATTATATTGCAATTTCACAATCAAGGGAAAGGTCTTACCGTGGCTCTCTGAATTCTTAAAGGCCAGACACATTAGAGTGAAGTATAAAGACTCCCTTTCTAGAAGATACAGATTAAGTCAGAAATTCACCAAGGTTCTGTGCTTAATCCCACCTTATTCTCTCTCTTTGTTGCTGGTATTGAGGCAGGGACTAATGCCAACTGCTGCATGAGACTGCTGCATGGGACTGTTATATGGGACTGCTGCTAATGATATAATTATTTGGAGTAGCAATTCATGTTCATTCTTCTACCCAAAGAGATAAAATTCATCTCTCCTCAGCTTCAAGGCGTTTGCTGAAAATCATAAGATAGTTTTTAATCCTTTAATGTCGATTTCCAGTATTTTTACTACTACTAGGCATTTGCACAAACTGGAGGAGCCTGACATCTTTCTTCTGGCTAGGAGACTAAACTGTGAAAACAAACCAAATACTTCGGTTTCATCTTGGATCAGGAAATCCTTAGCCGTACATATATAGATAGTTTGGTTTTTAGACGTTAACAGAGACTTAAAATTTATTTCTGGTAGGTATTGGGGACGGATGCATTGCCACTGAGGGACAGATACATTTCTCTTATTCGCCCGATCCTGTAATATGGAGTACAGTTCTATCAAGGAGCATCTGTCAGTAATATTGATACATTAGAAAGGGTCCAGCTTTCTGCTGCCAGAATTATTTCTAGTCTCCATAACAGCTTCCGGAGGGACATTGCATTATATGAGGCTGATCTCCAGCCACTCAGACTTAGGAGTAAGTACCTCCTGGCTAAATACTTTGCGAAGCTAAACAGCTACGGTTATCAGCACAGAACCTCTTATTATATGCGTAACTGGAACAACAATCGTTGACTCAAGAGAGAGAAAGCCCACTTAACTGTGCTTAGAGAGAGAGAGATAGGGTTGGCTTCAAAATGAATTTGAATATGTCTATTTCACCTGTTGTATTGATGTTGCTACTTCCTTTCAGAATCGAGTCTTTTTTAATACTGAACTTTGCTCATATGCCAACAAAAGCATCCAAGACCTATAATATCTCAACCACCTTGCTCCAGAGACCATACATAAAATTTCTGATGATGCATTACAAATATATACGGATGGCAGCAAGGGAGATGGTGATATATCTGGTAGCGGGGCGTGTATCAATCAGAGGAGAGGCAGAAGAATTGGCAAGAGAAACCCGAACCACTGCTCAGTTTTCCGAGCAGAACTGATAGCTATGGATGATATTCTGAATTACTGTATGCCTTCAGATCTCGAAAAATATATCTAAATATTATGTGATAGCTGTAGCTCTTTGCAGTACCTGGCTGAGTGGTGGAGACATGGTGGCCATACAACTGAAAATATTGTCCAGAAATTTAAAAGTTTAAGTGCCCATCATAAGATATATTTTCAATGTGTACCGTCGCACGTAGATATGTATGGCAACGAAATTGCAGATGGATTGGCTAAAGAGGGTAACCTCAAAGAACCTCCAGATAATGGCGTCCTTTTTTTACGGAATTTACCTCACAGGTCAAATTGAAAATCAACACTTTTTGGAAAGCGGCTCCTTCGTATGAGTGGTATGCTTGCAGCCAGCCTGATGTCATTCTGATTAAGTGTAACAGCAGAGGAGACGAAACATCTCTAGCCAGATTCCGGAGCGGTCATCTGCGTTCACTAATTCTTTTTGAGATCATAAGGATTATCCCTTGCGCCTGAAGTGTAATTTAGCACAGGCCACTCCTTCTCTTGCTTTGATATGTATTGGCTGCAACAAAAACCAGAAGTATTCATTCCAGTCCTGAAACGGTCCTGGACCTTTTGATATTTCAGGAGATCATGGACTTCATCTGATGTCGCCGTCAGTCCAGTAGGGATAAGCATCAACAAAGTAGTCTAATTTTATTGCCTTGAATTATGCTATCTGCCGTCTTTCGTTACAAACATTTTTCTATATTATGAAACTTTTCAGAGTGATAAATCGCTCACTACTGTCATCACACACACCCTTGCAGCTAATTGTAGAAAATTTCCTGTTTTCGTCGGAAGAAAACGTTTCAAGCATCCCTGAAATCGAATCGAACGTTTTTGAGATGATGTCTGTGTGTATGTGTGTGTTTGAGTCTGTGTGTGTGGCTATGTGCATATGTGCGTAACCGTAAGCCTATCGATGCGATATTTCACGAACGAATGGAGTGTTTCGTATAAAACTTTGTACAAATATTACTGTCAGTGAATACTGCAACCCTACTGATTTTAAGCGCAATCAAATGCTTGAAGGACCCCCAAATTTTCGAATGAAATTAAAAAGAAATATTAAAATGTCAGAACCTTCAATTATGTTACGCACACGATCATTATTTATTTAATTTGCCATCAGAAAACGAATAACACAAGCTGTAAAACGCTACCATCAACAGTTCTCGAGACATCGCACATTCTCCAAATAATTTTATTAAAAAAATATTACATAAACATTAATTATTGTGAAAATATGTTCACTTTTCATAAGTAATATTCTGCATTCTGCGACAAATTTACTAAAATTATTCTTTCCGATCTACTATTACTCTCGTAGATCATTCGCGAGAGATGACACGCACATACATACACACGCACACATACACACAACACACACACACATATACACACGCACACGCACACACACACATATATATATATATGCATTTATATATTTATATATATATATATATATATATATATATATATATATATATACAGGGTGTCCCAAAAACATTGACCTCGACTTTTATTCCTTAAATATTTATCTTAGACATATAATAAATTAAAATGTTGCGTTAAAAAGGACAGGATTTTTTGAAATTGATTAACATTTTCAAGGGAATTAAATTTTAAGAAATACAAAATTTGTTCTTTGTCCAATAAATTTGGCTTTGTTATCTCTTGTCTTTCATGGTGTTGCATTTTGGATGGCCAGCAGTGTATCATCCCCTTTCGTTTGGCAGATTAGTTGCAATTCACTCTATATATATATATTATACAGTATTACTCTCGTAGATCATTCACGAGAGATGCCACACACACACACACACATATATATATACAGGGTGTCCCAAAAACATTAACCTCGGCTTTTATTCCTTAAATATTGATCTCAGACATATATAATAAATTACAATGTTGCATAGTAAAACTATAGAATTTTATGAAATTGATTAAAATTTTCAAGATAATTAAATTTTAAGAAATGCAAACTTTAAATTTTTATACGGCCCCCGTACAAAAACATTCTAATGAGAAAAATGTGCCCCATACACTAATAAGGTGATGTACAAAATTCAGCATTTTATCATAAAAAGTCCTAGATATATGAAAAGACAAAAATCCTAACTTAAACCACTTTTCTATACATCGACATGGGTTCTCAGAGGGGAAAAATCATGTCGGCAGATCACATTCCAGGGGTCATACACAAATTACGAAAGAAAACAATGATTACATAAATAAATAATAATTTTGCTATTTATTGGTACAGAAGTATCTGCACTGTGTAGAAATAATAACTTTACATAAAGATTACAAAGCTTGTTCAAAATGATTCCCACCCATGCCAAAGATCCATTAAAGATAAGAGGCAGATATTATTTGCCTATGATGCATTTCTGCGTTCGCCACTTGCACTCTTGCTGTAAACATTTACATTTTATTTTGTGATTAATCCCTCAACAACTTTGTTTGAACATATCTCTGGGACATTTTGTGATAAATTGCTGAAATTTTGTACATCACCTTATTAGTGTATGGGGAACACTTTACTCACTCATTGGAAATGTTATTGTACGGGACCATATAAAAATTTAAATTTTGTATTTCTTGAAATTTAATTCTCTTGAAAATTTTAATCAATTTCATAAAATTCTATAGTTTTTCTATGCAACATTGTAATTTATTATATATGTCTAAGATCAATATTTAAGGAATAAAAGCCGAGGTTAATGTTTTTGGGACATCCTGTATATATATATATATATATATATATATGTGTGTGTGTGTGTGTGTGTGTGTGTGTGTGTATGCGTGTGTGTGTGCGTGTCATCTCTCGTGAATGATCTACGAGAGTAATACTGTATAATATATATATATACAGAGTGAATTGCAACTAATCTGCTAAACGAAAGGGGATGATATTAGAAGAGCCCATGTTCAGTATAAAACACCATAGCAACCTTGTCCTATCTCTAACCGCTTCCGAGTTTTGGTGGATAGAAGGAAAGTGCGTCAAGTCTGAAAAAAATACCCCAAATTTGTGAGGTTTATGAAAGGTCTACACGCAAAATAAGCACATAATTGGAAAGAGCAGAAAAAATTCTATAAGATGACACCATTTCCATTAGGTTATCTGGATTTAACGGCGAGCTACAAGCGCTGAAACATTGGCGAAGTGCAAAATCGAAATGTTGCCAAAATCTGTAACCGGCTATGTCACAGAACCCTTCTAGCTACAATCGGTCAAATTTACTAAAAACTTTTTCATTATACCAGCTTTCGAATGAGCCTACAATAACCCATATCAGCATTTTAGTTCAGGAGAAATATAGCTTTTTGTTTGCAATACAACACCTATCTCTAACGGTTTCCGAGTTATGGTGGATAGAAGGAAAGTGCATCAAGTCTGGAAAAACCCAAATTTGTGAGGTTTCGAACATCTGCATATCCGACAGAATTCATATGCAGATAATGACGGATTTCTATACGTTCCATTTATGCACCATCGTTTCGTTTGCAGCATGTTCGTCGAATGTC
Organism: Amaurobius ferox; assembly: GCA_951213105.1. Taxonomy (NCBI): domain Eukaryota; kingdom Metazoa; phylum Arthropoda; class Arachnida; order Araneae; family Amaurobiidae; genus Amaurobius; species Amaurobius ferox. The sequence goes on along the minus strand of OX578141.1, from coordinate 101,339,560 downwards.
TATTTCGACGAACGCCAATTTCAGTGATGTATTGCAAACAAAAAGCTAAATTTCTCCTGAACTAAAGCACCGATATGGTTTAATGTAGGCTCATTTAAAACCTGGTAGAATGGAAATGTGTTTGATAAATTTGACCGATTGTAGCTATTAGGGTTTTACGATATAGCCGGTTACAAATTTTGGCAACAGTTCGAATTTGCACTTCGCCAGTGTTTCAGTGCCTGTAGCTCGCCTTTAAATCCAGATATCCTGGTGGAAATGGTATCATCTTATAGGACATTTTCTACTCTTTCCAATTATGTGCTTATTTTACATGTAGACCTTTTAGAAACCTCACAAATATGGGTGTTTTCAGACTTTTCTTCTATCCACCATAACTCGGAAACGGTTAGAGATAGGACTGGATTGCTATGGTGTTTTGTATATACAATATATATATATATATATATATATATATATATATATATATATATATATATATATATATATATATATATATATATATATATATATATAATATATTAATATAGTAAATCCAATGGTAGAATGGAAGAAGTAACTCACACATATATATCATATATGCTCATATATATATATATATATATATATATATATATATATATATATATATATATATATATATATATATATATATATATATATATATATATATATATATATATGTATATGTATATATATATATATATATATATATATACAATGGCCATTTCCTCAACAGTTAGTTACAGAGATATTCTTCCAATTGCAAAAATGTTTTGAAGTTTAAAATCTATTATCTTAGAAACAGTTTAAATCAATAAATGCATTTCTGAAAGAAATACGAAATATAAATTTTTATACAGTCCCCCGGTCCTACCAATTATATTTAGGAAAATCATCCTCATACAATTTTATGCAAAATAAAAAAAAAATCATAATTTTACGACCAAAATTGACCGACTTATAGCAGTTTAAAGTTGAGCACTTTTTGTGCTGAGAAATGGTCAATACGGTCCCTGATTGGTTGGTTGCCTGAAACGAGAAATTTCTATGCACGAAAAAGCGACTTAAGTCATAAAGTTTAATGCTTCATAACTCGGTGAATTTTGGTCGTAAATGAAAGATTTGTCTTTATTTTGCATGAAATAGTATGAGGAGGATTTTCCTAATTATAATTCGTAGGACCGGTGGACCATAAAAAATTATAATTCATATTTCTTTAAGAAATGCATTTATTGATTTAAACTGCTTCTAATATAGTAGATTTCAAAATTTAAAACAATCTTGCAATTGGAAGTATATCTCTCTGACTAACGGTTGAGGAAATAGCCATTGGGCACCGATAGCACTGGGCACTCTGTATATATATATATATATATATATATAATGTGTGTATATTAGAAAGATATAATAACCAAATTAAGTAATTACGAAATATTAAAATCAACAAAGCAGTTAAACCACTGCTACAATGCCGAAAAAAGAAATTTACAGCACTGGCTTAATTTTGAAAATTAATTAGACTAGACTCATCTTGAAGTCTGTGCATTTAACTCTACTTAACCCAAACACATGCTGGTTTCAGAATTGGCAATAGTAAGTTACTATAAATACCAATGCAACAGACTACAAGCATTAAAAGAGGAAGAATTAAAAAAAAGAAAAAATTAGGAAATCAAGTATTACCATTATCCATATATATATATATATATATATATAAATAAAAATTGAAAGATTTTAATCGAAAATTATGCATAAACTACTGTATGTACAAAAAAAACCCATCTCTAGCATATCTGTTACAAATGAGTAACTATAGACCAAGACTAAGGATACAGATAGAAGGTAACATATCACTACAATGGAAAGGGGGATGAGAAGAATATTAGGATACAAAATTCACAATTAAAAGTATATAAATATATTAAAAAGAAAAGACGGCAAAAATGAGAAAAAGCAATAATAATTAGCTCAAGATAAAAGATTAAGACATAGAGAACAGACAATTGAAACTACACAAAGAATGGCGGTTAGTTCGAAATTGCATTCTCATCAGGACAGCCATACAATTCGAATTAAAACCGATAGATTAGCCAGTTTCTGACAATGGCGATCGTATTTAACTATAGACACCATTGGAACTGTCTACTGGCTAGAGGAAGGAGAAAAAATAAATCAATTGAATTACAAATAAAAAAAATCTCCTCGAACAGAAATATTAACTCACAAGCACTGCTACCACGTGTAGGTTGAACAAGCGACTGAGCATTTCACTTCACTTCGTCAATGCGAGTGGGCACCGGAATGAATGCATTTGAACGAAACATAATATGTATGGAGACTTTCAAATATAGTATTCATTGTAGGACTCAGGACAAGTGGAAATTAGTCTTTCGAAGATAGTAAACAGTATTAGACTCAAGCCAAGTGGTAATTTAGGTGATAAGAATAGGTAAAATTCACAGAAATCAGTTATCCAATCAAAGATAAATAATGCTTGTGTAAAATTATTACGTGGTGTATTTGAAATTATTAATAATATTATTTACAAATATTTCAGGATATTGGTAAATTTGACAAATGCGTTTAAGATTATTGATGTGGAGAAAGTGAAACCGAGGATCAGAAAGTCGATGTATTCGAAAGAGCTGGTTTAAAATGATGTTTCTAAACAATTGAATAGAATTACAAGATTGATATGATAGCAGCTTGATGATAGTGAAGTTGTAAGAATCTTTTTTATCATATAGATTGGTGATTACATGATTATTGAGGATATCTAAATTTAGGTCTAAAAAATTTACAGTTTGACTAATGCTAGGCTCATTAGGAAATAATTCTAGGTTAGATGGGTAAAAATCAATATTAGTTGGATAGGAATCATCAATGATAATACAAATTAAGTCGTCAACATATCTATATAGAATATATGAATTAGAGTTAAAATGACACACACATTCATAATAATAAAGATATAAGTTAGCCAGTATACAACTACTACAGCCACCTTGTGGTACACCAGATGTTTGTAAATAAATGTTATCACCTTGGATAATATAATTGTTGTATAACACAAAGTGCAAGAGCATAGGAAAGTTTTTGACATTGAATGCAACTTTATTGGAAGATAGATAGTCATGATAAAGAGAGATAATAACTTTATATAAATCTTTAATGATAACATTATTAAATAGGTCTTTAACATCAAAGGTATGGAAACCAAGAATTTGTGGAAGCTTGCTAAGGTGATTTACTAATTCAAAACTATTGTTCAAAATGAAATATCCTGAATTCCTAAATTTAAGAGATTCATTAATTCTATTTAAACAGTTAAGCAAGTACTTACTAGCTGTAGTGGTAAAGGTATTATGTCCACAAATGACTGTTCTAAAACTGAGAGGTGATTTATGGAATTTAGGAACCAAAGTAACATAAGGAAATTTAAAAAACTTACAATTAATATTTAATTGTGTATATAATTTTAGCATTTTAGTTTTGATTTTGATAGACTGATTATTAATGGGTTTAAAAATTTGATTATTTTTTAAGTAATTCTGTAACAGAGAAACATAATATTTTTTACAAATGGTGGCAGAATTATTAGAAGCTTTATCTACATAAGTTATAACAAAATGTTGTTGTTGTTCTTTAATAGCAGATAGGAGTTGTTTATAAGGATACCTAGGCTTCGTTAATTTAATGTTTATAATATAACATTTTTAAGTAGATGTAAGGTATTATACTTCCATAGATGGAATACTTCAATAGGAATGGAATGTGAAAAAGCAAGTTGATATATGAATTTATCAAAATCAAATGATATAGACTGAAGAAGTTGTTTAGGGTGATGGCAGAATGGAATGCGAAATTTAGACCCTTTATTCATAATATCCCTAAGTATATTATCCTGAACTATACTGAGATCCCCAGTAATAATGTGTCCATGAGAGGAGTTGACATAAGGGGCAAGATTTTTATTGCTGCATACACATGATGTAAGGTCATCGGAGTTTAATGTCCTGAAAACTTCATTGTAATTGTAAATAGTTCTACCAATTGGTAAATTATATTTGAAGGATTTTTGTATTTTGATTTCTTTTACGGGTAACAAGTGCTGATGTTTTGCAAATAAATTATTGAAGTTAAGAGAATTAAGAATAGGGTGTTTAAAAGAAATTACACAGTAAGCTATTTCAGTATGTGGATTTGGTGAATGGAGAAGGTGGTAATTTAAGAAATTTGTACGTGATAGAAGCAAATCATAAAATAAATGTTTATAATGCTCATGAGTTAATTTTAATTTTAAAAAATTAGTATAAAAACAATACTTAATTTGCATTTTCTGACTTTATATAACCAAGTTCTAACAGGTAGAAAATAGAAAGTTCGAGAATAATTATATTGTAATTTCAAAATGTCTGCATTGTAATCAAGAGTTTTACTTAAGTTACTTTTTCCTTTGCCACGCTTATATCGCTTTTTACTAGACGTTGATGACTTTGAATATTGAAAAAGATGTTTATATACTGAAGATTTATTAGAATTGTATTCAAAACTATTGTTTTAACAACACATTATTATTATTATAAATTTGATTTAAGCCATAGGGGAAGAGAGTTTTATATTTTTTAATGTAATAATTTTCAAATACTAATCTATCAGTGAGTGAAATTTTAATATCTAAAATATGAAGGGATACATTTTTAAATCCGTGTGCAGCAAAGTGCTGATATTCAAATTGATTTTTAGTAGGGAGATCATTACAGACTTTATGGTCAAATTTTTTAATATGATCCCTGTGGACATTCATTCTCAAATGTAAAGGGTTGCTGGTTTGACCAATATAGGATAAGTTACAAATAGTACAATTAAGTTTGTATATGCAATTAAAAACTTTGCAGAATTTTTGTGAAGTGGAATTATTATTAATTTGTAATGGGTCAGCATAAGGACAAGTTTTGCACCTAAGATTATTGCATCTATTGAAGGAATATGATTTAGATTGAGAGTAAGCATGGTATTCTTCCAAATCGTCTATAACGCTAAATTGGTCAATGTTTGTCGATCTATAATTATCCCAATTTATACTAATAATAGACCGGACACTAGGTAATGAATAAAATTTTCACCACGAATTTTAATTAAAATTCCCAATATAAACCCCTTCAAAACCTATTTTGTCAGGTACGAATTTCAAATTATAACTAATACCATAAAGAATTGAAACGAAATTTCGGAGAGTAACAAAACAAGCGTAGTAGATAAGATCTAAATGAGATTTTCATACGAAACATTCATAAATAAGCGAAGTGTGGAAAAATAGTCATAATCATCCAGAATGGAAGATATACAAAGCCATTAATACGTATGTGTCTGACTGAATCCCTACAACTGCAGGCTAAAGAGTGCCACATAAAGTGGAAATACATGTCTAGATTAAAATGTAAAAATAAGCAATAAAAGATATTGACGTCTGGGTTAACTAAAAGATACAGAAATAAATAACACAAAAAAACATAATAAACTCTAATGCCTGCCGAGAGATGTCAGCACTATACACACACACATATAAAACGAGTTTGAGAATCGAGTGTGAAATCTACCAAAAAGAGCAATAACCCGCAGAAAAAATCATAAAAGCGATGAGAGAACTCAAACCAAAATACTCCAAAATGCGAAATGTGAAGACATACCAAAAACAATCAATTGAAGGAATGAAAGGATTAGCTAAATAAAAACAATATCCAAAGAGGGCCATGCCAAGACATAGATGGGCTTGTAGTTAAAGTATAGAAATGCGTTAGCGATAATAATAATCAAAATAAAATTAAATTAAAATTAAAAAGAGAATAAGCTCTGTAATAAGCCCAAATGCAGCTTTACAACAGGTTTTACCTTTTTTAAAAAAGTTTTTTGCAAATATATAAATCATAAGGTAGATGGTAGATGGTTGAATTCAGAAGTAAATAATAAATGTAAATGTACAATTAAAAGATGTAATAGAAGTCAGTATAGAAAACAGAATATAAAACACAAAATAATACAGAATATAAAACTTTCATCATGATATATATATATATATATATATATATATATATATATATATATATATAAGGAAGTTATAATATGAAGTTCCAGTGATAGAATAGAGAGAAGTTGATAAAACTTTAACGTAAATATATATTACTGAATTGGAGTAAATCCGTCTATATCAGCTATGGTTTAAAAGAATAGAAGAAGGTGATTTCTTATTTTCAAGCTCAATTTCAAAAACTGTTAAAATGAATATGCTATATTTGGTTCGTAATAAAATCCGTCATCGTCCTAATGACTTTGTAAGCAAAGGGCCATGAGCGAAACATTTGGCCTGTATAGTGCAAAAACTATGCGCGATCGACTAAAATAATTACAGCGGATAATTTATAAAGATGGGATAACGAACTTAGCGATTAAGCGATAAAGAAAAAGCCAATTACAAAGTTGTAGGCCATTATTTATATTGTAGAAATCGGCTATGAAACTGTTATAGAAAGCATGTATTTGACACAATATAGTTATTACCGAATGGCTATCAAATACAAGAATGCTATAATAAATACTTACATGCACAGGAATCTAAATAATGCACATTTGATACTGAGAAAGGATATTACCTCCTACTTTGACAAGCATTGCAGGAGTAACCGTGTTACAGGCCCTGACGATACGACTTTTCCACAGATATTTATTGCCTTCTATATACGTCATTCATTCGTTCTTCATGTCGATTTCAACTCATTAGGCAATCCGCTAAAAATTTTAAAATTCTATATTTTACTTTCCCTGCAATACATGGTAATGTATAGGGAAAGTATTGGAATCATGTCGAAAATCGCAACTCGAGTTTTCGACGGATCTACACGTTTCAAGACCTCTAGAATACGAAAAAACCATTTTTAGCGTAACGTCTGTGTGTGTGCTTGTGTGTCTGTGCAGATTTTGTATCCACTCTAACTAAAAAAATAATTGACCGAATGTCATAAAATTTTGTAGGTAAGTCACTTATGGGCGAATCTGGTGCTGATTAGTTTTGGGTACGATTCGGGATAAAAGAACCCGCCTTTTTTTTGCGATATGGCCCGCAAAAGTTTCTATCCACTCTAGCTGAAAATCTAATGGACTGAATTTCAGAAAATTTAGAATTTGGGAGATAAGTCTCTTGTGGGTCACCCTGGTGCTGATTAGATTTTGGTATGATTCGGAAAAAAATAACCTGCCATATTTTTGCAAAATGGCCCACAAAAATCGACAAAATCTAAAGTAAAAAACTGCGTATGCTGAAATATCTCCATTAAATGCTTTTTTATACGTAATTTTTAACGAAGAAAAGAATAAGATTAACCCCATTACACTAGGACTAGCCGTTCTCGAGATATTTTCATATTTTCGTTTTTTCGCTACCTCACCTTTGAAAATGAGTCCAGTTACCAAATGAGAACGAAACTTGAATTAATAGTGAATTAAATTTAATTAAAATAAAGAGAATGTGTATATAAGTCTGCAGGAAAGTCATGTGCTGCCCACATCAGATTTTTACTTTCCCTGCAATTCATGGTAATGTATAAGGAAAGTATTGGAATCATGCCGAAACTCGCAATTCGAGTTTTTGACGGATCTGCACGTATCGAGACCTCTAAAATACGAAAAAACTATTTTTAGCGTGGCGTCTGTGTGTGTGTCTGTGTGTCTGTCTGTGTGTCTGTGTGTCTGTCTGTCTATGTGTCAGTGTGCCTGTCTGTCTGTCTGTGCAGATTTTGTATCCAATCTAACTCAAAAACTAATGGACCAAATTTCACAAAATTTGGTTTGTAAGTCCCTTGTGGGTGAATCTGGTGCTGATTAGCTTTGTGTATGATTCGTTATAAAAGAATCCGCCTTTTTTGCGAAAGGGCCCGCAAAATTTTGTATCCACACTAGCTGGAAAACTAATGGACCGAATTTCACAAAAATCGGTTGATAAGTCACTTGTAGGATACCCTGGTGCTGATGTACGATTCGGAAAAAAATAACCTGCCTTTTTTGCGAAATGGCCCTCAAAAATCGTCAAAATCTAAAATAAATACATACGTAAACCATATATATCCAGTAAATGCTTGTTTTATACGTAATGTTTAACGATGAAAAGAATAAGACCAACCCCATTACACTAGGACTAGCCGTTCTCGAGATATTTTAGTTTTTTCGTATTTTCTCTACGCCACCTTTGAAAATAAGTCTACTTAATAAATGAGAACGAAAAGTGAATTAAAGGTGAATTAAATTTAATTAAAATAAAGAGAAAGTGGATATAAGTCTGCAGGGAAAGTCATGTGCTGTCCACATCAGATTTTTACTTTCTCTGCAATATATGGTAATGTACAGGAAAAGTATTGGACTCATACCGAAAATCGCAACACGAGTTTTCGACGGATCTACACGTTTTGGGACCTCTAGAATACGATAAACCCATTTCTAGCGTGACGTCTGTGTGTGTCTGAGTGTCTGTCTGTGTCTGTGCAGATTTGGTATCCACTCTAACTCAAAAACTAATGAACCAAATTTCACAAAATTTGGTAGGTATGTCACGTGTAGGTGAATCTGGTGCTGATTAGCTTTGGGTATAATTCGTTATAAAAGAACCCGCCTGTTTTGCAAAATGGCCCGCAAAAGTTTGTATCCACACTAGCTAGAAAACTAATGGACCGAATTTCACAAAAATCGGTTGATAAGTCACTTGTAGGATACCCTGGTGCTGATGTACCATTCGGCAAAAAACCCCTGCCTTTTTTGCGAAATGGCCCTCAGAAATCGTCAAAATCTAAAATAAATACAAACGTATACTCAAATATATCCACTAAATGCTTGTTTTATACGTAATTTTTAACGATGAAAAGAATAAGACCAACCCCATTACACTACGACTAGCCGTTCTTGAGATATTTTAGTTTTTTCTTATTTTCTCTACGCCACCTTTGAAAATAAGTCCACTTAATAAATGAGAACGAAAAGTGCATTAAAAGTGAATTAAATTCAATTAAAATATAGAGAAAGTGGATATAAGTCTGCAGGGAAACTCATGTGCTGTCCACATCAGATTTTTACTATCCCTGCAATATATGGTTATGTACAGGAAAAGTATTGGAATCATACCGAAAATCGCAACTCGAGTTTTCGACGGATCTACACGTTTTGGGACCTGTAGAATACGGTAAACCCATTTCTAGCGTGACGTCTGTGTGTGTCTGTGTATCTGTCTGTGTGTCTGTGTATCTGTCTGTGTGTCTGTCTGTGCAGATTTTGTATCCACTCTGACTAAAAATCTAATTGGCCGAATTTCATAAAATTTGGCAGGTAAGTCACTCGTTGGCGATCCTGATGCTGATTAGTTTTGGGTACGATTCGAGATAAAAGAACCCGCCTTTTTTTGCGAAATGGCACGCAAACATTGCCTTTATCCACTCTAGCTGAAAAACTATTAGATCACATTTAACAAAATTCGGCAGATAAGTCACTTGTGGGACACCCTGGTGCTGATTAAATTTTGAGACGGTTCGGAAAAAAATTAACTGCATTTTTTGCGAAATGACCCATAAAAATCGTCAAAATCCTAAGTAAAAACTACGTATGCTTAAATATATACACTAAATGCTTATTTTATACGTAATTTTTAACGACGAAAAGTATAAGACCAACCCCATTACACTAGGACTAGCCGTTCTCGAGATATTTTAGTTTTTCGTATTTTCTCTACGCCGCCTTTGAAAATAAATCCAGTTACCAAATAAGAACGAAAATTGAATTAAAAGTGAATTAAAATTAATCAAAATAAAAAGAACGTAAATATAAGTCTGCAGGGAAAGTCATTTGTTGCCCACATCAGATTTTTGCTTTCCTTGCAATACATGGTAATGTATAGGGAAAGTATTGGAATCATGTCGAAAATCTCAACTCGAGTTTTCGACTAATCTACACGTTTTCAGACCTCTCGAATACGAATAATCTATTTTTAGCATGACGTCAATGTGTGTGTGTGTGTCTGTCTGTATGTTTCTTTGTGCAATGTATGTATCCACTCTAACTGGAAAGCTAATTGGCCGAATTTCATGTTGTTGTTTCTTATCCCACTTGACCGACAGCAACATCAGATCAAGTCCATGGACCCGTGATTCTTCAAAAGATGAAGAACTACTCCAGGACTGGAGTACAGTTGACTCCTCTGGCATCCAATACATGACAAGGAGAGACCTGAGCCAAATTGCACTTCGGGCAAATGGGATAAACCAACACATGCCGCAGAGCACGAAGATGGCCACTGCGGAGTCTGGCCAGAGCCGTCTGTTCTTCCCCCGAATTTCATAAAGTTTGGTAGATAAGTCACTTGTGGGTGGCCCTGGTGCTAATTAGGTATTGGTACGATTCGGAAAAGTAGAACCTGCCTTTTTTTACGAAATGACAAGCAAAAATCGCCAAAATCTGAAATAAAAGATTACGTGTGCTCAAATGTATCAATTAAATGCATGTTCTATATGTAATTACTGATAAGGAAAAGAATAAGACCAACCCCATTACTCTAGGTCTAACCGTTCTCGAGATATTTTAGTTTTTCGTATTTTCTCTACGCTACCTTTGAAAATAAGTCCAATTATCAAATGAGAAAGAAAATTGAGTTTTTTTTTTGCATTTTTATTACGCCGCCTTCGAAAACATTTCCTGTTACCGAATAAAAATAAAAATTGAATTAAATTAATTCAGTGTTGTTTTGTGCAATTAAATTCAATTTAATGGATTATTACAAAAAATAAAGAGAAAATGAAATTGAGTCTGCAGGGAACGTCATGTGCTGCTCACATCAAATTTTTTTGCTTTATTCCCGAGATCGTAATTCCAACCTTTCAAGTTCTCCGCTAGCGGAGCTGAAATCACTTATATTCTATCGGGCATGGAAACATTACTGTAGATTGACCTAACGTTTACACTCGTGGACCTTTACTTAGAAACTTATAGGTGTGCTTAAGGATTTTTCTAGGACCCTGTATATCAGTTTTTGTGACGTGATATCAGGTATAAGATTTGTAACACTAGACTGAAATTGCCATGTTAGTATTTAAAAACTTTCATAAAATCTTTGAATAAAACTTTCATTAATCACTAGAAATTGAATAAATAATTTTCAATTTTAGGAGTACTGAAATACTGAATATAATTTACCGTATGGGATTTAAATCTATCAATCATGGATTTCAATCTATCAATATGGGATTTCAAGATTTCAATCTACCATATTAGATTTCAATCTACAATATTGGAAGATGTGTCTGTGTGTGAATGTGCATGTTTGTATGTGTGCAGTATGTAACGATAAATCCAAGCGTTGTACAACCATGAAATTTGATATACAGGTACTTCAGAACCAGAGTAGGTGCATCTCGGCGTTTTTCTAAATTTAATGGTTTTTTAGTTATTTTATATTTTACCCCAATTTACAACAATTTTGGGTGTTTTTCATACAAATACATTTCTTAACGACCTAAAATATTATCGCAGAGTTTTTATCTTGACACCATCGTAAAAGTCGAAAATAAGTCTTTCAAGCAAACTTTAAACGGCATTTATACGCGTAATAACTTAATATAAGTTTTTGTAAAATTTTAAAATATATATACTTTTCGTGGGTTTTAAACTTCTCCGATTTTTATATTATGATATAAAACATTTACATGCCAATCTACGTTTATTTTTTTATAGCAGCTAATAAATATATCACAGATTTTTTAACAGAGTCATGTTTTAGATGTTGTTAATGTATCTAGCATTATTACAAAGCTGATATCCTTTCCGGAGCTGTTTTACCTATTGAGGACACTCACACACATGGGGGAGTAACCGCGCTCAGAACTTCGGTCAGGCATTCGCTGTGAGTTCAGGTGTAGTATTTATCAGTTTGCATTTTTTAAGTTTCCCTGGCAAATCCCGGGCAACGTCGGGTACGTTTTCTAGTAAATAATAATATTATTTACTGCTTGAAAATATTTCTCAGTTTAAAGCAAAAACAATTTGTATAATATTTTGCTCGTAATTTAATAAAACAAACACCCAATAACTTCCAAAATATTTTAATTATAAAATTATACTGAAGCAGATTATCCTCAAAACAGAATCTTATTTCTTGTAAATATCACTTTGTTGTAAATAAATCAATATTAAATGAAAAGTCAGAAGAAACTTTCGAGCAACAAAGCTGAGCCTAAAGATATTGCTGAAGAAAATAAGACTAAAGATATTCCTGAAGATATATTGATGAAGAAAAATTTTCGAGGATGAAAGAATATAGAATTTTATCTCTATAACTTTAAGCGAATAGGTTTTTGACTCTTGAGATTTAACCAGCGTCGCGCTCTATCAATTTTACAGTTTCAGAAAAGTATGTACTTCCTGGTTATTTTATTGTACCTTAGATGATAGATGGTAGAGGATAAACTTTCCAGATAATATATTTTTCACTTATTCAGTATAACAGTATAAACTTTGTAAACATTTTTACATTTTAAATTTAGAAAAAAAAATCATATATTCAATTTTAGAGGATACTATTTTTATTTTACAAATGAACTGTAAAAATATGAACTGTTTTAAATATGAACTGTTAACTGAAATTGATCTGTATAAATAAAATTCAAAATCTGTCTGTCTGTCTGTTTGTCTCATTATCTCGGGAGAACTGTTAAAATTTGATAAAATTTTGTCGGTAGGCTTAGGATAGCCCCATTTAAAATTTAGTCCATGTTTCGAGTTTCTGTAACCAAGGATTGTCTAGATATTAATTAAAAACGCACGGTTAAACCTTCCATAGACATAGCATTATGCAGACGATATTTTTTCCTGCAAATTCATTTGAAGAAAATGATATCATGTCGCTTAGCTACAGGTTTAAATCCAATGTGTTCATGCGGCAGACAATTTTTATTATATACTAGTAGCATACCCGTTCTTCGTACGGAGTATACAATATAAAGAAGCTTAAGATTCAGAATCATGTGCAAATTCCTATAATATACTAAATGACATTTTTCACAAAATTTCATTCATTAAATTCGGTTCAGCCGTTCTCCCGTGATCATGAAATAAACAAAAGTTTTGTTTCTTACTAATATCTCAAGAACCACTGGTTGTAGAAACTCCAAACATGTACTAAATTTTAAATAGGACTATTTCCAGGCTACCCACAAAATGTCATAAAATTCGGTTCAGCCGTTCTCCCGTGATGATGGGACAAACATACAGACAGACAGACAGATTTTCAATTTTATTTATATGGATTTTTAATTTTAATAATAAAGAAATATATATGAAATATATTTTATCGAACGGGTATGCGAGTAGTCTATATAAATAAAACTGAAAATCTGTCTGTCTGTCTGTATGTGTATTTGTCTCATCATCATGGGAGAAAGCCTGCACCGAATTTCATGAAATTTAGTGGGTAATCGTAAAATAACCCCTGCTAAAATTTAGTCTATGTTTCGAGTTTTTAGGATCAGAGGTTGTCAAGAAAGCAATACAACACCCACAATTTAAACTTTCATAGAGCATTCATTATGTAGACAATATTTCCCACCAATTTATTTGAAGACAATTATATCGTGTTGCTTAGCACCAAAATCCAATCTATTTATGTGGCAGACGAATTTTATTAAAACTTTTCCGGTTTAAATAGTAAAGAAATGTATATAAAATGAATTTTATCGAAATTGAATTTTTGACTGGATTATACCCATTACGGCCTTTAGGTACGTAAGATTACGGACAAGTAAAGATAACGAATATTATAAATCTTTTCAATTTATTAAGTCATCTTTTTATGATGGCAACAATTTTTGAAACTTATATATTGTAGTACGTGTAATTTTTCACTACTGCACTCATATATATTCTAATCTATGAGAATATACGTAGTACAGGTATATTCTTCGAAACAATTTTAGCGCTTTCATTTTGGCATGTATTGATTCAATTTCATATTTTTTGTAACTTGTTTACAGACAGGATCAGAATGTGCTATTCGTCATATCTGTCTGTGAAGATAATTTTGTATGGCGAGAACAGAGTTTCTTAAATTTCTTTTTCGGAGCATTAATTTAAATACTTTAATAGAATGTTCTAAGTAACCCTGTCATTTAGAATACTATAGGAATTTTGCACATGATTGTGAATTTTAAGTTTCTTTATATATATTCTGTACGAAGAAAGCATATACTGCTAATATACACTCTTCTGCAAAATAACAAAAGAACAAAAAAACAAAAAACAAATAAAAAAAAAACGAACCACCATGAAGAAAGTGACTGTTTTTATTGAAATTACATATGCCTACAGTTCATACACAGGTAATGAAATGATTACAAAATCACGGCCGCAGGGCTCATCAATGGTTACCAATTGCACATTGAAAGTTTAAATCAGTAATTGGTGAAACCCTACTTGGCGGCATAGCATGCTTGTATACGTCTAGGTACGGAGTGATAAAGATTCCTAATGCCATCTTGCGATACATTCTGCCAGGCATTCCTCAATTGTTGCTCCAGATCTGCTGTATTTCGGGGTGCCCGAATCTGGCGGTTTAGTATGTCCCATACATGCTCGATTGGCAAAAGGTCTGGTGACCTTGGTGGCCACGGAACAGTATCAACAGCAAGGTGACAGTCCACAGATATGCAAGCCGTATGTGGCGTGGCATTATCTTGTTAGAAAATGACCCCATGAAGGGTAACGCAATGACCATGAAGGGTAACGTAAACGGCCCCAGGATGTTATCAACATATCGTTGAGCTGTTAAAGTTGTACGCAGGATGGCTAGAGGCGACCTGCTGCCGTAAAAAATAGTACTCCACACCATCACACCAGGGGTAATGGCTGTGTGCCTGTGTAATATATATATATATATAAAAATATATATGTGAGAGCTGGGTCAGTACAAACAGCACCTACTGACTCCACCACCCACAACTTGTGAACTTAATTTCAAAATGCCCAAGAGACATGAATTTAACATGTTTACCATCAAAAATGTATCAGCAATAACACCAGGTTCAAGATTTAAAGGAGTTCCCAGTTTAGGAGAATTAATCCTAAATGATGTACAATGAGTAAAGTAAAATATGCAGACACAAATAAACAGGCTCATTTTAACACAAACTTAAATATTGATTTATTTTTAGATTTTTCAAAGAATTCAACATTTGCATTTTTACTTTCAATTATAAATAAAACTTCAGAGCTTCACTTATTAGACACACTCAACAATGCTCTGGTAAAAATATATATGTTGCATAACAAGTATTCAAATTATGTATAAACATACGATCTTAAATCTTTTCCCAATTTAACTTTAAATATTTTGATATGAGCCATTTTAGTTATTAATTTTAATTTCATCATGCCAGTGCCATTTCGGAAACATTGTTTCCGGAAAAAGAAAATTTACCTTGATACAAGATTAACAAATTTGGTGCTCCGTTTCACATCAAAATATCACGGGTTTTTTTAGCTGGTAATTCAAAAAGTTCACAGGGCGAAACCAACGTAGATTCCAAAAATCTTTAGAACCCGAACCTCCGTATACAATGCCTCGAATTGAACAAAACCGTCATTCTACGCTCTCAATTTCCAGAGTCGTCATCGGAATGTTCCTGGAATAAAAAAAATATAATTTAGAATAAATTTGCATCAGGATAATTAATGAAAGGTTCCAGGCTCCTCTTCTTCAGCTCCAGATGAACGGCAAGCCATTTTGGCCAAAGCCTTTTGTCTAAAAATTAGACAAAACTTTCGATGCGACCTTTCAGTCGAAAAATTCCAGCACCAAGCGAGCGAAAAATGGGTCCTCTGAGCCCACGCAAGTTCTCTTTCGCAAAAATGCGCCTCTTCCCGATTGGACGGCGCGCTCACATAGCAACCACACATCCAATACGTCACGCTCCACGGCCCGACACTAAGTCTAGACAATCCAACGCTTTCTCGACGAAATGCGCTTTTTAATGTAATTTCAATGGAAACAAGTGTTAGTAAAACACTGTACTGGCACGAACGGAGAGAAGGATGTTTCTCTCGCAGAAAATACAAAAAGGCTCATGGCGCAGAATTGCGACATGACAGCTCTCCCCTTCCGGGAGGCAAAAATTTTCAGAACACAGTGAGGAAAATTTTTCTCTCACTCCAAAAACACAAAAACACAAAATTTACAAGGAGTTTTAGGAACCTGTAAGTGTAAAATAATTTAATACAAAATTTTGGGCGAGAAAAGTGCGATCGTTCACCTCTCTCAAAAGCAACAACACTGTAGATCTGAATGACTGGCCAAGCCACTCATCACCACAGGTAAAAACCAAAAGAAAACCAAAAGGATGACAAGGCGTCACCACATCTTAAAGGAACCTTTACAAAAATTCACATTTATTACACTAAAATTCAAAAGAAATTTTGTCAAGGCAATTTGCCTGACAACACACTATCTCAATCATCTACATTGAGATCAACCAGGTGATATGAAAAATAAAATATGATATGATATGAATTTACAAAACTTAACAATATAAACAATTCAAAAATTTAACATTTGTCACTTTCAAACACACAAGTGACACAAAACAATTATTTTTAATTTTCATCAAAAGGTTAAATATTTTGAAAATTAATTTCTAAATTAAATTTGTCATATTCAGGAAATGAGATTCTTCACTCATTCAAAAATGTCTCACTTTTTGAGAACAAAGTCACTTTCAATATTTCCATTTTTCAATTTCAATTTTTCATTTCAAAACTTTCATTAAAATCTTAACTTTCACATTAAATTACTTTCAAATTCAACATATTAACTTTAAATTACATTTATCTTCAATTTTTCAACCTTTCATCATTTATTCAACAATTTTAACATTAACTTTAATTCAACTTATTTTTGTCATTAAAACAATTCAGAATTTTCTCATTCTGACACACTTTTCATAAATTACTTTAAATTATTCATTTATATTTACATTATTTAATTTATCTTAAAATTTTCATTTACTTTATTTAACAACTTTCACTCTGAAATAACTCAACAAGTGACAACTTCATGTCACAAAAGAAAATTTTACATTTACATACATTTGTCTACTGAGAGAGAGAAGAGGAGAAAAATTTCTCCTGAAATTCACGTCAGTTATGTAAAAGAGCAGGAACACATCCAAAGAGCAAACTCGGCGGGGACTAACGAGTTGCCAACAGAAAAGGGAGTGTAGAAAAAAAAAAAATACTCGCGTGCAGGAAGCGATTGCAGCAGAAACAGGACGCCAGGACACGCCTCAGAAGCACGGATATCATCAAACATTTTTGGGCAGCTTGCGCTGATCCCAACATCATCATCATCTTCTTCATCATCATCATCCTCATAGCTTCACCAGTTTCCCACCTGGCCAAACACAACCCTCCTAGGTAGGCTCGGAGCAAGTTGTCGTCCAGGACTCCAGTCCTGCCACAAAAGTTCGGACAATTAAATTGCTAAGCTGCTTCTTCATCTGTGATCCGTGTAGATTTGTCCAATGTTTGCGTCCACCAGCCAGCTTTCAGAAAAAGGGGTTGCAGCATAAAAATATGATGTCTAACTGAAATTTGTGTAGATGTTTGAAAACTGCTGGTCAAAAAAAAAAACAACAATGTGAAATGGAATTTCAAGAGAACAGAATTTCAACAACACATCAGCCAAAAATTTCACCTCTCTCAGCAACAAAGTTTCAAAACATTTTTCAAAAGAGATCATTTACTTTTGATCTTCAAAACTTTTAATTTCATTAAATTTTCAAAAATTTTCAAATTCAAACTTTTCATTTTCACTTTCAAATTACTTAATTTATTTCAATTACTTTATATACTTCATATTTACTTTCAATTTTATTTTAATAAATCATTTACTTTTCATTATTTATTTATATATTTTTTTCTTCAATATTCAAAATTTTCCTCCTTTTTACTTAGGGGAACAACAAATTTACCAACACCATTTTAATTATTTTCATTAATGAACTTAAACAAATAATCAAACATTCTTTTACATTACAACACATCAATATAATCAAAGTCAATCAAGACAGGACTCTCGAAAAAATTTTAAAGTCCAAGGAGAGTCAGTTAACAAAATTACTAATTAACAAAATTACTTATTATTTAAATTATAATATAAATATTCATAAATTATAGTTCACAAAATCAATTACTTATTTACTTTTTTAACTTAATGCAAGATTTCCAATAAATTTTAAAATCACAACAATTTTTTCATAAATTCTATTTTAAAAGACAATATTGAAATATAACTTAAACAAGTATAAACTTTAACTTAAAATGAAATCTTTTCTTGCAAAATTTAATTTCTGTAAAATTGTGAACTCAACCAAAATTTAATATTGTGAAAATCTTTGACTCCTAAGATTATAGGGTGTACGTGTATTTCTGTTTGTCATGTAATACTGATTTTGGTGTGGTGTATAACTATTTCTAAAGTTATTGTTGTAAATGATTCTTCCATTTCCTCTATTATCAAAGTTATTTGAATTATTTCTCTGAACATATTGTTGTCTTTGATTTGTACGACAATTTGATCTAGTATGAACAGCATTTTCGTTTACCCTTTTATTTGGCAAATTAAATCTTACTCGTTTCACAGTTTTTTTGTTTTGAGATTTATCTCCAGATCTTGTTAAACAAGATTTTAGTTTCACAGAGTCTTTCTCAGCGGTGATCACAGGAGTAAGTTTATTTGTCTTAGAGTTCAATTTTTGACTTTCATGAGTTTGTTTTGAAAATTTTTGCAATTCCTCTCTTCTTGGAGGTAAAAGAGTCAGTCTGTTCACATGAACCAGTTGTTCATTTTTGGGATTCATTACATGTCTGATTAAGAAATTCACTGCAGATGTTTGTTTTATCACTTTAAAAGGACCTTTATTAAAAGAGCTCAGTTTTCTTGACTGGCCTTGAGGCAAAAAGGGAGTGTAAAGATACACTAAATCACCAACCTTAATATTGGGCATCTTTGCTTTCTTATGTTGTTGTAAAATTTGTGAATTTTCAGCTTTTTCCAAGTTACTTTTTACTACCTCATATGTTCTTTTAAGTCTGAATCTCATGTCTTCTCCATAATCATATGTTGATTCATATGTCGGAGGTTTAAATCCAGTGATCAAAGTATTTGGAACTGTTAAATCTCTACCATAGAGTAAATACGCAGGCGATTCACCCGTAGAAGCATGTATGGCATTTCTATGTGCTAATAAAGCAAAATGTATCAGATTGTCCCAATTATCTTTATCGTTATATGCAATATTTTTCAAGGATCTGATCAAAGTACCATTTAATCTTTCAACACAACCGTCTACAGATGGCATGTAGGCAGTAGTAGTATTCTTTATTATTCCTAATTTCTTATAAAAACATCTTGCTGTTCTAGAAACAAAATTCGTCCCTTGATCCGAGACGATGAATTTAGGTATACCATGCTGAGCCATGTAGTGCTCTAAGCAACTTAAAATGTCTTCAGTTTTTATTGAAGCCAAGGGATATGCTTCAGGCCATCTTGTAAAATAGTCAGTTATGACCAATATGAATTTATTTCCAGATCTTGATATAGGTAATGGTCCGACACAATCCATGGCGATACGCTCAAATGGATATGTGGACTTCGAAAATCTTTGAATGGGTGCTTTGTTATTTCTAAAGCCACGATTTACCACACAAATTTCACAAGATGAAACATAATTTTGTGTTTGGGAATACATTCCCTGCCAAAAATATTTTCTACTTACAGAAGCTAAAGTTCTTCTAAATCCACAATGTGCATAAGTGGGACAGTCATGATGTAACCATAAAATTTCAGACACAAGTTCTTGCGGAACAACAACTCTTTCTTGTTCTTGATGTCTACGCTTTGGGTGTTTGTGAGTACACCACAGAATATCATCTTTTCTAAAAAATACCAAAGTTTGTGGGTAAGGTTTTATATTTTTATCTAAGAGATCTATAATTTTATTGCACCTTGGGTCAGATTTCTGAGCATTCTTAATTCTTATGAGCAAGGTAGGACAAGTAAATGTCTGTTCCAATTGACCAATTTGTATGTTATTTTCATTTTGCATTTCACTTTCATTATTATTAACAGCACAAATTTCATTTTCTTCATTTGTATTTGCTGGATTCAAATTGATTTCTGATTCTCTTCTATTGCTACTATTAGTATTGTTTACATTATTAGAACTTTGAGAATTTTGATTTACACTTGGAAAATTTTGATTAACATTTTGATTTATAACTTTATATTGTGACACGAATCTTTGTGGAATATTGTTAATAGTATTTGTACATTCATCTACATTTCTTGACATATAATCAGCAACAACATTTGCTTTTCCTGGTTTATGTACTATTTGATAATCAAATTGTGATAAGGATGCAATCCATCTAGCCAATCTAGATGTAGGATCTTTTAATTTAAATACGAATGTTAGTGACTTCTGGTCACAAAAAATTGTGAAAGGTTTTCCAATTAAATAATGTTTATAATAGTTAGTAGCCCAAACAACAGCTAATGCTTCTCTTTCGACAACACTGTATTTACATTCTGCTTCACTAAGCTTTCTGCTTGCGTAAGATATTGGATGCAAAATTTTATTCTCATCTTCTTGAGACAAATAGCTACCTAAAGAGTGATTTGATGCGTCTGTATGTAAAATAAATGGTTTTCTAAAATCTGGAAGGGTCAAAATTGGTTTTGACAAAAGTTTTCCCTTTAAAATTTCAAAAGATTTTTGAGCTTCATTAGTCCAAATAAATTTCTTTTTACTTTCATTATTCTTAGTTTTCAATAATTCTGTCAATGGCAAGGTCAGTTCTGCATAATCTTTTATGAATTTTCTATAGAATCCAGTGAGTCCAAGAAATTGTCTCACATTCTTAATTGATTTAGGAATTTTGAATTTCTCTACAACTTCCAAATTATGAGTATCAGGTTGTACTTTTCCATTTGATACCAAAAATCCAAGATACTTAATTGTTTTTCTGAAAAAATGGCATTTGCTTGGTTTCAATTTAAGACCATGTTTACTTAATCTTACAAAAATCTCTTCTAGTTTTTTCAAATGTTCTTCGAATGTTCTTGAAGCAACTATAATATCATCTATGTAAATTCCAGATATGCCAGCCAGCACCAGAGACATGAGTCTCTGAAAGGATGCAGGCGCATTCTTAAGACCAAATGGGGTTCTGGTCCATTCAAAGTGGCCATCAGGTGTTGAAAAAGAAGTCTTCGGATAATCATCAGGATGTAAACACAATTGGTAAAATCCACTGGTTAGGTCCAGGGTAGAAAAATACAAGGCTCCAGACAAGTTATCGATTAATTCCGATATATTTGGAATCGGAAAGTTCTCAACAATAGTGATCTTATTGAGCTTTCGAAAATCCGCTACCAAACGGTAACTTCCATCAGGTTTCTTAACAAAAAGCACTGGAGTATTGTAAGGTGATGTACTGCGCTGAATGATTTTTGCATCAAGGAGTTCGTTTACCTGGCGTGAAAGTTCTTTCTGTAAATTGTGTGGAATGCGGTATGGCTTCTGTCTAACAGGTATGTTAGATTCAAGATTAATTTCGTGCAAAATAGTGTCGCATCCAGACAATTCTTTCATATTTTTAGCAAAAACATGTTTATATTTACTTAGTAATTTTAAAAGCAAAGATTTTTGTGCATAGTTCATATGTTTAAGATCAAAATCTCCTCCCCATGCATCAAATGTTTCATTTTCTTCAATACAGTTTTCAATATCAACTCTATTATTTATGTCAATTTCAGATTCATGGATGTTTTCGAAAGTTCCCAATTTCATTCCTTTGTTAATGTAAACAATTTTTTCAGATGGGTTTGCAACTTTAGCATACAAAAAGTCATTTTCAGGAATTTTGTGGATACTTCTGGCTACAAAAATTTTGTTTGCAGAAAATTCTTTATTATTGATAGGTTCAAGCAAAATTGTCGTGTCTTTTTCAATTTTGTAATTTCTTTTTAATTTAATAAAAGTTTCCGAAAATGGTTTTAGAACACATTTGTTGAAAGCTTTGGCAATCCCTATTGCCTGATTTTGTTGTGAACTTCCTTCATCATGTTTATCACAATCTGTCTGAGATATTTCATTGTTACTGGTATTGTCTTTTGTCAAAAATCTGTCTGTATATACATTGTCATTCATCTGTCTTTCATATAAATCATTTTCGCATTCATAATTTGACCTTTCATTTCCATTTGCATCAAAATCTCTAAAATCAACGTCTCTAAATTCATTGTGAAAATTGTTTTGTTCAAATAAATATCCATTATTACATCTATTTTCATAATTTCTTGAAAAATTTGTGTCTTTGAATCTATAATCTACATCATTTGTAAAATTGTAATTTCTTCTGTCAAAATCATGGCTTATTGCATAACTCTCGTCTGGTTTAAATTGTACATAATCAGAAATCACAGTAAAGCTTTGTGATTCGGTAAATTCAGTAAAGGGAATACTACAGTACAAAAAATTTACACGTTTATGTCTGTAAGTAATTGTCACTTGTTTCTCATGTAAAAATGTACTTCCTAAAATCATGTTGTACCTTCCTGGGGTAGGTGTATTTAAAATGCAGCATTCAATCACATCTCTTTCATTTCCAATGATCATGGGAAAAGAAGCTTTTCTCTCAACCAAAATGTTCTGACTTCCGATTCCTCTTAGAATAGTGGATGTATGTTTTAATTGTACTTTTCTCGGGTTGATTTTGTGTAAAGCATCACTATAGATAATGTTTATAGAACTTCCAGTGTCGATTAAGGCATTTAGTGTGACATCTTCAACAAAAACTTGAATAATAGGAAAATTGTTTTGGCAAGGAGTCTCGCTTTCAGTCATGTAACTAACTTCAGAATTTCGTCTATTAACTAATGGAGATTGAAAATTTTGTCTTCTGAAATTCTGTCTTCCGAATTGTCTTCTATTACCAAATCTACTATTAAAGTATCTGTTATTTCTTCTATATCCAAAATTATTGAAGTTTTGTGATTTATAATTATCAAAGGAATTTCTAAAATTTGAAAAATATCTTCTGTGGAAAATTGAATTTCTATATGAACTGTTACGAAAAGGTCTTCTAAAGAATAAGGAATTTTTTCTTGGAGAATAATTTTGATATGGACTTTTAACGTACCACTCTTCTTCCTGTGAGGCAACTGGAATTCTTCTTTGACTGAAACGGTTTCTACTTTCAGATCTTTTGGATGGTGTAGAAGTTCTGAAAGATGTTGATGGTTTATGTTTCTTCTTTACTGGAATATCTTCCCAATCTTCCTCTTCCAATTCATTTTCATTGTATCTGCTTGTAGAGGGCGTATCCAAGAAGGAATCTTCAAAACTGGAATTGCTCTTTTCCAGATCTTCTCTTATTTCATTCAGTCTTTTCTTCCTTTTCTCTGAATTTTCACTAAATTTTCTTCTTAATTTCTCAAATTCCCTCTTCTTTAAATTTAATTCATTCTTCAACTCTTCAATTTCCTGTTTAGTGTCTTTTTCAATTCTCACTGTATTTATGTCCTCTGTCATTTCTTCCAGCTCTTCATTCTGTACTTCTTCTTCCAGAATGGCTATTTCTTTCGCAGCTTCAAATGACTGTGGATTTGCAGATAAGACGGCTTTTCTAAAAAGGCTTTTTAACCCCTTTTTAAAAGAGTTGAGCAAAATAGCAGTTCTCAAGGAATCTTCATTATCAGACACAACATCTTGCGGAAAGGCAACATACGATTCAGCCTCTATTCGATTTGCATAATCACGAACACTTTCCCCTGTCATTTGTTTACAGTTTACCAGGGAAGCGACATTTTTGGCAATATTTTCTTTTTTCATAAAATTGTCCTTGAGTGTATTCACTAATTCTGAAAAATTCGTGCTTTGGTTTAGCTTCGGGATAGATTTAATCAGTCTTTCTGCACGACCAGATAATTTCAACTTCAGAACGAAAATTCTGTCTTTATTAGACCACTCGGCATGTTCAGCAACCAGAAGAAATTTCTCCAAAAATTCGTGAAAAGATTCATTTGCATTGCCAGCAAAACTTGGAATGGATCCAAGGAACTGTGATCCAATTCCGACCTTCACTTTGTCAGGGTCTCTGACAGCGGAAGCTGATCTGCCAGAATTTGGAGAAAGTCGTGGCGGAGACACCGAAGGCACACGGTTTCGTGAACCAGGTTGTGCAGAGGAGTCACTACTCCTGCTTGCTCTCGTATTTCTAGATTTAGGCATTTTTTTTTTTTTTTTTTTTTTTTTTTTTTCACAAGGTTTTTCACCAAATAGATTCAAATTTATCACGAAACACAGTTTATTGTGGAAAAATGATTTCACTTTCACCAATATGTGATCAACAAGAGAATCTGACTTGATCCATTGAGTAACACAGTTCTTGTGAAGAGCAAGTCAGAAACACAATATTTGTGAAGTTGCCAGCACTTTTGCAACCAGCAAAATAATTTGTATGTGAAGATAATGTCAGAAAACACCCACTGAATTCTGTGTGATAATGCAGTGTCCAGCCAAGTAATAGTAGGAAAAACAACAATATTGTATGTGAATGTGCCAACAACTCTGATTTTTATAACCATCAGTAAGCCCAAAACGCTGATGACTGTGGCCACTGATTATGATATTTGTATGTGATAAATGCCAGTAATTCTGATATACAATCAGTGTATGTGAATCTGTCAACTCAAGCTTGTATTGATAATACAGTGTCGAGTCAAGTTAGTGTTGGACGACTAATCACCTCTGTCAACATAGGTGAGCAACCAATTGTATGTGAAACATGTCAAGGAAAAAAAAATTTTCCCTTTTCTTTTTAATATATTTGCATTAGCACAGCAACAAGAGACCAATATGTGTGCACTTAAGTTAATGTATGTGTTCTTGAAATTTTTAAATTTACTTTTTCCACATAAAATTTTGTGTGTATGACATATGAATTTGAGAAATATATGCAACAAATATTTTTCAATTACACATATAATCAGGTGCATATGGGCTTCTGTGCTTTTTGCACTTTCAACTTTATGACACATAAACAAAAATTTTCATGCCCATTAAACTCAAATATTTTGCACCACAAAATAATTTTCCACTTACTTCGACATGTTATTACTGCAATATATAATCACAATAAAAAAAATTTGCACTTTTTCATAAATTTATACTTCACTCACTGTAATACTCTGGGAAGGGATACGGCACCAATTTGTGGGAGCTGGGTCAGTACAAACAGCACCTACTGACTCCACCACCCACAACTTGTGAACTTAATTTCAAAATGCCCAAGAGACATGAATTTAACATGTTTACCATCAAAAATGTATCAGCAATAACACCAGGTTCAAGATTTAAAGGAGTTCCCAGTTTAGGAGAATTAATCCTAAATGATGTACAATGAGTAAAGTAAAATATGCAGACACAAATAAACAGGCTCATTTTAACACAAACTTAAATATTGATTTATTTTTAGATTTTTCAAAGAATTCAACATTTGCATTTTTACTTTCAATTATAAATAAAACTTCAGAGCTTCACTTATTAGACACACTCAACAATGCTCTGGTAAAAATATATATGTTGCATAACAAGTATTCAAATTATGTATAAACATACGATCTTAAATCTTTTCCCAATTTAACTTTAAATATTTTGATATGAGCCATTTTAGTTATTAATTTTAATTTCATCATGCCAGTGCCATTTCGGAAACATTGTTTCCGGAAAAAGAAAATTTACCTTGATACAAGATTAACAAATTTGGTGCTCCGTTTCACATCAAAATATCACGGGTTTTTTTAGCTGGTAATTCAAAAAGTTCACAGGGCGAAACCAACGTAGATTCCAAAAATCTTTAGAACCCGAACCTCCGTATACAATGCCTCGAATTGAACAAAACCGTCATTCTACGCTCTCAATTTCCAGAGTCGTCATCGGAATGTTCCTGGAATAAAAAAAATATAATTTAGAATAAATTTGCATCAGGATAATTAATGAAAGGTTCCAGGCTCCTCTTCTTCAGCTCCAGATGAACGGCAAGCCATTTTGGCCAAAGCCTTTTGTCTAAAAATTAGACAAAACTTTCGATGCGACCTTTCAGTCGAAAAATTCCAGCACCAAGCGAGCGAAAAATGGGTCCTCTGAGCCCACGCAAGTTCTCTTTCGCAAAAATGCGCCTCT
Source organism: Amaurobius ferox (assembly GCA_951213105.1). Taxonomy (NCBI): domain Eukaryota; kingdom Metazoa; phylum Arthropoda; class Arachnida; order Araneae; family Amaurobiidae; genus Amaurobius; species Amaurobius ferox. Next base: position 101,313,236 of record OX578141.1, on the reverse strand, counting down.
TCCCGATTGGACGGCGCGCTCACATAGCAACCACACATCCAATACGTCACGCTCCACGGCCCGACACTAAGTCTAGACAATCCAACGCTTTCTCGACGAAATGCGCTTTTTAATGTAATTTCAATGGAAACAAGTGTTAGTAAAACACTGTACTGGCACGAACGGAGAGAAGGATGTTTCTCTCGCAGAAAATACAAAAAGGCTCATGGCGCAGAATTGCGACATGACACCTTGGTGGCCACGGAACAGTATCAACAGCAAGGTGACAGTCCACAGATATGCAAGCCGTATGTGGCGTGGCATTATCTTGTTAGAAAATGACCCCATGAAGGGTAACGCAATGACCATGAAGGGTAACGTAAACGGCCCCAGGATGTTATCAACATATCGTTGAGCTGTTAAAGTTGTACGCAGGATGGCTAGAGGCGACCTGCTGCCGTAAAAAATAGTACTCCACACCATCACACCAGGGGTAATGGCTGTGTGCCTGTGTAATATATATATATATATAAAAAGGGTGATTGGGACCGCTGGCCCTGGCGTCTCCACCCTCATACCCAATGGTCATCTGCTGAAAGACTGAAGCATGATTTATCTCTGAATGCTATGCGATGCTAGTCTGCTGGCAGCCATGATGCTCGGCTACGACAACACTCCAAACGATTCTGTCGATGTTGTGGGGTTATAGGCAGACGTCTTAAAGGCCGCAGTGAGAGTAACCCCACCCCAGTCAAGCACCGTGAGATGGTGGAAGGTACCACAGGTGGTATGGAAGAGGCTGTAGCACGTTGGATGGCGGACAATGATGCCATTGGGCTAGTTCGGGTCTATCGCAAAATCATCAGATCTTGCCTCGCATTCGTGCACCTTGGCCTTCCAGAGCCTTTATTCCGCCGATGAGTTTCTTGCAGCAACCATTTCTGCCAGCACCTCTGCACAGCAGTGTCCGTTAGGTTCAGGTGGCGGCCTATTCCTCGGTATGACCAGACAGCTTCACTCATCCCGACTATACGACCACGTTCAAACTCGTCTAATTGCTTATAAGGTCTTCAGCAACGTCATAACAGCATTACTGGTTGTGTCTCCACTTAACTGCAACGCTGATAACGAGCAAAGATACATCGTCCACATATTTAAGCTGTTTCATTGGATGCTAGTTGCGCAGTAGAAACGCGCCCTATGAGCGAAGTTAACACTCGTTGACCTTACAAATTTAATCATTTGCATACTTTGTCCAAAGGAATTTGTATGCGAAATTTCGAGATGATCGGATTATTTTTAGGGGTGCTTCGTTTCTTCTGCAAAAGAGTGTATAACTAGAGACTATAAACGATATCAAGTTCTTACTATATACGATCACTATAAACGATATCAAGTTCTTACACAATCATACAGCTGTCAAGAGCACGAATGTTATTATTAACAATTTACAACATAGTTGAATATCAAGTTCTTACTATATACGAGAACTATTAACGATATCAAGTTCTTACACAATCATACAGCTGGCAAGAGCACAAATGTTATTATTAACAATTTACAACATAGTTGAAAAGTGTTTATGAATTTATTCATTCTATCTGTCTGTCTGCCTGTCTGTCTGCCTGTCTGTCTGTCTGTCCGTTAGTACGATAACTGCTGTAAAAATGACTTTATCAAAATGAAATTTTAGTATGTTGTTCAGACGATCTGTGGGACCTATGGGAATATAAATGAATAATTTCGCCCAATTAGTTTTAAATTGAACCCGGGTTAAAAAAAATGAAATACAGTGAACCCTATGCGACCTAATTTTTCAAACCTTTTTTAAGCGAATTTGAAATTCACAAATTGCTTCGAACGTTTTAGGAAATATTCAAATTATCCCATAAAATATATAAAAAAAAATTCAGCAAAATATATTCGGTAGTTTTTTAAATAAAAATTAAAATAATAATTACACCCTTTATAGTAAGTGATCACGTGACCATTATATGAAGAGATCACGTGACCCACTTCAAAATAAAATATGACATCCATCTTGTGTCAAAATCGTGATTTTTAAAGTTCTTTTTAATCATATTTAGTGTAGTATCAGTCCTAAAACCGCTTTATTTTTGCTTAAATTCTCTGCATCTACATACTGAAACAACGCAATTACAGGATACTTGAGTTTAAATGATCATCAGACTTTGATTATTTCTACAACGAAGCCTAATTTTCACTTATGGAGAATGTAAACAAATAATGATGTAAGATGAGTTGTATAAGAATTGCTGAATATCTTTAACACAAAACATTTAGCTCTGGAGTCTGCAATATAGCTGATGAATGAAACATTCATTGATTTTACATAGAGAACCAAATTAATTTTTCGATGAAATTTTAAACATAAAGTTAAATTACCTGAACCTCCATGGTTACGTTTTTAAATAAAATAAATTATTATAGTATTGTGATGAATGAAAGGAATGGAAAAACGTTATGAATGAAATGCTGCTTTTATAGAGAGAGCCATGCAATTTATATTTTGACGACGTCATTTGAATAAAGTTCATTTGTTTTCTATGACGATTTCAAATATAATAAATTATTGTAGTATTATGATAATTTAAAAAGTATTACCGAGGAATGTATCGCATTTTATGGATGTTTAAATCAGACAATTTATATTTTAATGCCGTCATTTGAATGAAGTTCATTTTTTTCGATGAAGTTTTAAATTTTCTAATATAATAAATTAATGTAGTATTGTGGTAATTTTATAAATATTACCGAGGAATGTATAGCGTTTTAGAGATGTTTATATAAAATTGCATTGAAATTGGAAAGTGTTTCATAATCAATGCTTTGTGCATGATTGATCTTTCTTGTTTTAATATTTCAAGTTAATCTTTTATAATAATTAAACATTTAATAAATAAATGTAAATTTTAGCAATATGAAATATGGAATAAACTATAACGTATGGGATTTCAATAAATATTAAAATCATTCTGTTCTTGACAATATATTTTTAAAACTTAGAACAGAAACAAGTTTTAATCTTTTGCTAGCAATCTAGCAATTCAGACATTTTCAAAAGATTTTAATTATAAAACTGTACTGAGACTGATTATCCTCAAATAGGAAACTTCTCTCTTGTAGATTTACTTTTATATTAAAAGAAAACTAACAAGAAACTTTTAAGCAATAAAGCTGAGTCTAAAGATATTGCTTTAGTGGCTGATGAAGAAAAATTTTCCTAGGATGAAATAATATAGAGTTTTATCTCTTTAACTTTAAGGGAATATGTTTTTGACTCTTAAGATTAAACCAGCGCGTCGTGCTATGTCAATTTTACAGCTTCAAAAAGTGTATATTTTCTCGTTATTTTATTATAACCTAGATGATAGATGGTAGATGATAAAATTTCCAAATAATACATTTTTCATTTATTCGGTATAGCAACATATAGCTTTGTAGACATGTTTTTACTTTAAACTTCGAAAACTTATAAAAATCATATATTTAGTTTTAGGCAAACAGATTACATTATTCAAAATTAAATATCAGTTTTAAATTAAAATTAAAATATAAGTATAATCGATATTAAGTCATTACACATAATAGTCATCATGAGCACGGATATTTATACTAAACTAGAAAATATACCCGATGTTGCAAGAGATTTATAGCAGGGATTAATAGAATTTATTTACTCAATTCTTCAAAAGCTGGAGTATTGTCCTACTCTTTTTAAATTAAGAGATGCAATTAACTGCTGTGCAAACCGCACATGAAAAAACGGTTATATAAAAACATTAAATGCTATATCAGTGCATCTTTGTCATTCTTCATTTTCTAGCACAATATTCATTATGATTATATAATAGCATATTAAAATATTTAGAACAATCTACTTTAAATTCGCAAGTTGGGAAAAACTGGTAATGAAGTAGAAATTTTGACTATTTTAATCTTTAAATGTCTATAACTTTTCAACTAATTAGAATTTCAAAAGAATCTTGCAGGGGCCCATTGTCCGGGGATCTGAAGTACACCTGTAATACATTTCGCCACTGTCTAATATTTCAGTTTTCCGCTACAGACAGCATATATAGGCACACAGGTACACGGACATACTAACACAGACATATATACCGGACATACCGACATATATACAGAGACATATCGACAAACATTCTAAATCTCGCATCTGAATTTAAAATGTTTGTATTGAGTAACATTTGTCATAGTTTTAGAATTAGTGGAATTTCCCAGTTTTTGTATTTAATTAATGCATCTAAAATACTCATTTTTAGTCTTAAAGATTACGTGCTTCAAAAAGTATTATAAATTAAATTTTGGATATTTGGGAGATATAATTCAAGTTTAAACATTACTACAGTTGAGAAACATATAAAAACTGGTTATATAGATTCTTAGGTATTCAATGTGAAAGAATATTCCCAGAGCCACTAACGTCACCGTGATGATATTACTCTAGAGGGTAGCATTGATACTAATAGCTCTGAAAGTATGATTACTATTCGATTGATAACCCCATTTATTACGATTATTATCAATTCAATATTTTTCGTGACGAACTAGAAATAAAATTATATACATAATTTTATGTTGACTCTTTTAAAAACTAACTTCATAACTGTTGGACAGTTTAATTACGGATATTTGCTTTGATAATAAAATTTGAGAATATTGTTAGTGAATGATTTATAAATGATAATATCAGTGATTATAAATGAGAATAATGCTATTTAAAGATAATTTGAGATTTGTAGTTCGTTAAGGTTGTTGTTGAGACCCAGACCCTCCGACCTACCAGAAAGGTGTATAGTTCGTTAAGGTATAATATATAATGGAACAGTATATCTGAGTGAGATGATCAATCAAGATCATGTTAACATAATGAATTTAATTTTGGTATTACATAGTGAAATTAGATATTCATTTTCCCATGGGGGGGGGGCGGGTCACATAACTTTTAAATAAAAAAATTGAGAAAAAAGCAGATTTTTCAATATCTTCCTCTGCAAAACAGTGCATAGAAAAGCAGAACATAAATTTTAATCCAAGTTGACAGTGCAGACACATTAAATTCAAAATAATGCCATATAAATCTTATCATTTACCCAAAATGGATATTATGCAACATTTTCGAAGGGAAATAAAGAAGATGGAAGATGAAATAGTTTTCACAAGTTTGCATAATATCAGTTGATAATGATGAGATTTATATAGAATTGTTTTGGACTGAATCTGTCAACACCCCCACAATTTGGATTAACTTTTTGTGTTAATAACATTTGTTTTCTACTCTTGCATGTGCCACAGTTGTGAAGGGGTGAACATTGAAGAACTCGTTTTATTCCCTAATTTATTTTTTTACTTTTTAGTCTTCATTTCCATATTTAGTTTTTCTTCTCTCATCCGTTCACTCTTTTATTACTTTTTAACGTAATTGCAGCCCCAAAAAAATTAATTGCAATATTATGCATGGATTGACTATTTAAAACCTGGAGAATTTTCAAAGGAAATGTTTGAAAGAGGTGAAAACATGAGCATGACCTATGTAAATGACGTAAGGTACTGACCTGAAAATTTAATAGATGAAAATGTTCTACGATTTTTAATTGTTTTCCGAGTTTCAGCTTTCTTCGGACTCGGGAAGCCGATAACGATCCTGTCAAAGATGTTGAACGAAGATACAAAGAAGCACAACGTGTCGTAAAATAATTGAAGTAGGCTAAACTCGGTTTATTTATGATGTAACACATATTGCATGTGCATATTTTCGAATCATTTGAAATAAACCTATCCAATAATTAGTACTAAAACAATAAAGAAAAAAAATTAACATCGTTCTATTAAATTGCTTGCACTGAGAAATATTTTATATATTTTTTATTAATACAATGTTTCATTCATTGTTTCATGACTAATAAACTGTAATTGATTTTTAGATTTCGTTAGTTCACATTAAAGATGAGGTAAAGTCAGTTGATTTCAAATGGTGAATCCAACGCTTTTCGAGAAAATAAATCGCTTAATAAGAGATTTTCTACTATTCCAAGCACAAATGCTTTACCTTCAGTTGACTTTCTGTGAGATGTAAGATTTACTTGTGGACAAACGGTCCACACATTGGAGTTCAAATATCCAGGAGACGTGTGTGAAATCCTAGAATGTATGCATAGTCTTGTGTATGCAACAAGTGCAGTGATTTGTAATTAATCACTGCATTTGTAGCATGCAGAAGGCATTAAGACAAACTGCAGATACAGGTGAAATAGCTCACACGTACGCAAATAAAAGAAAAGATCAAAGTAATTCAATTCAGCCTAATCCGAAAGCTACAAATACCGAAAGGAAAAAAAGATTATTTTTAAATTATTAACACTTTACAAAATATTTGAAAAGTATTTATGACTTTACTCATTCTGTCTGTCTGTCCGTTCGCACGATAACTTCCATAAAAGTGACTTTATCAAAAGGAAATTTTAATTTGTTGAGACGATCTGTGGGAAATACGAGAATGTATATATATATATAAATGTGAATAATATCACCCAATTAGTTTTGAATTGAAGGCGGGATTAAAAAATGAAATATATTGAACCCTATGGGACCTAATTTTTCAAACATTTTTGAGCAAAGTTAAAATTTACAAATTGTTTCGAAAATTTTAGGAAATATTCAAATTATACCATAAAATATATCAAGAAAAATTAGCAAAATATGTTCAGTAGATTTGAAATAAAAATTAAAATAATAATTACACCCATATAAAATGAAGAGATCACGTGATCCACTTCAAAATTAAATATGGCATTCATATTTTTTCTCAGAGTAAAAATCGTGATTTTTAAAACTCTTTTAAATTTATATTTAGTGTTGTTGCATCCTTCCTAAAACTACTTTATTTTTGCTAATTTTCTGTGCATATACATTCGGCGCCAACCAATTGCAATACTTTCGAGATTAAATGATCATCAAACTTTGATTCTTTCTGCAACGAAGCCTAATTATAATGAATGCAGAATGTAACCAAACGATTGTAAGATGAGTTGTATAAGAATTGCTGAATTTTTTTCAAGCAAAACTGGAGCAATTCTTCAAGCAATTCTGGAGTCTGGAAAAAAGTGTATGAATGAAATATTCCTCAGCTTTTATATTGGGAGCCTGACGATTTATATTTCGATAACGTCGTTTGAATAAAGCTCATTTTTTCGATGAAGTTTTAAGTTTTCAAGTAAAATAAATTATTGTAATACTGTGATAATTTAAAATATATCACCGCTGAATGTATGATATTTTAGAAATGTTTAAATAAAATAGCATTTCAGTGTTGGAAAGTGTTTCATAATCAATGCTTTATGCATTGTTGATCTTTCTTGTTATATGTATGAATTGATGAATGTATATATCGGGCCGATGACTCTAAGAGGTCTATTTTTCCCCGATATACTAATTCATTAGTAAGTGGCTATATCAGACGTGGCGTCACAAGAAAACCACAGTCATGAGACAACCGAATCGTTATGCAAGTTTTATGGGGTGAAAGTCTCGTCCTAGAAGCTAGAGGTAATTCTGATGCCGTTCTATTCGCTTATTATCGTTTTTGTTTTTAATACTTTACAGCATAGTTGAAAAATGTTTATGACTTTTTACATTCTGTCTGTCCGCTAGCATGATAACAGCCGCAAAAATGACTTTTTCAAAATGAAATTTTAGTATGTTGTTCAAACGGTCTGTGGGACGTATAGGGATGTAAATGAATAATATCAGCCAATTAGTTTTGGATTGAACGCGGGATGAAAAAATAAAATACATTGATCTCTATGGGACCTAATTTTTCAAACATTTTGTAAACGAAGTTAAAATTCACAAATTGTTTCGAAAATTTTCGGAAATATTCAAATTATCCCATAAAATATATAAAAATATTTCAGCAAAATATGTTAAGTAGTTTTTTAAATATAGATGAAATAATTATTACACCCATATAATATGAGGCCAACGGCCGTACCGTGCTGAAAACACCGGTTCTCGTTAGATCACCGAAGTCAAGCAGCATCGGGCGCGGTTAGTACTTGGTGGGTGACCACCTCGGAAGACCGCGTGCTGTTGGCCATCTGGGGTGCGGTATCCCCGTGGTTTGCGCGCTAGATTTGCACGCTACCACAAATGCCGCCGTGTTCATGCGGAGTACGATCACGTTAAACATGTGGGTCCGTAAGTCCTTCCGAGAGGTTGGTGGTAGGGGAAGGAGGGTACGGTCCCTGTGGATGCCTCCCCCACAGGGTTCCGGTCTAAATTGGGTGGCACTTCCCGGCCGTCCATACAGTTACCTTACACCTTTCTGGTAGGTCGGACGGTCTGGGTCTTAACAACAACCCATATAATATGAAAAGATCGCTTGACCCACTTCAAAATAAAATATGGCATCCATATTTTTCCCAGTATCAAAATCGTGCTAAAGTTATTATTATCGCTTAAAGTTATTCAAAATTTATATGTAGTGTTGCATCCGTCCTAAAACCGCTTTATTTTTGTATATTTTCTGTGCATCTATATTCTACGCCTACGCAATTACGATATTTTTGAGATTAAATGATAATCAAACTTTGATTATTTTTACAGCGAAACCTAATTTTAATGAATGCAGAATATAAACAAACGATTGTAAGATGAGTTGTATAAGAATTGTTGAATATTTTCATGCAAAATTATTTAACTTTGGAGTCTGTAATGAAAGATCACGATTGAAATTTTATATAGAGATCCAGATGGTTTATATTTTGATGATTTCATTTATATAAAGTTCCTTTTTTTCGATATAAATTAAGTGTTCAAGTAAAATAAATTATTGAAGTTCTGTGATTAATTAAAAAATATCACCACTGAATATATCGCATTTTGGTTGTTTAAATAAAATAGCATTTCAGTTGGAAAGTCTTTCATAATCATTGCTTTATGCATGATTGATCTTTCTTGTTTATGCTAAAAACAAGTTCTGTTTCTTACAAAGCAACTTTAGTTTTGCTTCTTCAAGGATAGCTGGGTGCATAATTATTACAGTATACGATATATTGATTATCGTCAAATATTATAAATTTGACGATAATCAATATAGTTATATTGATTATCGTCAAATTTTTCTCACAAACATAAGAATTATATATATATAAAGTTATATAATATAGTGTATTTTGAAACATAAGATGTTTGAATATGATTTCAAACATAATAAGTTTATTTAAACTAATTACAATCAGAAGACTATTTTTGTATCTCACAGTTTCATATGTAATTATTTTACTTCAGAGAATATTTGGAGAAATTATACATAACCAATGCATAGAAATCATACGAGCAATGATTTAAACATTGCTTTGAGAAAACAACCATAACAGATTAAGCAGTGCAATCCATTTAATAAAATGAGGGGTGATATATACTCTGTTTCAGTACACATTTGAATTTTTATGGGAGGTTTGTTTTAAAATATTACCCAGTTATCTGTGGTGTCTTACGTAATAAAATATGTATGTGTGTCTGTTTCTTCTGCATCGGAAAATTGAAGCTTCGAACAGCCACAATATTTGGTACAGCGATAACTAAACTCAGAGATTACTGACTACGTTGAGTGCTTTTTTTATTCGAATTAGTTTACATTTTATGAACTTATAAACACCTAAATTCGGCAGTATTTTGGCGCCAATTTATCGACGAAGATGCTCCTGCTCAAAGGATAGCAATTTCTTTGTGTTTTATGTAACTGTTCATAAGTATCAATGAATTGATATTATTGCTTCATATGTTCCATTTATTAATATTTTAATTTTAGTTTGTTTTGTAAATACATTATTAGTTAGAGAAATCCTAATAAATTTGAAATTTCAAAGCATTTTCATTTAATGGGATATAAACAAATTGTAATGGAGAAATTTAAAAGGTTTCTACGAATCTTTTGTAGTTTCATAATTGTTTAGTCTAACAAATTAGGTTTAAAATAAAATATGCATCACAAATCAAAATTCCCCAAAAAGTGATATACAGGGTGGCCATAAAATAACGTGAGATGTTCAGATCCCTCTAGCGAGTAATGTATTGGACGAAACGTAAGAAAATTCTGTGTGAGCACAAAGTGAAATATGCGGTTTCGATTTCTAAAAAAAAAAAATTAGTTACAAAAGTCGCCTCCAGGGGAAATGTTGGCGCTGTAAAAAGTGTAGTAGTGTGAATAATGAATGAGTAACTGCCAAATGAAGCACAACACATCAATTTGTTAACAATGCATGGCAACTTTTACTGTTAATTACAAATGAGGTTCAACATGACCACCATTCTGATGTTTCAAGAACTAACTGCATGCATTGCACGATATTTGCCACCGATAGTTTCAAATCGTTAAATCATGTTTCTTAAGTTTGTTAAGCTCATCCGTCCTCGTTGTAACTTCTTCAACCGCCGAAATTCACGAAGAGCAGCATTGACATTCTCGTTCCGCTGATAATACAACTTGACTAACAAAGCGTGGTGATGTAAGGCAAGAGTCATCGATAGGTACTAGGTAGTTTGCCTCCGAATGATGAGAATTTTTCTAGCCTTTCCTTTTATCCACATGATCGCTACACGGAACGCGATTATGCAAATTAGTGCATTTTACCCGGCAAACAGCGCCAAAATTTGACTTTTGGAACTCATTCTTTTTAGAAATCGAAACCGCATGTAACACTGTGTACGCCCACCGAATTTTGTTACGTTTCGTCCAATACATTACTCTGTAGAGGCCTCTGAACACCTCACGTTATTTTATGGCCACCATGTATATACATATATACATACATATATATATATATATATATATATATATATATATATATATATATATATATATATATATATATATATATATATATATCTTTTATTAAAACACATTTTAAATTTAAATTCAAAAACTTGCAACAATTACAGCAACATATTGACAGATCATACTCTAGCATTTCTAAATAATTCATAAACTCCATGTCTTCTTCTAACAGTTAAACTATTCGTATAATTCACTTTAACCTGCTTTGAGAAAACTGCTTAGTCAGTAACAAAAAATTCACTGTAACCTGTTCTGAGATGATTGGTTATACACATGCTTTTCCAGAAGTACCACAGTACTAGGGGTAGATATATTTTCATTTTATTTTCATTATATTCTTTTGATATTACTTTATAATACTTTGCATCCTCATTTCAATAATTAGCCACAAGCTGGTGTAACAGAATATTTTATATTCATGTTTGATTTTTTTGTGTATTTGATCCACTTTGTCTTTTCTTCTACGTCGGGCCATTTACATTATTTCTGTAATACATTTTACAGTTGTGTAAACAGAAACGTAGAATCAGCATTCATGAAACATGTATGGCCCTTGATAACGTACATGGTTTCAGAAATGCTTTTCATATTCATTTTATTCCTTTTACATTCACTAGATTCCATTTATTCAATTTCCAAACTTCTTACATAGCTCATCGTGCTACACTAGGCTTCTGATTTGAAAAAACCTTCAGTTTACAAACAATTTTCATTGGTATTTCTCGGGTATATATATTACAAGTAATCATAAAAATCTTCAATTATATATATATATATATATATATATATATATATATATATATATATATATATATATATATATATATATATATATATATATATAAATATATATATATATATAAATATAAATATATATATATATATAAATATAAATATATATATATATATATATATATAAATATATGTATATATATATATACAAATATATATATATATATATATATATATATATATATATATATATATATATATATATATATATATATATATATATATATATATATATATGTATATGTGTGAGTCTGAGTGTGGGCATAATTTCTGTAATACAATATACAATTATGCACACAGAAACGTAGAATTTCAGTATTAACGAACGATGTATGGCCCTTGTAAACGTACATAGTTTCGGTAATACTTTCCAATTTTTCTAATTTTTTTTTGTTTTTTTCATCTCAAAAATTTTAGGAGCCAGGGAAGGCTTAGATCCGTGTGAAGTTTTTTCAGATTGATTTTTTTCATCTATTACACTATTCATGCATTTACACCATGCATGAATAGTGTAATAGATGGAAAAAATCAAACTGAATATAATCAAAGTGCATAATGCAGTGAATAAGGTGATTAGTACCTTAAGTATCTGTATTACATATATGATTTATAGTACTTTATATAATCATTTAATCTTTGGGTGTAGTTAAAGGCATATATTTACCAAACTTTCACAAAATGTAATCCAATTTTCAATTGCTTACCTTATATATGAAACAGAGAAAGAGGGGTATTTAATACCTATTTAGTACCTGTATTATTTATAATGAAATTTTCCCCCAGTTCTTCGTTGAGTTTATTTTAAAATTCACATATGCTCTTCAGACCAATTTCATTTCACATTTGCTATACAGACCAAGATAGGTCAGTGGAGATAATAATAAAGTCTAAAGATAGGTCAGTGGAATTTATAACACAAGTAAAATAAAATTCTTAAATATATATATATATATATATATATCAAAAAACAGAATCATGTCATGATCAAAAATGGAGTAGAAGTTATCGATCGATTAAAACATTGTAATAAAAATATATGTTTTAAAAGCTTTGATTTCCGCGACCTATTTAACAACATTGATTTATCTAATTTATACTCAATCTTGGAAAAATTACATGAAGAATATGATTTGAAGGATTTTATTACTTATCGAAGATACCTTGATCTTATTGAACTGGTATTAAAAGAAAATATTCTATATAACGGAAATAATTATTACCGACAAATAAAGGGAATCCCAATGGGAGGAGCCTGTTCATCAATCTTGGCCGATATTTACCTCTCAACATATGAAAAAGGAACCCATATTTTGTCAGAGATACCATATTTCCGGTTTGTTGACGATGTGCTATTGGGGAGTTATGAAACCACCACCAATTTCGATTTCACATTTTACCCACCGGAATTGGAATTAATTGAAAATTATAAAGAAGAAAATGAAGCGGTAAATTTTCTGGACATCTCAATAAAAAAACATGGATTATATGGTCATTATACAACGTTATACGACAAAAGAGAATTATATAAAATGAAGATAAATCATCTCATCGATTGGAAAACAAGTCTTACCAAAAATACTTTCAGAAATATCATACTCGGACACTTCAAGAGAAATCAAATTTACAACACGTTTAAAAAAGATTGCAATAATAGCAATATTAAAATCATAACAGAGGCTTTATATAAACATTATCATATATATTTCTTAAAGGATTGCTATAGATCGATTTTCAAGGATCATGTAGATTTTGACAGTTTACTTCAATTTGCAAGTAAATAAAGTTTATGCGTACCTGCTAAGATTGCACGCATGCGTAAAATGAACATATATATGATAGCGAGTTGGGTAGGATTCACTTTTGGTCCAGTTTCCTTCTGTTTGGTTGGTCTTGTTCTTCCGTATCCGGGTGCCTTCGTATTAGCACGCATTGGGGACCAACCTTTGCTTTGCATTGGTACCGTGAGCGTTTGCCTAGGCTGGAAAAGCAGCTTTAAACGGGAGGGGGAGTCGCAATCCTCCCCAACCATTAAATGCAAAGCATTTGGTTATCCCAAGTTCCTTTAAATCTTCTTTTTCTTGGATTACATTCTGCTTCGGAGTATAGAGCGGCTTGGCGCCTTTTCCTGAGTAGTGCCTTTGATTTTTGTGGATATGCATAGGAATTCTTTTTGAATTTGTTTACTGGATTTTATATATATATATTTTATATATATATATTTTATATATATATATATATATATATAAAATATATATATATATATATATATATATATATATATATATATATATATATATATATATATATATATCAGTGACGTAGCGTCCATTGAAGCTATAAAGCTGAGTCTCCCCTGTTTAAAATCTAATTTAAATAATTATTTAAACATATTTTTATTCATTATAAGCTTTTAAATAATTTTGCGAAGATATATGCATTATTTAGAAAATTGCTATATTTTACTTCCTTAAAGTGACGTATTTTTCCCATAAAAACGTATATTTTATTATTTCAGAAGCTGAAATCATCCAGCCTTCCTCGTCTATAAGGAGAAACATGGCATTAAATAATCCATTTTTTAAACTTCTCCCTAGCTGATTAACTAACATAGAAAGCTAGCTTATAGACAGGCGTGGCTATTTCTTCCCCATTTTCAACCCTTTATTAACCATCAATGATTGGATGTGGGACATGACGTTTCATCAATGATGGGTAGGTTAGAGTGGGTAGTGCAAGGACAATGGATCCTCCAATTTGGGTAAAACGTTATTCTATTAATTACTATTCGTAGAAAATAATCTTTATTTGTAATACTAAAGAATGTCAGTCATTTGAATCAGTCAATTGAGTCATTTTTCACCAATAACCTAGGATTTAAATTTTAAACAACATCAAAACGAAAAAATATACTATTAACGATCATTAAACTTAAGTAGTTTGCAAAGTAGAATTAGTTCTTTATATATAAGCATCAATATGGCTAAGCATCCGTTTGCGTATTTGAGAGGTTTTAGAAAGAATAAATTTAATTTCCCCTTAAAATCGCCCATTTGACGAGAATCTCAGTTAGATAAAAGTGGTTGATAATTTTTCAGCGGATTCTTAGCATATTGCAATAAGATATTCTGAAGTTTTCATAGTATAGTATTTGTAAATAATTAATATACAATATTGTTTAAGGATATTATTGACTACAGAGATTTTCAACTGAGCTTATGTTCTAGATTTATCACCAATTTTCAATGCACACTTTTTCATACATGGGCGCCTGTAGAGCGTTTTCCAGAAAGGAAGGGGGGGGGGGGGTAAACTCAAGAATAAAATATGTAACATCGTCTAGCTTGAAGATCGCCTTTGTTATCGTGGATCCAAGGGGAATAGTGCCATCCCCTATGCGCGACCATGACTTCATATTTAAAATCTATGAACAGTACATGACTTTCCCTGCAGATTCAAATTCATTTTGTAATTTTTTATTTCATTATGTTTTAAATTGAGTTTAATTGCAGAAAATAATAAGGGTAATTTTCTGATATTATATACAATTTGTCTTTTTATTACATCTTCGTTTCGCTTGACAATTTAATTCACTTTAAATTCTTCAGGTCCTTTAAATTACAAAGAACAATATCTCGGGAACGGTTTATCCTACAATCATAGGGCCAGGCTTATTCGCTTAATTGTCAAATTTTACCTGCAGAACATGTACTTAATATATTTCAACAATTTGAATTATGTATTTCAGAATTTCCCTAGCTTTGCAGGACATTTCCTAATCATATCAAAATCAAACCAGCATCAGGATAACCACCAAAGGACTTAATCACTCTGTTTTAAGAAATTTGGTTAAATAGTTTCTTAACTACTGTGAAAATCATCATTTCATCAAAATTAAAAATTTAAGTATCTAAAGAATGGTCAATCTTAGAGTAATGGGATGGATCTTATTCATTTTGTCATTAAAAATTACGTACAAAACACACATTTAATTGATACATTTGAGCACGTGCAATATTTTATTTTGAATCGAATATTTTAAATTTGCGGGTCATTTCGCAAAAAAAGGCAGGATACTTTTTACTGCATTGTACCAAAATCCAACAAGCACCAGGATAACAACTCTACCAAATTTTGTGAAATTTGATTTGTTAGTTTTTCAGCTAGGATAAATACATACAATTTTTGCTGACCATTTCCCCAAAAAGAAGGTTCATTTATCCTGAATTGCACTAAAATCTAATCAGCACCAGGGTCGCCCGCAGCTGACCTATCTACTAAACTTTATGAAATGTAGTCCATTATTTGAGTTAAAGTGGATACATTAAATTTTGGGGGGTCCATATCGTAAAAAATGCAGGTTCTTCTTTTTCGAATCAAAATCTAATCAGCACTAAAGTATCCCACATGTGACTCATTTACCAAATTCTATGAAATTTGGTGAATTAGTGTTTTAGTTAGAGTGGATACATGCAATTTTTATTGGCCATTTCGCAACAAAACACAGGTTCTTTTATCCCGAATCGTACCAAAATCTAATCAGCACCAGGGTCATCCACAAATGACTTACCTACCAAATTTTATGAAATTCGGTCCATTAGATTTTGAGTTAGAATGAATACATACATTGCACAGATAGACACACAGATTCACAGACAGACAGACAGACACACACACATACGTCACGCTAAAAATAGTTTTTCGTATTCGAGAGTTGTCAAACCGTGCAGATCCGTCGAAAATTCTAGTTGCGATTTTCGACACGATTCCAGTACTTTCCCTATACATTACCATGTATTGCAGGGAACGTAATAAAATGGTTGTAAAAGATTAACTAATTTAAAAATAAGGAAATATTTAAAATGTTATACTTTGTATTTATCTTATATAGGTAATACATTTTAAAATAGTTTGTCACTCTTAGCAGTTTTATGTTAAATTATTTTATTTTACTCACCAAGGAAATAAAACTTATTGAAAGTGCGAATTCCAATATAAATTCACTTATCATACAAAAACACTTTTCCACGTTAAAATGACAATTGATCAGCCTACCCAGTCAACAATATTACGCTACGCTACTGATATATATATATATATATATATATATATATATATATATATATGTATATATATATATGTATATATATATATATATGTATATATATATATATATATATATATGTATATGTGTGAGTCTGAGTCCTCTCAACATATGAAAAAGGAACCCATATTTTGTCAGAGATACCATATTTCCGGTTTGTTGACGATGTGCTATTGGGGAGTTATGAAACCACCACCAATTTCGATTTCACATTTTACCCACCGGAATTGGAATTAATTGAAAATTATAAAGAAGAAAATGAAGCGGTAAATTTTCTGGACATCTCAATAAAAAAACATGGATTATATGGTCATTATACAACGTTATACGACAAAAGAGAATTATATAAAATGAAGATAAATCATCTCATCGATTGGAAAACAAGTCTTACCAAAAATACTTTCAGAAATATCATACTCGGACACTTCAAGAGAAATCAAATTTACAACACGTTTAAAAAAGATTGCAATAATAGCAATATTAAAATCATAACAGAGGCTTTATATAAACATTATCCTATATATTTCTTAAAGGATTGCTATAGATCGATTTTCAAGGATCATGTAGATTTTGACAGTTTACTTCAATTTGCAAGTAAATAAAGTTTATGCGTACCTGCTAAGATTGCACGCATGCGTAAAATGAACATATATATGATAGCGCGTTGGGCAGGATTCACTTTTGGTCCAGTTTCCTTCTGTTTGGTTGGTCTTGTTCTTCCGTATCCGGGTGCCTTCGTATTAGCACGCATTGGGGACCAACCTTTGCTTTGCATTGGTACCGTGAGCGTTTGCCTAGGCTGGAAAAGCAGCTTTAAACGGGAGGGGGAGTCGCAATCCTCCCCAACCATTAAATGCAAAGCATTTGGTTATCCCAAGTTCCTTTAAATCTTCTTTTTCTTGGATTACATTCTGCTTCGGAGTATAGAGCGGCTTGGCGCCTTTTCCTGAGTAGTGCCTTTGATTTTTGTGGATATGCATAGGAATTCTTTTTGAATTTGTTTACTGGTTTTTATATGATATATATATATATATATATATATATATATTATATATAAATAAATATATATACTTATATATATATATATATATGTATATATTCTTTTATGCAAAAATTTTCACCTAACTAGTTACACCTAAATTTTCTGAAAAATAGTCTAAATAATAATTTATTAAGTTGATTTTGATGCTTATATTACATCCTAAAAACGTGCACTTCTACACTATATTAATCATGATTTTTTTTTATAATTAGAATTTCTACGGTTGCTTAAAAATATTGATGACATTTGTAAATCCATTCCATGCCTTTTTTTCCCACATAAGTCATATTTTGTTCGAAATGGAGATCTATTGATAGATTCTTTGAGTTGCAAAAAATATTTCTTCCTTTATATTGGCACTAGAAAGAGATGGAAATTTTGAAACGAAGTATTGAAAATGTCTTCCCCTTTTATGCAGAGTGTTCACAAATTGCTTCATGAGCCCTAATTTGATATGGAGTGGCAGTAGTACATTCTGCGGATTCACCAAATTTTGGGCTATTATATTACTTGCGTCTGGAATCTATATATTTTTAAGTGACTATGTTTTTCGAAGCCAATGCAAGTCTTGATTTGCGCTATATTTGGATATTCGCAATAGGAACATGGAAATTTTGCATAGTTTCTTGATAACAAAAATGCAATTATTCGCAATAGGAACATGGAAATTTTGCATAGTTTCTTGATAACAAAAATGTATAGCAATAGCTTTCAAGTTCCCGCATTTTGCTCACTCGTGTTTAACATACACTGCTGGGCAATTGCTAAGGACGGATGACACTATCACCAATAGCAATCACAAAATGAAAGGATGCAAAATGTGGAAGATTCGAATAAGTGCGTGATACAGTAAGAAGAGGTGTGCGTATGCAAATTCTTCATTTCCACGCCTGTTCGTCACGTGATTACAAGAGATTTAGAAGATTTGACGTGTGTAGACAGTTATTGTTCCAAGTGTGAAAGTTTTACGGGAGCGATTTAATTGACGAACTTGAAATTTTCGGTATGTCTTGCCGATATCACTTAGATGATTTTACGCATGGCCGTATTATTGGAAATATCGAAGAGGGGTGAAAAATAACAGATGTTGCCAGGGAGTGCGACATCGCTCACAACGTTGTTTCACGGTTGTGACAAGCATTTAAAACAACTGGAATGTGTAGCAAGCGTCACGGGCGAGGTTGTGTTAGAAGTATTACGCCTTCAGGAAATAAGTACATTGTTCTATCGGCAAAAAAGGACCGGCGCACCACAGCTCAGCAAGTGGCAAATCAGTTTCTTGCTATCACAGGACAGCGGATCTCCCGAAAAACTGTAGCCAGACGTTTGGGAGGAGGAGGACTATACTCCCGCAGACCTGTTGTATGTGTCCCATTGTCCATAGTGCACAGTGCCGCCAGTTTGCAATGGTTTCAGGAGCATCTCAATTGGACCGAACAGGACTAGGCTTGCGTACTATTCTCAAATGAGAGTAGGTTCAGTCTGTCATCGGATTGTAGACGCCAACTGATCTGGCGTGAGAGTGGTACTGCTTATCGTCCAGAAAATATGCAGGAAAGGGACCGATATATGACATGCAGCATCATGGTATGGGCTGGCATCATGATCAATGGCCGCACGATCTATATGTGATTGAAACTTGGACTATGACCGGACAATGATATATTGAAGAAGTTCTACTGCCTCATATTTGCCTTTTCCGTGGTGCTGTCGGTGATGAATTTGTTTTCATGGACGACAATGTACCATGTCATCGAACACTCGCTGTTCAGGATTGTCTAATCAGCGAGGGTATTCAATGCCTCGTATGACCAGTACGTTCTGCAGATCTAAACCCCATTGAAAATATTTGGGATACTTTGGGAAGGCGACTTGCTGGTCGAACATATCATCCAACAAACAGGAACGTCCTCATCCGTCCACTGGCAGAGGAGTGGGATAACTTTCCTCAACAGCTGCAGGATAATGTTGTGCAAAGCATGACAGGACGTGTATAATGTTGCATCGCACGCCACGGTGGACATATCCCGTACTGGCATCTATCTCAAAGATGCCTGCTGTTGTTCTGTCGTTCATATGCATTTTTTCATTTCTCCGTACACAGCATCAAATGAACACATTTTTCCTTTCAAATGTTTCAAAACCTTCTGTATTTTCCAGAACTATAAATGATTTTTATTCTAATGCCCGAATAGTGTGGCAACAATATTTTTTCCTGCTGGGCCTCCGCCCCAGCTTAATATTGTGCTACACTGCAATTTGTGATCCGTCCTTAGCAATTGTCCAGCAGTGTATTTTATTTTTCTGCGTATTATATTTCTATGGTTTCCGAAGCATATTCATATGCGATAGAAAATAAATTTCAGTGTGTAATTTATTATATTTTTCAATATTTTTGAAAACAGTTTATATTTTTGAAAAATTAAAATTATTATTAAAAGACAAAAATAGCACCATACTGATTTTTTAACTAAATATGCTTCAAATTATTAAAAATTTTAATTTACAAAAAGAAAAGAAACATTGCACGTGATAGACAAAGAAAACCGGTTGCAGCTCCAGTTCGATGGAGCTGAAATGGTTTTAAGTGAATGACATATTGTAAAATAAATTTCCTGTAAAATTCAATACATTTATTCGATTTTTTCAAACTCATTTGTTTCATTTTTAGTTTGCAAGCTAGCGGCACAAGTTACTAGCTAACGGTTTATAGCTAAGTTTTTGTTTTTAACCCAATTTCATCTGGATACTCCAACGGTAGACTTCAAGTCAAAATACCAAATTACTTTACTCATTTGCTTGGAGGTGTATATATTAAATTTTTACAATATATCTCATGCGATTTTAGATTCAAGTTAATCTATAAACGTGCCTGAATCAGAGTAATACGTACTTGAATACGCATATGTCCATATACTCTGTTCAAACTTCATCAACCATTACATATTTTTAGAATCTTCAAGTTCATTTAACTTCCTAATATTTTTAGAACAAAACGAAGTATCTCGTGCTTGTGCACCAATATACCAACAAGGAGTATGTAAACACATTCAGTTTTAACACTCCTGACATTTTTAATATCACAGCTTTCTCTTGCATTAGGAAACCCGGGTAAAAATACTAAAATACCAAAATTATAACCGATATACTTCAAAAACTAAGAGCTCATTCCAAAACACAATTAAATACACTTGTAGGGCTTTTAAAGAGTTACAAATTATTGCTTATTGTTCTTAGCTAGCATTCTTAGTTTTTGAGATATACGCATTATAATCTTGAAAAAGGAAAACTTTCAAACGTCTGTAACTTGACAAGACGATTATCCAAGAACAGTAAGAGTTTTTATTAATATATAGATTTTGAAACTAAATGTCCTCATACTTACTTTTGCCGCTTACTATTTATATCTATCTCTTACATATCTGATTATATTAAAGTTAGAAAAATGAAACAAAAAACTCATTCAAACAGATACTGTTTTAAATTTTTTTGAAAAAAAAAATCATCGAAGCAGATACTGTTTTAAGGTTTTCGAAAAAAAAATCATTCAAACAGATACTGTTTTAAGATTTTTCGAAAAAAAATTAGCTCAATCCAAAATTCAATTATATACACATGTGAGGCTTTTAAAAACTCCGCATTATTCCTTTTTATTCATTGCTAGTACTTTTATTTTTTGAAATATAAGCATTACAAACTTGAACAAGAAAGATTAATCATGCATAAAGCATTGACTATGAAACACTTTCCAACTGTAATGCAACTTTATTTAAACATCTCTAAAATACAATACATTCAGCGGTAGTATTTTTAAAATTATCACAATACTACAATAGTTTATAATATTTTAAAACTTAAAACGTCATCGAGAAAAATGAACTTTATTCAAATGACGTCATTGAAATATAAATCGCCTGGCTCTCTGTGTAAAAGCAGTAAATATTTCATTCATACACTTGTATCCCATTCCTTTTATTCATCACAATACTAAAATAATTTATTTTACTTAAAAGCTTAAAACCAAGGAGGTAAAAGTAATGTAACTCTATGCTTAAAACTTCATCGAAAAAGTCTACTATAAAATCATCTGCTTGTGTATGTAAAATCAATGAATGTTTCTTTCATATCAGCTATATTGCAGACTCCAGAGTTATATAATTGTACGTTAAAGAAATTCAGCAATACTTATACAACTCATCTTACAGCTTAATGTGTTTACATTCTCCATAAGTGAAAATTAGGCTTCGTAGTAGAAATTATCAAAGTTTGAAGATCATTTAAACTCATATATTGTAATTGCTTTGTTTTAGAATATAGAATGCACAGAAATTAAGCAAAAATAAAGCGGTTTCAGGACGGATACAAGACTAAATATAAATTAAAAAGTAATTCAAAAATCACGATTTTGACACAAGATGGATGGATGGCATTGATCATTTAAACTCAAATATATTGTAATTGCGTTGTTTCAGAATATAGATCCACAGAAATTAAGCAAAAATAAAGCGGTTTTAGGATGAATACTACATTAAATATAAATTTAAAAGAACTTTAAAAATCACGATGAATGCCCTATTTTATGTTGAAGTGAATCACGTGATCTCTTCATATATTATGGGTGTTATTATTATTTTAATTTTTATTTAAAAATCTGACGAATATATTTTGCTAAAATGTTTTTCATATTTTTTTATGGGATAATTTGAATATTTCCTAAAGCTTTCGAAGCAATTTGTTAATTTTAAATTTGCTTACAAAATGTTTGAAAAATTAGGTCCCATACTGTTCAATGTATTTCATTTTTTCAACCCGGGTTCAATCCAAAACTAATTGAGTGATATTATTCATTTATATTCCCATATGTTCCATAGACCGTCTGAACAACATACTAAAATTTCATTTTGATAAAGTCATTTCAAAAGTCAAAAACACTTTTCAACTATGTTGTAAAGTGTTAAAAACAGAAACTTGTCAATCATCTGCAACTTGACAAAACGATTATTAGAAAACTATAAAAGCGTTTTATAAAAATGAATATAGATTTAGATACTAAATTTCTTTGCACATATTTTGTTGCTAATTGTTTATCTTAACTGTTGCTAACTGTTCATGTGTCTTCTATATTTTCGAAGAAATTTCGAGTGAAATTAAGAAAAATTCAAGAAAGATTCCCTCGAATAGATAATTTTTTAGGATTTTTTTTCGAAAAACATGTTTTAAATATTAAAATATTGAAATTATTTTCATTTATACCTAATTTGGACCACATTTCCGACACAGCAAGAAAAATTATTTACATTTTCAACCCTTTACAACATAGTTGAAAAGTGTTTATGACTTTGGTCATTCTGTCTGTCTGTCTGCCCGTTCGTACGATAACTGCCGTAAAAATGACTTTATCAAAATTGAATTTTAGTATGTTGTTGAGACGGTCTGTATTGAATGAAATGCATTGAACCTTATGGGACCTAATTTTTCAAACATTTTTTAAGCAAAGTTAAAATTCACAAATTGCTTCGAAAATTTTAGGAAATATTTAAGTGGTCCCATAAAATATATAAAAAAGTTCAGCGAAATAGTTTTTAAATGCAAATGAAAATAATAATTACACCCATATAATATGGAGAGATCACGTTACCCACTTCAAAATGAAATATAGCATCCATCTTTTTTTTCCCAGATTAAAAATTGTGATTTTTAAAGTTCTTTTAAATTTATATTTAGTGTTGCATTCGTCTTAAAACCGCTTAATTTTTGCGTATTTACTGGGCATCCATATTCTGCGCCAACGCAATTAAAATATTTTCGAGTTTAAATTATCATCAAGCTTTGATTATTTCTATACGAAACCTAACTTTAATGGATGCAGAATGTAAACAATGTATTGTAAGATAAGTTGTTCACGCAAAATTATTTAACTCTGGAGTCTGGAATAAAATCCATGAATGACATATTCACTTCTTTTACATAGAGAGTCAGACGATTTATATTACGATGACGTCATTCTAATGAAGTTAATTTTTTTCGATGAAGTTTTAAGTTTTCAAGTAAAATAAATTATTGTATTTCTGTGATAATTAAAAAAATATCATTGTTGAATGTATCTCATTTTAGAGATTCGATACATTCAGCGGATTGCATTGCATTTGGAAAATGTTTCATAGTCAATGTTTTATGCATGATTGATTTTTCTTTTTATCTATTAGGTTTGCAGGCATATGCATCCAAAGTGTTTACACATTTCGTAACACGCCTAAACCCCAAGTATACATATGTTATTCACATTAAAAATAAGGTCTTTTTCCAAACTAGCATGCAAACTATATGAAACACTCAATATTTTCCGAACAAGGCATGTATTGCACATGCAAGCTTGTGCAATACATGAAATTGCAATTTTCAAGTTGCTTTATTTTTCGGACATTTTACTTTAATTAAAATTTAACTTTTCAGTGATTACACTAATGTCAACATCTTGAGCTAAAAACTTAGCTTTAACCGTGCGGTGAAATGAACACTGCTGAGCATTCTATAATAGGCTGAAATTTTAATATATCTGCTTGAGTAACTACAAGAAAAACATCCATGGAAATCAAAACAGTTTTATCTATAGTGGCGTAACTGATCTCTTGGTGTTTGTTCTAAAGTAAATATTTTTAGGCGCCTATTCCAATAAAGCATATTATTTGGTCTTTTAGTTAGCCCAAAACGTATGTTTAGCGTGTTTTATAGATGAAAACATGAGTTTTTAATTTTTAACACTTTGCAATATAGTTGAAAAGTGTTTCTGACATTGTTCATTCTGTCTGTCTGTCCGTTTTCATGATAACTGCCGTAAAAATGACTTTATGAAAATGAAATTTTAGTATGTTATTCAAAAAGTTTGTGGGACATATAGGAATGTAAATGAATAATATTACAATATAATAAATGAATAATACGCAATTTGTTTTGAATTGAACCCGGGTTGAAAAAATGAAATACATTGAACCCTACGGGATCTAATTTTTCAAACATTTTTTAAGTGAATTTAAAACTCACAAATTGCTTCGAAAATTTTAGAAAATATTCAAATTATCCCATAAAGTATATAAAAAAAAAATTCAGCAAAATATGTTCGGTAGTTTTTTAAATAAAAATTAAAATAGTAATTGCACCCATATTATATGAAGAGATCATGTGACCCACTTCAACATAAAATATGGCATTCATCTTGTGTCAAAATCGTGATTTTTAAAGTTCTTTTTAATTTATATTTAGTGTTGTATCCGTCCTAAAACCGCTTTATTTTGGGGGGTTTTCTGTGCATCTATATACTGCGCCAACACAATTACAATATTTTCGAGTTTAAATGATCATCAAACTTTAATTATTTCCACAACGAAGCCTAATTTTCACTTATAGAGAATGTAAACACATCAAACTTTAAAATGAGTTGTATAAGAATTGCTGAATTTCTTTAACGCAAAATTATTTAGCTCTTGAGTCTGCAATATAGCTGATATGAATGAAACATTAATTGATTTTACATAGAGACGCAGACTATGCTATAGTAGTGTATTTTTCGATAAATATTTAAGCATGGAGTTAGAAAATACTTTTACTTCCATGGTTTTAAATTGTTAAGTAAAATAAATTATTGTAGTATTGTGTTAATTTTAAAAATATCGCTGCTGATTGAAAGGAATGGAAAAAAGTTTATTAATGGAATATTCACTGCTTTCATATAGAGAACCAGGAGATTTATATTTCGATGATTTTATTTGAATAAAGTTCATATGTT
Source organism: Amaurobius ferox (assembly GCA_951213105.1). NCBI lineage: Eukaryota > Metazoa > Arthropoda > Arachnida > Araneae > Amaurobiidae > Amaurobius > Amaurobius ferox. The sequence continues at coordinate 101,287,660 of OX578141.1, read as the reverse complement.
TTCGTTCGATGAAGTTTTCAAACATAATAAATTGTTGTAGTATTGTGATAATTTTAAAAATATCCTCCCTGAATGTGTCGCATTTTAGAGATGTTTAAATAAAATTGGATTGAAGTTGGAAAGTGTTTCATAATCAATGCTTTATGCATGATTGATCTTTCTTGGTCATTATATATTTGTTCCCATCTACTTGAACGATTTTATAAATTCACTGGTTGGAAACGACTGTTGTAAATGAAAAGTGTGCATTGGCACTGCGTATTTAAGAACAATTTTTTAATCCAGAATAATTCTGAATAATTTTACCTTCATCGTAAGCACTAATTTCAGAGAACATTTTTAGCTGTCTGATGTCTTTAATATAATGAATTAGTCATTTTCTTTAACATAATAAATTACAATCATTTTTATATAATAAATTACAGTAATTTTCTTTAACATAATAAATTACAGTCCTTTTTATATAATAAATTACAGTCATTTTCTTTAACATAATAAATGGCAGTCATTTTTTAACATAAAAAATTATATTCATTCGTTACTCACGTAGTTTGATGCTGCGAAAGATTAAAAAAATAAATGCTGCGAAGAGTAAAGAAATGCATGTGTACGAACTGCAGACTTCGACGTTAGAACACACCGACAGCTTGCATTTGGTTTTGTTATAACGATATTCCTGCTGGCAATAAAATTTAAATGAATGGTTGGGAAGTAGAAGACACGAAGTAGAAGGTATGGAGCTTGAGCCACTGCGCTACTTGCAAAACTGTGCTTGAGACTTCTTAATGAGCTTGCTTCTGTTTAATGAAATCTATCACGATGAAAACATTTATGTCTTTTCCGCGCATTTAGATTTTTGTCTGCCTTGAAAGTAAATAAGTTTTTTCAGAACAAAAATGCTGAATGAAATGATAAAAGGTGCTGTTAAATTAGCGCAAAAGAGATTTTATTAAAACATCGATATATGTATTCGAAAAAAATTGTAGTCCCCCCCCTCCTTTCATATTTTATTAGGCACTTAGGAACGATCGCTCTATCCCACCCCATGAAAGTACGCCGTTGGTTGTCTCTGCGACGTCTCAACCGGATAATCTGGATGAGATGCAGTGCTTGTTAGAGAGATACCAGCTGTGATGCTCGCAGTTAGCTGTAATATTTTTTGAAAATATTGCTTGGGCAGGCGAAAAACACCTATAGATATCTGAAATTGGATTGGAAATGCACGTACATGTGCAATCACTACGTAAGTGAGCCGGGATAGCCCAGTGGTTAAGTAAGAGTATCGTACACAGTTGTTTGGTCCCTAACACCTCCCAAAACTATATCCTGTGTTTAAGCAGCGTATGGAGACGATAAATCCGTAGGTCCAAAAGTCCATCCGAGAGGTGGCGGGTTAAGGGAAAGATGGTAGATCCCCTATGGTTGCCACTCCTATTGGGGTTTTGTGTAAATTGGGTGTCAATTTCCAAACAGATAGATCGTACGCTATCTGTTTGGACGGCAGGTAAGAGTAGCTAGTACGCTCTGGACAGTCAAAGGTAGTTACTACGCAGGCGTATAGGAATTAAAGCACCAATGCATACCATTATGCTACGCGGGCAGGCCACGCAAGGATAGACACTGCGCTTTCTTAAATCGGAACAATGCAACCGTCCGCAATTTTGTAGCACCCTAGATATACGTGCACACTATGTATGCGCAGAGGCCGCTACATCCCATTGCGTCATTTCTCGCTATGCGGCAAAATAATGGCTAATGATAAGTACCACAATTACTCAATTCGTGCAAACACCATAACTACGTCACAGAAGAGCCCCGGGAAATTCTAATCACTATAAATAGTCTGGTAATATTGCTTAATATAATTATCTTTTAAATAACGGGGAAATGTTTATAGCTGATAGCGTTTCTTTGAAGACTATTATCACGCTATTAAATATACGCAATTAAACAACATATTTTCATCTTTCTTTTTCTAAGAATATATTGTTTTATAAATTGCATGGCCGTTATTTTATTTTTTTGTTGTATCTAGCTTTAGCCTGCATTCTGCAAAAAAATAAAAGCAAGTACAGTAGAATTCTGTCGATCCGACCTCATCAGAAAAGCATCCCAGCCCTCCTTTGTCTCAATTTGGAAATCTGAAAAAATCCATAAAAAACACCTCTTTTAAATGCCGGAAAACAAATTAAAAATTTCGATGTCGAATAAAATAAATGTATGGATAAAAATACACTTTGTTTCCTTTAGCTGAGAATTCCGCTTAAGTCTCCTCCCCATAATACATATTCCGCTTTTCATCGTCGCGTTTGAGGGGGTGGTTAGACGGGATTCTACTTGTTTCTTTCAGCACAAAATTCCGGTAAGCGCCCCTTTTACATTTTCCACGATTTTCAGTCGCATATGAGGGTCGCATATTTCAGTCGTATATGATTCAAAACTCCCTTTTTTTTTTGCATTTTACTTAAAATGAAAGGTTAATATCAGCGGTTTGATTTTATACTTTATCTTCCTCAAAATTTTAATGAAATATTCATAATATGAAATAAATAAAACTGCTACTTGTAAAAAATTAACTTGCAATATTTCTTTGATTTTGCCATTTCGTTCTTAGCGGTTGTTAAGGGAGCATACTGGTCTTTGGCTTGAGGAAGCGGGCTTATAACGCCTTCGAACCAATGTAGTCTCTTAACTGATATATGTCTTTTTTCTTGGAGGAAGTAAGGTAGGTTATTATATAAATTGAGTCTGACTACGCAAATATTTTATCATGATAATAAAGTTTAAAGTAAATACCATGTCTTTAGATGTCTTAGAAAAGACTATAGGATTTAATTAGAATTCAGTTCTGATTCCAAAGCCAAAGAATTGGAATTCTAAAATTAGTAAACGACGAACTATAATCTATAATCTTTAGAGTTTGCCTTTTCAAACAATCTTAAGCAAAATGATTTCCAAAATTTGAATTGAGTTTCCGAATAAAGTTCTACATTTCTGCATGTTATCGGAAAACGAAATGCATCTTCACTTTTATGTCAAGTGATCATAGTTTGTAAGCTCATAAAATTTTATCTTTATTTAGCTTAAGGTTTTTAAGCTAATTTAATTAATTGAGATAATGTTCATTATGCCGATTTAAAAGGTTTGCTGTATTATTTGTATTTTAGCAGTTATTTAAAAGTGAAGAACATTTTGGTTACTGTCCTGTTATGCTTGGGTTAATTTCGAGGTTTATGTTGCTTACCAACAAGGTACAGTAACATTATTTTAAAACCAATAGTAAAAATATTCAGTGAACTAGTAAATATATTCAGTGATATTATTTAAAACTGGTATAGTCCGGCTCACATCAGAGTTGGCAGATGACCTTGGATGAGTCCACTTCGCTATAGGGAAGAAGGCTGACAAAAAGACGATCTGTGAACTACAGAGAAAGGGCTACCAAACGCAGAAACCTGTTTGGTGATCGCGTTTGTCGAGCGTACTTCGCCAATGGTTGGAAATTTGGAATAACAAATATGCCGGCTAATAGTGTAATTTGCATAGACAATGCCCCTTACCATACTAATATTTTAAACTGTATGCATCAAAATATGCAACCAAAAGGAAACTGTCTGAACGGTTAAAAGAAAGACAAATTCCTCACAGCTTTGAAATGAGGAAAACTGAATTTTATGATTTAGTATCCGCGAATGCACCCCCAACTGAAAAGTACTGTGTTGATGAACTTTTGATGGATAGAGGCCATGATGTGCTACGAATATCTCCTTATCATTGCGATTTAAATGCAATTGAAATGGGTTGGGCTTCCATTAAGAGGTAACGAGAAAGGAATGTTAATGCTGAACTTAACATGCCTGTACATGTCAACTGAAAGTGCAGACTCATATTTCGAGAATGACACAATTTTTTAAATATTTATATATTTTTATATATAAAATATTATAAAAAATATATAAATTAAATAAATATATATATAAAATAATAATATTTTATTGCTTTGTTTAAAAATGTTTTGTATATTTTTAAATTTCCCAAATTTTGTATCTCGGGGGGGGGGGGGGGAGGTGATAGCTTCCTTAGCTGGCATGGCCATGTAATCTAAGCTCTAATGAAGAACTATCCAAATAGTGGCACGCAAACAAGTATAATGGTTAGATAACATATTTAAAATAAATTAAATTACTAAAATTTATTTTAAAATGAACAAATATTAATACCTTATGAAATATGTAACTGTATAAAATGTGATGCATAGATATTAGTGAAATTATTTTCAATGGGAGCAAATTGGAGTATTTGGATCGAAAATTTTTCTCTATATTTGATAGAAGTTAAACAGCGGTATATAAAGAGTAAAATATATAATAATAAAAATATAACGATGTGTGCATGTCACGGTATTTTTTTCTTTTTTGGAGATGGATCATTAATTTCAGGGTCTTTCCTAAAGTAGATATCGTGCTACACAAGCGAAGAACTCACAAATTGCGGAAGGGAGGGGGGGGGGATCTCAGCCAAAAATTTTTGGAGCTTTTAAACATAGCTTTTCAGTAATTTTGCAAAATTTTCCTGAAAAAAATAATTGAATTAAAATTGCAAACTCAGTGTAATTTCAAATAATTATTCGCGTTATTTTGTGCTATTAAACTCAATTTAATGAATTATGAAATGAAGAAAGAAAATAAATATGAGTCTGTAGGGAAGGTCATGTGCTGCCCACATCAGAATTTTTCTTTTTGGAGATGAATCATTAATTCATACGCACAACCCGTTCTTCCTAGTACGTTTCTACCTGTCATTGAATTTAACTAATGGACTCATCCAAAATCACGTGACTCAAATGCCTTCTCTTTGGAGTCGTATTATATAAAAGCCTGTAATGACAGGGGAACTAAAACTCTTAAAACTTTTAGCTGCAATTTTTTTATTTTTTTAATTTTGTTTAACAATGCATAACGTTTAGCGTCGAAAACAGTTGCATCAATTGAAAATTGGCTTAGTTAGGTTCTAACCTAGCGCCATGTTTTAGCTTTTTATGTCCAGAGTGTAGAGTTCTGAGAAAATTACCCTCCCCCCAATTATCCACTCAATGACGTGAGAAAAATAAAAAACAGGGCGTTATTAGATTCATATATCTATAATCCATCTAAAAACGCATAATCTCCCGGCACGGTGTAAAGGATCAAAAATCCGACTACGCTAGGTTCTGTTCGATGATTGATACTACAAGTGTGCAAAAAAGCAGCCTTCTAGGTTACTAGGAGGTTTCTGAAGGGCCTAAAAAGACTAAAAATGCATTTACACATCTCCTGGGTGGGGGTGGGGGGTAGTAAATTGAAAATTCGGCTACGTTAAGTTTTCTTTGATGGTCAATATTCTAACTGCATAGCGCCATCACGGTGTCCTTTAGGGGGGGGGGGGTAATTCTAAAATGTATTTTAGAGATCCCTTCATTTCCCTTTCCGGGGAAGGTAAATTGAAAAATCTGGCTCCGAAAGGTTCTGTTCCTTAATCGATACTATAATTGTGCGAAGATTCAACCTTCTAGGTCACCGAGAGGGGGTGGGGACTGTGGAGAGTGTGGGAAAACAAAAATATATTAGACACGTTAGAGAATTGTATACCATAATTTTTGTTGATATTATTTAATGAAAAATTGCATTTGCAAAAATGCTCCTTGGTATTCATTTTTAAAGGGAACTAACTATCTATGTAGATATTTCTTGATGCCTTGTATTACGCTGATTTTGCACACTCTACCTAATTTATAGTCAAATATATAAAATATTAGTCAAATATATAGAAATTGAAACATAACAATGACGTGCTTTGTGAAAATTTCAGTAAAGATCAATAAAAAAATCGATCTTTACAAACTACGATTTCATCTCGTGGAACTTTAATGGATATATCATTACATTCGGGAAAGAGAACTCAGGGAAAGCTCAGGAGTGAAGAGAACATTACTCACTTTTCGTATCAAAAACCTCCTCGCTTCCATTTTATTAATTTTATTTTGTGCGTTACGCGGAAGTTCTGGGCGTTGATACAGCTTGGAATAACATTAGTACTTGCGAAGTTGGGGAATTTACATTTCTCACTTTAAATTTATTTTAATAGATAACGCGCACCCCCCACACGTAAATTGAGTTTTATTTTCATTTCTCATATTAAAACAGGCTGCTAGGTTACATTTTGTCTGGTTTTTGGTCACTGGATACTTTCCAGTCTTGTAAATTTAATAACTCTATTGGTGTTGATTATCCCAGTGGCTCTTTGTATCAAATAGAAAGTTGGAAATGTGGGGCCCGTAAAGTTTTAACGCTTTAGGAATTTGTTTTAGAGATTTTAGAATTTTAGACTACATTGAAAATTGGGTTCTTATGCAGTAAATGGATTTAATTTGGCGTATTTTAAAGAATGTCGCATTTTTGGCGCTATTTGTCATGGTCGGAGAATACATAATTGCCAGAAAAACTTTGTGGAATTCAATGCAAAAGTGGTGATAGAATAGAAACATTTAATTGGAGTTTACTTCATTTATAAATATAATTATATTTTGTGGATTAAATTATTAATCCTAATTGAAGTGATTGTGAATCGTATAATTCGTTATTTTATCGTGGCCACAATAACCCACCATTCCCTCTTTGCACGAGTTCCTAAACATAATCATTAATTAAAACACTGCATATTAAAATCCACAATTATAACTTTTAAAATAAATATTATTTATTCGCAATTATTATTGTTATCATTAAAATTACAATAATTTTAATAAACGCTTAAGGAGGAGAAAAGCACCGTGTGAGACTGGGTCTTTAGAATTATTACAAAGATCAAAAATTGACCTAATATATATGACGACTGGCACATACGTCTGTATTTGGGGTCTGTAGCTCACGTGTAATGTCGGGATTCGAATTCGCATTACTTCTGTGTGTAAGTTGTAAATTCATCCAGTGTATTTTAAGCCATTCAATCTATTTAAAGCCATTTAGCATATTTATTTCTGTTTGAAACCACCTCTAGTCATACCCTTATGTAATTCATGTATTTCTGAGCTATTTAACCTTTTAAATCATAATCTGTAATTAAACTGAATTCAATTTAAAAGGATTATTTAAAAGTATTATTTATAGTATATGCATTCGGAAGAACCATTTCTTTCCGTTGAATCGAGATCCCCGTTGGCTGATGAAATAGGAAGTTCGAGTTTCGTTTCTCATTCGATTAGTGTGTATTATGCTGAATATAGATGTAAAGGCTCATCTATGCAGACGTTTTTGCCCATCTTTGAGTCTCGACAAAATGTCTCATTTTTGTTTGATTGGCGTGGGAACGTTTTTGGCCGTTGAGGATTTTGTTCTGGATTGTTCCGCGATATTCTAAAGCTTTTGTGACGGTCCGTGTGGTTTTATCATAAAAGCTTCGAACACGATTTTTCGGCGCGCACTTACCATTTCTCACTGCTGAACATCACACTGTTGACCGGGTTCTTGAACCGGTGAATTGTGCCGTCCATCCGCTGTAATTTTAGATTATTAAATTATGCATCATTAACATGGCCGTAAATTATCGTACGTCGTAGAACATTGCATTGTGCCGCTATTACCCACCTATTTTATCTTTAGCGCGAGTCCTGGAATAGAATATTAATTAATATAAGATTGTATTTAACTGCACCATTTTAACTTAACATAAAATCATTTATTTTTAATATTCTCTAATTATTAAATTAGTTACAATATTCATTCATATTCTTGCGGCGGTGAGAGACAATGTGACACCATTTCTTAAAAATGCCTAAATTGTATTTAAGACCTTCAACATTCATTAATGGGCACATACCTTCATTTTCTGTTCTGTCATTGGCCACAATTCTTGCATCTGCGTATATCGTACTGGCCTTAACTCGAAGTGTTGAGCTCCTTGCTCGTACTGCATCTGCTCATTGTACTCTCGAACACTTTTGGACCTGTAATCAGGACATTGACGTTTTACATTTGCTTCTGGACTCCGTAGACTTCATCATGATTTATTATCTGTATTGCCTCCGTACTATCGTAGAGAACCTCACTCTTACTTCTAACTTTACTAACTCATTCATCACTTGTTTCATTACTACGAACTATATTCTCGTAGAAGTTGTGCAATATCATCTCGTGGTTACCCCCTCTCTTTGCTTGAGGTCTGACACGCCTCCCTGGCTCCCGGGTTCGATTCCAGCCACTGCTAAAACTGCCGCCGTGTTCACGCGGAGTACGATCACGTTAAACATGTGGGTCCGTAAGTCCTTCCGAGAGGTTGGTGGTAAAGGAAGGAGGGTACGGTCCCTGTGGATGCCTCCCCCACTGGGTTCCGGTCTAAATTGGGTGGCACTTCCCGGCCGTCCAAACAGTTACCTTACACCTTTCTGGTAGGTCGGACGGTTTGGGTCTTAACTACGCCTCCCTGGCTCTGATTGGCCGACCTTGGGCACTGCTCCCAGACATCTTCTATAATCGGTTATTTTTTTAACCACACTCATGGCTACACCTCAGTCTGTAGGTGTATGGCCTAATTTGGCCTCTCAGGTCAAAGTGTTGTAAACACTGGCGTCGTTTCGTCTGAAGCTTTGTTTGCTATTGCAGCAAACTATAAATATTGAACATTAAACTGTGTCACCACAAACTGGTGTAAGATCTATTTCTGGTCTCACAGTTTCTATCTATTACAATTTCTCTCGTGAAAGTGTTGCCCTGAGATGGCCGGGGATGATTCGAGCCCATGCTGGATCAAAAATTTGATATTCTGACGATGATGCCTGAGCTGATGGATGACCCGAGGCCATGCCGGTTCGATCTGCTGTGTTTCTTCTTTTGAGAGGTGGAAATGTTTCTTTGGCCGAGGCTATGAGCTTCTATCCGGGCCAAGTGTCCCCTGTGTGGGCACCTCTGGCGTGCCGAGTTTTCTATTACGAGCGAGCGATAATTTCGCCAGGATGGATTTTCCTCTCTCGGGGAGGAATTTGCCCTCGTCCTTTTACTCCGTTTTCTACATCAACTTGGCTCAAGGGAAGCCTTTGATTTTCTATTACTTTCGGAATCTTTGCGTTCCCTGGCGACTCAGACTGAATTAATACCAGATTACAAACTCCCAGAAAGAACTGTGAGCCTGAACAGGATTTATTTGAAATGTAACTCTGCTGGCTCCTGGTGCAAGTTAACAAAATACAAAATTTCTACACTAAAGTATTTTTTTAAGATTTAATATTTAATTACAGATATATATATATTTATTATTGAAATTTATTTATTACGAAGGAAGAGATTTGTATTCAGTAATTCTATTTGAATTTCTTTTTTGAGTGCTCGTCCCTGTTGTTTAACTGACCATACCATATTTATGAAATTTATAATTGCAATGTTTTGCCACTGGTATTATTTGAATACTACTACTATTTTAAGCTTTGGAAAGCTTGTGGTATGCTAACTAAGGTGCTAGTGCGCCTGGGTCCAGTGGGTTCAGCTGATGTTTTAATAACTCCATGCTTATTACGATAATAAATAACATTTATTTCAACTTGCAAAATTTGGTGTATCTATTTAACTTTACTGTGATAGTGATTTCATTTTAATTATTTGCTGAAGATGAAGTTCCTCTAGGTAAGGGTTTCAGCTTTAAGTGTTTTGGTTTTTCTATGTTTTGGGGCAGGTCATCTTGGAGATTTATTTCTCCGACAAGGAGGATGAAATCATGTGGGTTATCAAACAAATAATCTTGAATTTCCTGGAATAATGTGTTCTTTCCCCACTTATCTTAGGATACTAACATTCGATTACGAAAACTTTTTCCTTGATGATAGTCAATTGACTTCTCGGACAAATTAAATTGTGTTTCCTCACTAGTGACGCTTCCACAGTCCCTATTTTGTGCTATATATTTTCTTGATTTTGATCTACTTAGTCACATATTGTTTAAAGCATTATATTTTTATATATTTTGCAGAGTCTTATGTTTAATAAAATAGTAAATCTTCATTAAAAGAAGCAATCGATTTCAGCTGCTTATGCATTTTGTTTCACGTCCATTGCAAATTATTGATAAATTTATACATTTAATTCGAAAGGTAAGGGTTTCAGCTTTAAGTGTTTTGGTTTTTCTATGTTTTGGGGCAGGTCATCTTGGAGATTTATTACTCCGACAAGGAGGATGAACTCATGTGGGTTATCAGACAAATAATCTTGAATTTCCTGGAATATTGTGTTTTTTCCCCACTTATCTTAGGATACTAACATTCGATTACGAAAACTTTTTCCTTGATGATAGTCAATTGACTTCTCGGACAAATTAAATTGTGTTTCCTCACTAGTGACGTTTCCACAGTCTCCTATTTTGTGCTATATATTTTCTTGATTTTGATCTACTTAGTCACATATTGTTTAAAGCATTATATTTTTATATATTTTGCAGAGTCTTATGTTTAATAAAATAGTAAATCTTCATTAAAAGAAGCAATCGATTTCAGCTGCTTATGCATTTTGTTTCACGTCCATTGCAAATTATTCATAAATTTATACATTTAATTCGAAAGGTAAGGGTTTCAGCTTTAAGTGTTTTGGTTTTTCTATGTTTTGGGGCAGGTCATCTTGGAGATTTATTACTCCGACAAGGAGGATGAACTCATGTGGGTTATCAGACAAATAATCTTGAATTTCCTGGAATATTGTGTTTTTTCCCCACTTATCTTAGGATACTAACATTCGATTACGAAAACTTTTTCCTTGATGATAGTCAATTGACTTCTCGGACAAATTAAATTGTGTTTCCTCACTAGTGACGTTTCCACAGTCTCCTATTTTGTGCTATATATTTTCTTAATTTTGATCTACTTAATCACATATTGTTTAAAGCATTATATTTTTATATATTTTGCAGAGTCTTATGTTTAATAAAATAGTAAATCTTCATTAAAAGAAGCAATCGATTTCAGCTGCTTATGCATTTTGTTTCACGTCCATTGCAAATTATTGATAAATTTATACATTTAATTCGAAAGGTAAGGGTTTCAGCTTTAAGTGTTTTGGTTTTTCTATGTTTTGGGGCAGGTCATCTTGGAGATTTATTACTCCGACAAGGAGGATGAACTCATGTGGATTATCAGACAAATAATCTTGAATTTCCTGGAATATTGTGTTTTTTCCCCACTTATCTTAGGATACTAACATTCGATTACGAAAACGTTTTCCTTGATGATAGTCAATTGACTTCTCGGACAAATTAAATTGTGTTTCCTCACTAGTGACGTTTCCACAGTCTCCTATTTTGTGCTATATATTTTCTTGATTTTGATCTACTTAGTCACATATTGTTTAAAGCATTATATTTTTATATATTTTGCAGAGTCTTATGTTTAATAAAATAGTAAATCTTCATTAAAAGAAGCAATCGATTTCAGCTGCTTATGCATTTTGTTTCACGTCCATTGCAAATTATTGATAAATTTATACATTTAATTCGAAAGGTAAGGGTTTCAGCTTTAAGTGTTTTGGTTTTTCTATGTTTTGGGGCAGGTCATCTTGGAGATTTATTACTCCGACAAGGAGGATGAACTCATGTGGGTTATCAGACAAATAATCTTGAATTTCCTGGAATATTGTGTTTTTTCCCCACTTATCTTAGGATACTAACATTCGATTACGAAAACTTTTTCCTTGATGATAGTCAATTGACTTCTCGGACAAATTAAATTGTGTTTCCTCACTAGTGACGTTTCCACAGTCTCCTATTTTGTGCTATATATTTTCTTGATTTTGATCTACTTAGTCACATATTGTTTAAAGCATTATATTTTTATATATTTTGCAGAGTCTTATGTTTAATAAAATAGTAAATCTTCATTAAAAGAAGCAATCGATTTCAGCTGCTTATGCATTTTGTTTCACGTCCATTGCAAATTATTCATAAATTTATACATTTAATTCGAAAGGTAAGGGTTTCAGCTTTAAGTGTTTTGGTTTTTCTATGTTTTGGGGCAGGTCATCTTGGAGATTTATTACTCCGACAAGGAGGATGAACTCATGTGGGTTATCAGACAAATAATCTTGAATTTCCTGGAATATTGTGTTTTTTCCCCACTTATCTTAGGATACTAACATTCGATTACGAAAACTTTTTCCTTGATGATAGTCAATTGACTTCTCGGACAAATTAAATTGTGTTTCCTCACTAGTGACGTTTCCACAGTCTCCTATTTTGTGCTATATATTTTCTTGATTTTGATCTACTTAGTCACATATTGTTTAAAGCATTATATTTTTATATATTTTGCAGAGTCTTATGTTTAATAAAATAGTAAATCTTCATTAAAAGAAGCAATCGATTTCAGCTGCTTATGCATTTTGTTTCACGTCCATTGCAAATTATTCATAAATTTATACATTTAATTCGAAAGGTAAGGGTTTCAGCTTTAAGTGTTTTGGTTTTTCTATGTTTTGGGGCAGGTCATCTTGGAGATTTATTACTCCGACAAGGAGGATGAACTCATGTGGGTTATCAGACAAATAATCTTGAATTTCCTGGAATATTGTGTTTTTTCCCCACTTATCTTAGGATACTAACATTCGATTACGAAAACTTTTTCCTTGATGATAGTCAATTGACTTCTCGGACAAATTAAATTGTGTTTCCTCACTAGTGACGTTTCCACAGTCTCCTATTTTGTGCTATATATTTTCTTGATTTTGATCTACTTAATCACATATTGTTTAAAGCATTATATTTTTATATATTTTGCAGAGTCTTATGTTTAATAAAATAGTAAATCTTCATTAAAAGAAGCAATCGATTTCAGCTGCTTATGCATTTTGTTTCACGTCCATTGCAAATTATTGATAAATTTATACATTTAATTCGAAAGAAATGAATAAAATATTCAGCATCGTGTGTTCTAAACGTGGTTCAGTGTCTAGAAACGAATAGAAAATGTGGAATACCGTAATTGCCACTACGTCAAAGGCAGGAAAAATTTTGTTTCAATAGCATTATGGAGACGATAAATTTGCCATACATTTATCTAAAGAAAATTGTTCATGCTGCTTAGCAACGCGATTACATAAAATGTGTTTATACGGCAGACGATGTTTATTATTATTTTTTTCAATTTACATATTTAGATAATAAAGAAATGGATATAAATTTTATATGAACTTTATTGCATTTTTGACTGCATTATACTAATTACGGCCTTCGGATTTAAATTTTATGACAATTATTAATATTTCCAATTTCTTTTGTCACCTCTTTTATTTTGATAAATGTTTATCAAACTCATATATTGTATTTAGCCAATTATTTAAACAGAACAAAAATGGTATGAGTTTTCCTTCTAATATCATTTTAACGCTTTTTATATATGCCTGTGAAAATAATTTTGTACAGCGAGAACAGAGATTCTTATACTTTATTTTAGGATAATTAAATTAAATATTTTAATAGAATGTCATTTAGTGTTTTGAATAAGAATGTCATTTAGTGTTTTGAATAAGAATGTCATTTGGAATAATACAGGAATTTGCCGATAAATGTAAATTTTAAGTTTTTGCATTTCATATGTTCATGTTCTGTAAGAACGGGTATATTGCTAGTTATTTATTTCATGTATTTATTATATATTTATTATTATGTATCTACAGTTCGCTTATTAATCTTCTTCTCATACACTGATTTCTAGCATGTTCATTAAGGCAAGTAATCCTAACTTTACTGGAATATTGTGTTCTTTCCCAACTTCTCTTGGGATACTAGCATTCGATTATGAAAACCTTTTCCTTGATGATAGCCAATTGACTTCGCGTATAAATTGTGTTTCCACACTAGTGGCACTGTTACAGTCTCCTATTTTGTGCAATATATTTTCTAGATTTTGATCTACTTAGTCATATATTGTTTAAACCATTATATTTTTATATAATTTGCTAAATATAATTTTAATAATTTTAATAAAATAGTAAATCTTTATTAAAAAAATCATGTGATGTTAGCTGCTACGCATTTTGTTTCATATTCATTGCAAATTACTGATGAATTTATACATTTAATTCAAAAGAAATGAATAAAATATTCATCATTCTGTGTTCTAAACTTAGTTCAGTGTCTGCAAACGAATGAAAATGTAGAATACCGTAATTGCCACTGCATCAAAGACAGGGGAAATTATGTTTCAAATTTATATATACTAGTTGTTTGAATTTCTGTAAAACTAATTGATTATTGCATGTAAAAACACATCAGATATGTAGAAACACATCAAATATTTCACATCAAATATTTTACTATGAAACATATTAAAATTATTGCCTCATATGTTTAAATAAATTTAAAAAATGCGTGGTTTTATTTGAATTCAATGTTTAATAGACAGACATTGGGACATAAATATAGACAGCATTTCATACTGTGATAAAATGTCCAATAAATGTAGTAAATTAGACACCTCGAATTTAAATATTTGTTATTATCAAATACTGACTTAAAAACGTAGTTTATTATGTGGAAGAATACATTTTTTCCAGATAGATATTCATTTAAATTTAACGAGAAGAGTTCATGCAATATTTATTTCATTCGCAAAATGTTGAACTAATATTTCGTAGTATTTAAGGTACTTTACAAATATATATATTTTGCAATGCCATTCTACAATATTTATATAAATAATTTTAAATTAAAGACATGATAACATTCTATTCAAATTCTTTGGAAATCTATAAAATACTGGTGATGAAAAATTTTAATATTTCTATAGCATAAAGAAATAAAAAAAGCAATGAACACCTATTTACATTATAACATGAATAGATTAAAATATAGAATTCTGAATAAAATGTTCAAAAAACCCTCTAACTTTTACAAATAAAAATATAAATGTGCTTATTTCAAATTCGAAATTTTTGAAAGTTCTTGAAGTTAACAAGATAAAACTTATTTTCTCAAAAAAAAAAACAAATAAAATAAATTTAATTCCAGCCTAAACTTTGCAAGTTGTGATAGCGAATGTACAATTAGGGAAAACTAGGGATATTTTAGTGTTAAGTAGTTTGTACTTGTTAGGACGCTACTGTAAGTAGCACTTTCTTACAAAAATTCAAACAAAAATATATGAGTGTGGTTCAACTCGATTATCTCATATCAGAATTCATTTGTGTTTTCAAATTTAAAAAAAAATTGAAAAATCGGTATTGTGAGACCAAATGACTACAATTACATCACAGCTATTTTTCACAAACTATTAAGTCTCGTGAACATTGAACCATAAACAACACTTTTATGCAGGATTATATCAAATTTTGTCCTATGCTGTCATGTTAGAAACATATGCAATTTCGATTAAGTTTTGAAACTTTCACTCGAATTTAAAAAGACTCTGTCTAATCATATATTTCTTGATAACAAAACCGGATATAAAGTTTCGTGAAAATCCATTAAATAAATGTGGCTGCTATTATGTACACAAGCAATCGACCACAGACATACATACAGACAGACTGACATCACTCATAAAATAGTCAAAACGTGTTCATGATATCTTAAGACATATATTGACATCAAAATCTCGAAATCGAAAAATTTTGCGAAAACAATACTTTTTTAATACTATGTATGTGAAAGTAACAATAGTGAGTAAAAATATTACTCGTTATATATTAAAGTGGGACATCACTCATTTCGTATATTTCAAATCAAAAGTGTTGATGTGTGTTGCTTGTGACGGTGGTATAAGGTATAGAGGAAATATTTTCGATAGTTTTTGGCTGTTTGAATTTATTTATATATTTATTTTTTGGAAAATGAAGCAGTTCTGATCGATTAATAGATTGCAGTTTATTTCGTCTGAATAGGACTACAAACGACGAAATTATCGACGATGAAAACAAACGTTTGTAGTTACTCCAGTTATGAGTGTGCAATTGGTGCAAGCGAGATACATATACTGGCATATAGCGCAGATGTTGATGCAGTAATATCGTACATCTCAAATGTAAACTTTTTACATTTTTTTGCCGGAATTGTGCTATAGTACAGCATAAAAAGTATATATGTTAAGCCCAAAGACCGATTATGCTCATTGAGAGAGAAAAAATCAACCACAACGCGGTCAGCTACAATGCAAATTTCGTGTCTTCGCACTTTTAAAACTGTGCATAACGCGATTTGACGTATTCAAAGGATCACAAAGCGAAATTCGTCTTATGGTTCTTTTGATAATCTACCAAAACGCTTTATAACGCCATAATGCGTTGTGGACGCTTATTATTGCAATCATGACGCAATGCAAGGTATGTTCAGTGACGAAGAGTGATAGAATAATTTGGGGAGACAAAAAACCGGGGACCAAAAATTTGCAAATAAAGTTTTATGCTTTATCTTAGAAAGGTTACAAATAAAATAAAATATACCATGAACTTTCGATAATTCGGCACGTTAGAGACTTTAGCGATGCCGGATTATCGGATATAGGACTAAAATTGGTTAAAAAATTAGTTTTAAACAAAAGAATGGACAACGAATGTGATATTCTATGTTGAATATAATTACGCTGAATATAATTGAATATGGTATAGTTGAATATAATTGAACATATCCACAGACATACAGATATATCAAATCACAGATATAAATGGAAAATGGTTCATCCTTATTCAACGATGCTCAAAACATGTAGATTAGCCTAAATCGGAGAGTTATATTTTTAAACCCATCACAACACGTTTCTTACGTATGTGTTATGTACAGTAAGGAGATGATAAAAATACATTTGGATATTAATGCATTCTTCTGTATAGATGCATTCTTCTGCATAAATAAACAAGGAAGATCAATCATGCATAAGGCATTGATTATGAAATATTTTCCATAACTGAAATGCAATTTTATTTAAGCATCTCACAATACGATTCAATCAGCGCTGATAAATTTTAAATTATCACAGTGCTACAATAATTTATTATATTTGAAAACTTAAAACTTCATCATAAAAATGAAATTTATTTAAATGACGTCATCGAAATATATATCGTCTGGCTCCCTATGTAAAGGCAATGAATATTTCATTTATGTCACTTTTATTCCAGACTCCAGAGCTGAATAATTTTGCGTGAAAAAAATCAGCTATTCTTATACAACTCATTTTACAATCACTTGTTTACATTCTGCATCCATTAAAATTAGGCTTCATTGCAGAAATAATCAAGGTTTGATGATCATTTAAACTCAAAAATATTGTAATTTCGTTGACGCAGAATATAAATGAACAGAAAATACTCAAAAATAAAGCGGTCTTAGGACGGATACAACACTAAATATAAATTTAAAAGAACTTTAAAAATTACGATTTTTATATAGGGAAAAACAGATGGATGTCATATTTTATTTTGAAGTGGATCAAGTGATATATTCATATAATATGAGTGTAATTATTCTTTCCATTTTTATTTTAAAAACTACGGAACATATTTTGCTGAAGTATGTTTTATATATTTTATGGGATAATTTGAATATTTTCTGAAATTTTCGAAGCAATTTGTTAATTTTAACTTCGCTTAAAAATGGTTGAAAAATTAGGTCCCATAGGGTTCAATGTGTTTCACTTTTTCAACCTGGGGTTCAATGTATTTCAATTTTTCAACCCGGGTTCAATCCAAAATTGGGTGATATTATTCATTTTAATTCCGCATGTCATACAGACCATCTCAACAACATACTAAAATTTCATTTAGTATGTTGTTGAGATGGTCAAAGAAAGGTGGTCAAAGATGGTCAATGATTCAAAGAAAGTTAGATTTTTAACTGCATCACAATACTTACCCTTCATGTACGTTACATAATAAAATGAGTGAAAAAATACTCTTGAATCCTAATGCATTCTTCAGTGAGTATAGTTAAATATAAATAGAACATGTCAAGGCAATTCGTGTAATTGGAGGTTGGCAATTACTTTGAACCTAGAAGCTACTCCTAAAAGAGTAAATTGGTCTAGTCAGTTTTATCCAACCCGTTCGCTTATTTCTATCATCCACAAGTAGATGGTGTATTTTTGTTGCTTGTTGCATATAGCATTGAAATTAAATGAGTGAAATTATGCTTTCTTTGATGGAGATTTAGGCACATTCAACTGTTCTCAATGACGAATTCAGTTGAAAGTGAGTAAACATATTGGCAAACATATTTGTTTACATAGGTATAATTTTGTGACAAATAATTTATATTTATTTAAAAAGAGCATGAATTTCATGTATTATATACTGGAACTCAATTATGTGGTGGTACTCTAGTTCAAAGTAAGCGCCTTCTACGTGAATAATACAGATGTTGATAACACCACTTAATTTTCAAATTGCCTGTTTTGAAAAAAAAATTTCGTGTTCCGTTTTTTCCATGCCCAGAGAAAAATCTATTTTTGGCTCGATGTGCGGTCGTACTAATCCCCAACGCGGACTTTGTTATTAATTGTTTGCATGTAGGCCGTGAGTGGCTATCCCTAAATCGAAACAACATGAGCAGGCGTAATACGTCATAAACATATGCAGAAATTCGGAAGAATATAAAATAAAGCCCTATTAATGACCTTGGTGACAGTATTAAAATAAATATCTATCAATTATGTTTAATCGCAAAAATAAGTAAGTGATAAGACAAATTATTTTATAGAATCATCTATATACCTCTATGTAATTTGAATTTTTTTCAAACACTATTCACTTAATAAATACCTATTTTTGCTACCTATTTTGACAAGGTTTTTTCTTATTTATCTGCCTGTTATAGTATTTTTTACGGCTTTACTGATGAAAGTTCAGAACGAAAATATTTTTGAATCTGCTTGCTTAAATGGAAGAACAAATCCAAATAATGTCACATCCAAATAGTGGTACATCTTAAAATGCCAACTTCTGACAACGCTATGTATTTCATGACTCTCCATGTCCTCATTTCATCTCTTGCACAAGGTTTTCTGTTATCTCCGCCCTGGCAACCCATTGGATAGAAGGCATCTATGATGGTCCTGGTCCAGGCTTCCATTGGATAAGTTATTATTGCCTGCGGAGTCCACGTCTCATCGATTGGCCATTTGCATCTCCTCGAGTCCACAAACATCACGTGACGCGATATCATAAATCTGTGTCCGCCCCTAATGTCAAGCCTGGTGCCTTAGTATTTATTAATAAAAAACTATTACCTTTTAAAAACTTCTGCATCACAACTCAATTTTTTAATTTTCTATGATTTTTTAAACAAAAGCATAAAAGTTGACTTTTTTAATTATCGGAGACAAGGACAAGGTGAAATTCCCACCCCATCCCCTTAAGCATTGCTATGCTTCATGGCTTGTAAAGATCTCGTCTAAAGGGAACTTTCTCCCCAACCTAACTTTATGTTTCCTTCTTTCTGAAAAGCCAACAATTAGAAACTGCTAACGTTCAGGGATTTATACGTAGACACAAAGGGTAAAAGATAAATAACACTTTTCTTTCAAAGAACTGCAAGGCTTCTTGCCTGAATAAACAAATTAATAACACTTGTACAAAGGGCAATATACCGAAATTACACAGAAATACATACAGAAAGTCGTTTGCACTTTATGGAAACGATTTTGATAATTAATTTTTATGCATAAAGGGCGTATTTCTTGCGGCGATTTGTATACCACTGTCTGTTGCGGTGATTTGTATACCAATATATACCACTGATTAACCAACCAAGGGGCCGGTGAAATATGAGTTTTCGCGGAAATTTGCAAAAGCTTGTAAAGAAAAAGTACAACTTGACCATTCTTTTTGTAATTCAGTATAAAAATAAAATTATCAAGTCTTTAATGTGACAGTTATATTAACAAAAAGTAATTGCAAAATGTATGCACAAAATATGTACACAAAGTGAAAATGTTTATAAATTTTTTCTGAGCAGTAATTAATAAATATAAATACGAAATAAATACTCTTGTATTATTTTATTCAAAAGTATGAGTTAATTATTATTTATTAACCCTATTAATTGACCCATCTATTTTGCAATTCACCCTTGTTGAACTTTATCTGTGTTAACCAGATAGGAAGTCCCTGAGATTTTGCAAAATATTTCAAGAGTTCACCCAAACAAAATAGGTTGGGAATCAATGCACAATTATGGCAATAGCCAGGAATACATATACAATTATAATAACACATACGAATCAATGTACAATTTCAATATTATGTACAACTTCAATATTACATACAAATTAATGTAAAAATTCATAGTATTATACTGTTATATACATGTACAATAAATATAAATTAAGGATCCGTGTTTTCTCCTAAATAATGATTTCTATATATTAATACTGGGAATTAAAAATTTCCTCAGAAATCATTAAATGTTGAAGCAGCTCATTTAATATTGAACGTTAATTAAGGAAGGAAGTCAATTTTATTTTAAAACTTACAGTTTTTATTTGAAATAGCCTTTGTGAATTATTTATTGTACTAAATGATTAAAATAGCATGAACTCTGTTAGCACGCAGTCGGGGCATCTTTGATTTGTTACATATATTATTAAGGCTAGTTTTTAGGTGCTGCCATGTTTGTGAAACTTCTGATTCATATATTACTGTTTGCAGATATAATTCTGAAATTGAAGTACTTCAGTGAAGTTTTTTCCTTCTTTCATTTAATCCTGCCTTCCTTCTAAATATAACCTCTCTTTATTTTTGCTGGGTGTGAATAGTTTCTCTTAAATAAATTCGCTTTTCGTACTTTTCGTTTGGAAGATTTCACCCTGGCTTGGAGCAAATTGAATTTTTGTTGACAGTCTATCTAAGACTATAAAGTTGCCAAGTTGTAAGACCTTTCATTCAAAACCAGTTTAGTTCAGATTAAAATTGTTCCGATAATTTTATAAAAACAAGAAAGATCAATCATGCTTAAAGCATTGATTATGAAACACTTTCCAACTTCAATGCAATTTTATTTAAACAAGCCAAAAATGCAATATATTCCTCGGTAATATTTCAAAATTTATCACAATACTACATTAATTTATTATATTTGAAAATTTAAACCTTCATCGAAAAAATGAACTTCATTCAAATGACGGCATTGAAATATAAATTGCCTGGCTTAAACATCTATAAAATGCGATACATTCCTCGTTAATATTTTTAAAACTATCATAATACTACGATAATTTATTATATTTGAAAACTTCATTGAAAACAACTGAAATTCATTCAAATGACGTCATAGAAAAAATAACACGCCTGGATCTCTCTATAAAAATAGCATTTCATTCATAACTTTTCCCATTCATTTCATTCATCACAATACTATAATAATTTATTTTATTTAAAAATTAAGACCATGGAGCAACAAGTAATTAAACTCTATGCTTAAAACTTCTTCGAAAAAAATCGTCCTTCTCTTTGTAAAATCAATGAATATTTCATTCATATCAGCTATGCAGACTCCATGGGCTAAATAATTTTGTGTTAAAGAAATACAGCAATTCTAATACAACTCATTCTATATATTTTGCTGTTTACATTTTTCATAAGTGAAAAATAAGCTTCGTTGTAGAAATAATCAAATTTGGATGATGATTTAAACTCAAATATATTGTAATTGAGTTGTTTCAGTATGTAAAGGCACAGAATTTAAGCAAAATGAAGTGGTTTCAGGACGGATACAACACTCAATATGAATTAAAAAGGACTTAAGAAATCACGATTTAGAGACAGGATGGATGCCATATATCATTTTGAAGTTGGTCATGTGAACTTTTCATATCATGGTCACGTGATCGCTTCATATAAGAGGTGTAATTATTATTTTAATTTTTTTTAAAAAACTATTGAATATATTTCGCTGAATTTTTTTAAAATATATTTTATGGAACAATTTAAATATTACCTACAATTTTCGAAGCAATTTGTGAATTTTAAAACCGCTTGAAAAATGTTTGAAAAATTAGGTCCCATAGGGCTCAATGTATTTCATTTTTTCAACCCGGGTTCAATCCAAAACAAATTGGGTGATATTATTCATTTATATTCCCATTGGTCCTACATACCGTTTGAACAACATACTAAAATTTTTCATTTTGATTAAGTCATTTTTACGGCAGTTATCGTGCTAACGGACAGACAGACAGACAGACAGACAGACAGAATGAACAAAGTCATAAACACTTTTCAACTTTGTTGTAAAGTGTTAATAATTTATTATAGGAATCATGTTTCATTTTTTTATATATATTATTTACTGGAAAATTTATTTTTGTGTAAAAAATTTCATTGCCTTAATTTTTTAGTGGCAACTTCTGTACGTGTATACGTTAAGTCTATCTATAGTAAAATAACCATGCCTCATTGAATAAAAGTGATTGCTCCGCCCTTGGCTAAGAATTAAAGACGTGAGAAACATAATAGTATCAACAAAGCGAGATAGAATGAAAATGTCAACTACAAAGTTGTAGACCAGTGTTTAATTAATAGGAATCAGTAGTCATTCTCTGTGACAGGCGGTGTGCTCTAATATTATTATACGGCACTTTGACAGCTACTTTGTACATTCAAAAAGATCTTGTGGATAGTTGTGTTGTCTCTGCTGTTACGTCTTCTGGCAGCTTTTCTCCAACTTGCTAACTCCTGGTAACACTAGCACACCCTTTTCGAAAGTTTCTTCAAAATGTTGATGTCCTCCTATGGCCAGTCAAAGTTCCAGAATTCTCGAAAATGAAGCAAGTTTGTGATTTGCTGAGGTCGCACTTGCAACCATCAATGAGTTTGTATGATCTAGCTGAGCAATTACAGAAAATCTTGCAGAATCTGCTATAGGACAACAGGAGACTACTTTTAACTCTATGCCGCATCGTATATCGGATTGTCTCGCAGCCAGAAGAGGATTTACCATAATTTAATATGCGACCGTTTGTTACTACTTCTCTGTAATGAAAAGTAATTTTACAACAAAAATATATATTCATTTCTGTAACTGTACACACCCATTGAACGCACAAAGTTTGAAAGCTATATTAAGATATTATTAAAGCATTTATCCATTTGGTAATATTTTATTTTTCATGAATTTTCCCACTTTAAGCAGAAAAAAGCAATATCTTATGAGCTGCGAATGCTAGCATCTTATACAAGATGCCATTCGCTTTCAAATAAAACTGTCACATATTAACTAGATATATCCATAGCATTTTATACATAATTACTCTTTCATAAACTTTTTTATTTCGGATTTCGAAAACTGAATATTCTAAAAATTTATGATCTTTCTTTATTTCGTTTACCCGGAAAAATCATTAGGTCTATGATGTTCATCGATTGAAATAATTAGACTAAATTCCATTCCCTTTGCTAAATGCGTTCGAGAAATATCGTGCGCAGAGACACACATATGGACACGTGATCCCGGCCGCTCAGATAGCTGCTCATGTGTTAGGGCGAATCGGGTGGTCTGGGTTTTCGACACACGTAGACACTGACACACCATTGAAAAATAGCTGATTGCATTTCAGAGATATTCAAAACCTAAAGAATCTTCAAAGACCGAGAGTCGCAGTTTTGGATCATCACAATACTTTCTCTTTACAGAAACTATGTATGCATGGGAACTACAAAGAAACCTTAACTTAGTAAGAAACCTGAACTTAGTAAGAAACTTTGAGTTGATGGAGTTTATATAAAATTACCTATCACACAATTAAGAGCATTCGGTTCGTTGTTTTCTTTCTACGTTTCGTCTTCCAAGACGACATTCTTCTATTTTATTCATAGGACTGATATATTATTTTTTGCTTTAAACAGTTTTGTATACCTTTCTACAAATCTAGTAAAATTATGTTACATCATTATAACTTTACAGTCTTTGCTTTGGATTTTATTTAAAAATAAAACATTAATTTCTTTGTGTTTATCTTTTATCCTTTGCTTTTGTCTTTGTTGAACTTTGTTGAAAGTTCAATACATTGCGTCTGATTGCACTAGTAATTTATTCTGGTTCTGATGCCTAAAGAAAATATCAAGCATTTCTTCTATATTTCACTATAAGATAGTTATAACTCTGAAATTTCTTAATTTTAATCTAAAATGTATATACTTACGAACTTTAATATATAAATACGTACACTTTGAATTTGTTGTGGGTACTTGAACTTTGAAAAAATGGATAACTGATCAAAATGATTTTCAAATTCCGATTTGTTAAAGCAAAAGTTTCGAATCACTAGTTGTTAAAGCAATTTAGAATGTTTCCATATGCTAAAAATCATCATAATTGGTATATATAACAATAAAGGAAGATTATGTTTGTGTGTCTGTTACTGTAGTTTGTAACAGGAAATCTAAGCGTCTGAAGGCCATGAAATTTGACGAAAAGGTACCTAGTGCCCCAAGAAGAAACACCTCATCGACATTTTTTTATATTCAAATTAGTTTCTGAGTTATTAAATGTTGAATTGCCATTTTAACCGATTTTCTCAAAATGGCAACCGACCGAAAATATTATTGCAGAGTTTCTATTTTAACACCATCGGAAAGACCAAATATTTACTATTAATAGACGTACTATTAATAGACGTATTTTCATGACTTTTCAAATACACTCTTTTGAAAAAAGAGAAAAAAATGAAGCACCATGAAGAAAGTGACTGTTTTTATTGAAATTAAGTATGCGTACAGCTCATAAACAGGTAATGAAATGATTACAAAATCAAGGCCGCAGGACCCATCAATGGTTAGCAATTGCACATTGAATTTTCAAATCAGTAATTGGTCAAACCCTCTTCTCGGGAGTGCATGTTTATATAGGTCTAGGTAAGGAGTGATAAAGTTTCCAAATGTCATACTATCATTCTGCCAGGCATTCCTCAATTGCTGCTCAAGATATGCTTCATTTCGGGGTACCCGAATCTGGCGGCCTATCATGTCCAATACATGCTCGATTGACGGAAGGTCTGGTGACTTGCTGGCCAAG
This sequence comes from Amaurobius ferox, assembly GCA_951213105.1. Lineage (NCBI taxonomy): Eukaryota > Metazoa > Arthropoda > Arachnida > Araneae > Amaurobiidae > Amaurobius > Amaurobius ferox. Next base: position 101,262,655 of record OX578141.1, on the reverse strand, counting down.
GAACAGTATTAACAGCACGGAGACAGTCCACATGTATGCGAGCCGTGTGTGGTGACATAATCTTGTTGGAAAATGGCCCCAGAATGACGTGCCATGAAGGGTAACGCAAACGGCCGCAGGATTTCATCAACATATCGTTGAGCTGTTAAAGTTGTGCGTAGGATGACTAGGGCGATCTGCTATCGCAAAAGATAGCACCCCACACCATTACACCAGGCTGTGGGCCTGTGTAAAACAAAGACTGATTAGAACCGCTGGCCCTGACGCCTCCACACACGTACCCGGTGGTTATCTGCTAAAAGACTGAAGACTGATTCATCGCTGAACACTATGCGATGTTAGTCTGCTGGCAGCCATGACGGTCGGCAAAGACACCACTCTGTCGATGTTGTGGGGTTATGGGCAAACGTCTTAAAGGCCGTCGTGAGGGTAACCAGACCTCAGCCAAGCGCCGCGAGATGGTGGAAGGTACCACGGGTGGTATGGAAGAGGCTGTAGTACGTTGGATGGCGTACAATGATGCCGTTCGGCCAGTTCGTGTCTATCGCACAATCACCCGATCTTACCTTGCATTCGTGCACTTTGGCCTTTCAGTGCCTTCATTCCACCGATGAGTTCCTTGCAGCAACCATCGCTGCTAGCACCTTTGCACAACAGTGTCCGTTCGGCGCAGGTGGAGGCCTTCTGCTCGGTATGATCAGCCAGCTTCACGCATCCCGACTATACGACCACGTTCGAACTCGTCTAATTGCTTATGAGGTCTTCGGAAACGTCGTAACGGCATGATAGGCTGTGTCTCCACGGAACTTTCAAAGCCGATAACGAGCAAAGATAAACCGTCTATATTTTTAACTTGTATTATAGGATGCTAGTTGCGCAATAGAAACACGCGCAATGACCGAAATTAACACTCATTGACCTTGCAAATGTAATCATTTGCATACTTGGTATAAAGAAATTTGCATGCGAAATTTCGAGATGATCGGTTGTTGAATTTTTTTTTTTTTTTTTTTTTTTTTTTTACGGAGCTTTTTTTTTTTTTTTTTTCAAAAAAGAGTGTATATATATTTTTCGTGATTTGAAGAAGTAATAAATTTCTAAATTGAGATATATAAAACTGACTAACAATCAGCTCTTCATAATTTAATAGGTATTTCTTTGAGATACACATACTGCTGCAAACAAAAAATTATATTTTTTATAAGTTTATTAATTATGAATTTTATAAAGTATTTGTGCTAAAAATACCTTATGGAGGTATTTTTAGTAGTGATTTCTATAAGGTATCGCCATAACACCCAGCTCCGTTGAATGAGAAGGCTTCGAAGGAAGAAAAATTGGACTTCGGCGCGCTTGCATTATGGAGTAACCCTTACCAATTATGTTCCGTAGTGTATTTTTACAATTACGTGGAGGACACAGAACCACACTTTCCACCGTCTGGTGCAACCACGCAGATAGTATTTTGCAGCTAAGATAATGTTTGAAATTCTGGATGAGCTAAAGGTAATCAATTTTCCCACATTTGCATGCGCACCCACGCGATTTAGGGCGTATCAAATGGGCATATATAGATTGCATCAAAATGACTCATTTAGAGCGTATTACATCTGCACAGAGGGCGAAAAATGTATTTAGGACGTAATAAGTAGTCACATTAAGGTGTATTCGTTGATGCGCCAAACGCTGTGCAAGTCGTACTTTGTGCCAGCGTATCGGGCTATGACGTGTTGCATTCCTTATATACTATATAGTGTAATGTAAAAGCTGATCCGGGAAACACATGACATTCCTTATATAATGCAATAAATTTACTTCTTTTGCAGTCCGAAAATAATGTATAAGATCCACGGTACTGTGTTTTAAAATTGAATTGTACATTTGCCGATATTCCGAATGACAGCATGTAATACTACATTTTAAAAATCAAAATTAACTTATACATATTTCACACAACTCTAAATTAACGATTAACAATATTGATAGTATCCTCAATTAGTGATATAGTACATATATTAAAATATTTTTATAATTAATTCATCAATTAAGCGTCATTTTTGAAATTTTGACGAAATTTCTGGAGGTGAAATATCACTATCGATATTTTGCTTGATTATTCAAACTTGCCAAATGCATCACTAAGTGTTACAGACAAGCAGAGAGAAGTGTAATTCTTATATACTAGAATGTATGCTCGTCATTTGACGGAAATCAGAATTTGCGAAACATTATTTTACATTTGGCGTAAATTTTATCAATTTCGCGACATTTTTGTCTCTTTGGAAACATTTAAATTAGACGCCAAGTTGCCCACCTTCCGCTAAATTTCACGTCAAGCGTTATGAATGGACGGACGGAGAAATGGGTTTTTCTTATAGTCTATTATGTTCTTTCCAAGATATTGAACTTTCATCAATTAATCGTTATTTCATTGATTCAGCGTCAGTTTCATAAATTTGGCGAATTTTTATCAATTGGGTGATATTTTTGGCAATTTGGCAACATTTAAAAAGTCACCAAGTTGGAATCATTCCTAAAAATTAGTCACCAAAATTTGATTCAAGCGTACGGACGGAAGTTTATTCTTATATAGTACTCGAAAATTATTATATTCTTTCCAAGATATGACATTTTCAACAGTTAATTGTCAATGTTATTGATTTAGCGTAATTTTTATCAATTTGGCGCATTTTCATTAATTTAGCAACATTGAAAAAAAATGCCAAATTGACGACATTCCATCAATTTCTTCGTTAAAATCTGGCCAAGTGGACGGAAAAAAGTTATTCTTATAGCAGATAAATGACTATTGACGTCCAATTGCAAAATAATTACCCAAAGTATATTTTCGCATAAATGGATAGAGCTAGATCCACGAGAATAATGTCACTAAATTTATAGCATGATATTACATATGAAAAGTGAACATATTTCCAATTGTTAACAATTTTTTTTTATTTTATGTGATTTTTTGATACATTTATTTGAAAAATGTACAATATCTCGAGAACGGTTCAAGTTAGAATTCTAAAGTTTATGTCAATAGTTTTCTAATAAAAAATTACATACGAAATCTGTATTTGCTTAAATTTATGAAAGATTTTGAATTTTTAATGGGTTTTTTTCAAAATTTCACTTGAAAATTTAGTGGGATTCTGAAACAACGTTTGAAAACAATAAGCATCCAGTATTCATGGACTGTAATTTTTGTACCAAATTTTCTTCGAATCGCTCCATTCGTTTGTCAGATGTCGTCTTCACAGACTTACTGACAAACACATACACACAGACATCACCTCAAAATGTTTGATTCGTGTTGTGTGTATGTGTGTGTGAGTGAGTCTGTGGATATGATATGTCACGAAAGAATGGAGCGATTCGAATGAAATTTGGTACAAAAATTATACTCCATGAATACTAAAAGCCTATTGTATTTAAACGCAATTTGAATGTTCAGCAGCCTCCCCTAAACTTTCGTGTGAAATTTTGATAAAAATCATCCAAAATTCAAAACCTTTAATAAAGTTACGTAAATTATCATTTCCTATGTAATATTTCATTATAAAACGATTGGCACAAACTTTGGAACACTAGCATAAACCGTTCTCGATATATTGCACTTTTTTCAGATAAATTTATCAAAAAAATCACATTAAATAAAAAAAAGATATTAACTATTGTAAAATATGTTCATTTTTCATACGTAATACCATGCGATAAATTTGATGGCGTCTTTTTCGTGGATCTAGCTCGGTCCATTCATGAGAAAGATATTTTGAGTAATACTTTTGTATTTAGACGCCAAGAGTCATTTATCAGCTATAAGAATAATTTATTTCTCCGTCCATAACGCTTGGCGAATTTTTAGAATTTTTCGGAATGTCGCCAACTTAGCGGCTTTTTTCAATGTTGTCAAATTACGAAAATGTCGCCAAATTGTAAAAATGACGCTAAATCAATGAAAATGGCGACTCATTGAGGTACGTTCAATATCTTAGACCACATAAGAGTAGACTGTAAGAATGACCCATTTCTCGTTCTGTTCATCCGTGACGCTCGGTGAGAAATTTAGTGGGACGTTGCCAACTTAGCAACTATATTAAATGTTACCAAAGTGATAAAAATGTCCCCAAATTGATAAAAATGACTCCAAATGGGAAGTAATGTTTGGCAAATTCTGATTTCCGTCATATGACGGGAATAGCTGCTATTTAGGATATAAGAAATGCTCTTCTGTTGTCATCCAGAAAATCGCCAAATGTATAATTCAACTAAAAACACAGTACCGTGGCTCTTATACATTGTTTTTTGACTGTAAAAATATAAAAATTTATTGCATTATATAAGGAAAGTCATGTGCTGCCCATATCAATTTTTTTTATTACAGCGTAGCCGAGCATGTGCTCGTGCAGCGGGTTTCTTTTACTGTTTGTTACAAACCGATGTTGTTGATATGTTGTTATAAGACTAAGTGCATTTTAGTTTTTGAGAAGTTGCTATGAGTTGTAAGCTCTTATCGCCGAAGTGGACTCAGCATTCTACGCCCTCTAATGTCAGATTGACGTGTAATTGAAAATCTGACTGACCACTTCCTGCTATTTTTACCTCAGGTTAGATTTCTAATGCTTTTTTAGCCTCCCGGTTAGCTTCCTTCTTGGTCTTTGAACTCCTAATTGGAAATTGGTGCTCAATACATCAGAGTCCACTGAATCCGTTCCAGTCACACTAGGGTCGTATTCAGACCACCGACATCATTGCACTAACATGCAGGATTGACTTGTTCGTGCGCCATTGTAAAGTTATTGTGTCCGCCAACTGGGAATCGAACCACGGACTTTAGTATTGGTCAGCTGACGCTCTACCGTTGAGCTACAGGGACGGAATTGCAAGTTCTTATCGTCGAAGTGGTCTCTGCTGAACTTATACGAGGGTCACACTGAAATTTTTGAGACAGATTCAGTCAATATGCGCTAGAAAAAAAAATATTAGTCGGATATTAAAATTTGAACTCTTTTATATTCGCAGACGATAATTTGTGGCAACAATTACAATTTAGCTATCATAGAATAAATTTGGAAAGAAAAGAAAATGGAGTTGACGCGAAAACATTAACTATGAGTTTCTATTATTTTAAAGTGGGGCTAAATCAAAAAGAATGTCTTCAACGTCTACAATTAGCATATGGAAATGATGCTCCATCTCGTGCTACTGTATTCAGACGATTTACACAGTTTAGAAGAGGTCGAAATTCTCTCCTGCATGAAAACACACAGGAAGACATTTGTCAGCTGTAGTCCTAGAAAATGTGTCGGTCATTCAAAAAATGTTAATCGATGATAATCGCTGTACCTACCAAATGATACAGAAGGAACTTAACATTAGATCCGCAGCTATATATAAAATTATTCATGAAGAACTGCATGTGAAAAAACTAGTTTGTCGTTGGGTCCCCCAAAATTTAACAGAACGCCAAACGAACACCGTCAGAATCAGTAAAGAAACCCTAAAATTACTTAATGATGGTGGACACAGCATTATTTCTAAAATTATAACTGGTGATGAATGTTTTTTGAAGTTCCAACAGGTCAAGAAAGTAAAGTATGGGGTCTTTGAAGATGACTCCAAACTAGCAATGGTAAAAAGAGACAATGAGCAATGAAAAGAGTTATGTATGCTACGTTCTTCAGAAGTGCCGGTTTGGTCAAAGCCATAAAACTAGAAGGACAGAAGATAGTTACTGGTAACTGATACACCACTAAGTGTCTTTCAGAAATTCTTCAGGAAGTTAATGTTAAGGGGCTCATTCTTCACTATGACAATGCATCATCTCATTCAGCAAGAATGACAGTTGAATTTCTTGAACAAAAAAACGTCAAAGTGATAGAACATCCACCCTATTCTCCTGATCTTGCTATGTGTGTCGTTTGACTATTTTTTAATTAAATAAAAAAATTACGTGGGAGTAGTTTTCATTACGAAGATGAGATTGATGAGGCTATAAAAGCATATTTGTCATTAATTCCAAGAAATAGATGGATTGAAGCATTTAATCTTTCGAAAATTCGTCTACAAAAGTGCATTGATGCTGGAGTAGAGTACTTTGAACACTCCTAAGAGTTGGTAAGTTTAACTTGTACCACTTACCCGTATCTCAAAATTTTCGGTGTAACCCTCGTATATATATATATATATATATATATATATATATATAATAGCATATTTAAAGCGTATTATACTCACACAGAGATGAAAAACGCATTTGAGCTTATTTAGGGCATATCAAAAAGCTTATTTAGGGTCTTTTAAAAGAGACTATTTAGGGCGTTTCACAAGAAGTTTTCAGGGCGTATCATAAAAGCTTATATAGGACGTATCAAAAGAATTCATTTAGTGTTATCAAAACAGCTTATATGGGTCGTATCAAAAGAGCTTATGCACCCGTGCAGAGGGCATAAAGATGTAATACTTAGTTAGGGCTTAGCATTCAATGTCTCCAGCGTCGGGACTAATATTTATGTACTCGTGCAGCGGTTTAAAGTGTGATTAGGTGAATACTTAGGGCAATTTGGGTGAATTTTTAGGTGTTTTGTACCTGAAACATTGGCTCGAGAAGTGTTGCCAAATAAACATTTTTAAGAACTTAATAAATTGATTCAATTAATCCTTGCTTTAAATCCCGGGCAACGTCGGGTTCAGTTTCTAGTGATAAATAAAAACTACTACTTGTGAGAATATAACTTTTTTAATGAGCAGGATTCTTAACTTTCCTAAGCCTGCTTTCTAAGCATTAACATGAACCATTAAATGAAAACATTAAGATGTTATAAATGTATGTACGTCCAGAGGTTTATTAAAAATAAGATATTTTTGCTAATAAGTGCTGGTAACAGGAATCACCCTAGTTTTGAAGAACAACCATCATGCAGATTTATTTTTACTTACATTACTCTATTATGTCAACTCTTTTTAATTTATGGTTAAAGACATTGAGACAAAATAAAGTTTCGCTTTGCGAAAATGTCTGTAAAGATTGATCAAGAAAATCGATTTTTCTGAGATTTTATCTCCAAGAATTTTAATGGATATATCAATACATATATAAAAGTAAACTCAGGGGAAGCAGTGACAGACACATTACTCGCTTTTCGAATCTTCGAAACAACCTCTTTTCATTTTACTTACTTTATTTTTACATTTTGTTTGAAAGTTTTCAGTATTGATATATCTTGGAAAGACATTAGCCACTCAATTTAGTTTCAATTTAATGGGTAATGTCCCTCAAGGATAATTTTTCCGTTTCGATTTCATTTATTCATGGACATTAACACGGTGTGCTTAGTTAATTTTCTTCTGCTTTTCAGCTTTTACTGGATATTTTTAAGTGCTTATAAAATTTAATATTTCTAGTGAAACGATATGGTGACCCCTATGGTGCTTCGCAAGAACTGAGAATTAAGAAACTAAGTTTTAAAAGTATTGAATTTTCAAAGTATGAGTTGAAGAATTTGGTTTTCTGACAAATATTACGAAATTCAAATTACGAAATTAAATTTCCTACATAAATACTTTAATACTTGTGCTGATATGTAGTGGAACTGTGGCTAAAGTGGCTACTCTAATAAAAAATTAAATTTTAAAATACTAAGCAATTTAAAAAAATTAAAATAGTAAAATTAAAATACTCTTCACCAATATAATGATTTATTTACATTTATGTTTTTGCATGAACTTAGTTCTTAATTAATTATTAGCAGTATGTCCGTTCTTCGTTTGGAATATATAATATAAAGAAACTTAAAATTCTTAATTTGGTGCAAATTCCTATAGTATTCTAAATGACATTATTTTTCAAAACATTGTATTAAAACATTTAATTTAATGCTCCTAAAAATAATTATAAGAATCTCCTTTCTAGCTGTACAAAATTATCTTCACATTTAGACCTGGAGAATAAAACATTTTAGACCCATTTGTAACTTAAATGCATGAAACATAACTGTGTACCATATTTGGACTTTCTAGATACTCCAATTTTCAAGTTATTAAAAAAAAGAATGCATTATGTAAAGAGCCTTGCTGTCCCAACTGGAAATCGAACCCTGGATATCCGCACTGGCCAGCCGAAACTCTATCGTTGAACTACGGGGACGAAATCGCAAGCTCTTATTGTAAAAAAATATGAAATTGGATTAATGTATGCCAAAAGGAAAGCGCTCAAATAGTGTTAGAAGTCTGTACTATTTTCATTTTGTTTTGACAATTGGCTATATACAATATAGAAGCTTTGCCAAAATGAAAGAGATGATGTAAGAAATGGAAAGATCAATAATACCCGTGATCTATAAGTCTGAAGATCATAATTGATATAATCCAGTAAAAAATGCAATTCTGATCAAATTTATTTTTATATACATTTATTTATTACTAGCAGCATACCCGTTCTTCGTACGGAGTATATAATATAAAGAAACTTGAAATTCATAATCATGCGCAAATTCTTATAGTATACTAAATGACATGTTTAATCAAAATATTCTGTTAAAATATTTAATATAATGCTCCTAAAAAGAAGTTTAAGAATCTCTGTTCTCGCTATATAAAATTATCTTCATGGACATATCTGAAGAATAAAACATCTTGGACCCCTTATGTAAACAAATATAAAAAAAAATATGGAATTGAATCAATATATGCAAAATAAAAGCGTTAAAATTGTATGGGACCCGTACTAATTATATACGCGAATATTAGAAAATATAACCTGTATTAGTAGATTACATGTATAAATTGAAAATACCAATATACCCGTAATCTTTAAATCTGAAGACAGTCATTTATTCCAATATATGTCAAAATTAAAGTGCTAAAATTATATGGGAAGATATACACGTACTACTTATAATGTCCGATTATTAGTAGAAGATTACCCGTTTTGCAATATGAGTCTCAAATGTTTTTTGGTAAAATACAACAGACGACGTAATAAATTGAATATATAATTAATCCCCTTAATCTTCATACCAGAAGACTGTACTTGATTCCAATATATATGCCAATATATGTCAAAATATATGCCAATATACCTGTACTACTTATATTCTCGTAGGTTAGAAGATATACCCGTGCATTCCTAGAAGATTACTCGTACAACGTACAATATGCGTGTGTCAGCAATTTTTGCCGCAATAAAACAATGGCGTAATAACTTAAAAATATCAATAATCACTGAATCAATAATTCCGGAAAATATCAATAATAATAATGTTTAAACCTGAAGAGTATAATTGATATTATCCAGTCCAAAATGAAATGGCAATGAAATTTATTTTATATACATATCTTCATTATTCAAATTGGAAAGGATTTAATAAAAATCGTCTGCCGCATAAACACATTGGATTTAAATCCGTGGCTAAGCGACATGATATCATTTGCTTCAAATAAATTGGTAGAAAAAATATCGTCTAAATAGTTATATGTCTATGGAACATTTGGCGAGAGTTTCGTCAAATTAGCGACATTTTAAAAAATCGCCAAATTTATCGCCAAGTGGGACTGTAGAACTGACAGTTCCACTTTGCGACAAATTGACGAAATATCATCACAATACTATCCCCTAACAAAAAACAATTAATATCATTTATGTAGGGCAATTTTATCAATTTCAAGATATTTTTATAGATTTGAAAACATTTTTATCAATTTGGTGACATTTTAAAAATTCGCTAAATGTATTACTAAGTAGAATGGTTGGTCTGACAGATAAATGCTAACCAAACATCATTTCAGTACTCTCTTCTAACAAAACAAAAAAAAATTTCATTGATATGTAGAAGACCCAAGCCACACGACCAACCCGAAGGTTTATGATAGCTGTTTGTGTGTCGTTTATATCAATTTGGCGACATTTCCTTCAATTTGGCAAAGCTTAAGAAAAGTTGTCAAATTAGCGATATCCCTCCAAATTCGTAGCTTTGAATTTGCAGATCTGAATGAAACATTCTTATCCCGTTTCAATATACTAAATGAAAACTTTACAATTGTATTAGAAGATATACCCGCTCTACTCTTTTTCTGTTTCAACAATCGGCTATATGAATTTATTGGCTAAACACAATATATGAGTTTAGTAGCTAAATACGATATAAGCTTGAAAACTCTTTGCCAAAATAAATGAAATTGATGTACGCAGTCAGCAATTAATATAATTAAAAGAAAAACCAAACCGTCCATTCATAAGATATACTTTTATATCCATTTATTTATTATTTAAATCGAAAAAAAAATAATAAAAACATTAACAAACACATTTAATTTAATTGCGATGCCGAGCAACATGATATATCCTCCTAAAATGTTAAAATTTATTAACCACTAACAGCACACCCGTTATTCGTACGGAGTGTATAATTTAAAGAAACTTATAGTTCGCAATCATGTGCAAATTCTGTTAACATATTAAATTTATTGCTCCTTAAGAGAAGTTTAAGAATATATGTTCTCACTATGCAAAATTATCTTCACGATCAGATCTGAAGAATAAAACATCCGGCCCCCATTTGTAAGCAAATTTACAGAAGAAAAAATAGGAATTGAATGAATATATGCAACCCCGTACTAATTATATTGTCGCAGATTAGAAAATATGCCAATGTGTTAGTAGAAGATTACCCGTATTACAATATGCGTCTCAAAATATTTGCCAAAATAAAAGAGATGACGTAATAAATTGAAAACATCAATAATATCCGTACTCTTTATACCAGCAGGTCGTAATTGATTCCAATATATGCCAATATATATCAAAACATATGTCAATATACCTGTACTACTTATATTCTCGTAGATTAAAAGATATACACGTGTATTTGTAGAAGATTCGTACAACATACAATATATGAGTTTAAACAATTTTTGTCATAATAAAATAATTGCATAATAACTTGAAAATATCAATGATCCTTGAATCAATAATCCCCGAAAATATAAATAATAATAATTTTTAAACCTGAAGACCATAATTGATATTATCCAGTCAAAAATGCTATAAGAAAAATCAAATCGTTCTTTTCTAAAATATATTTTTATATCCATTTATTTATTATTCAAATCGAAAAAATAATTATTAAAATTAACAGACAGATTTAATTTAATTGCGTTTCTGAGTAACATGATATAAGATAGAATCTTATAACATGTTAAATATGTCATGTCTTATAACATAAACTGCGAAATTAAATAACGATTTTGATTTCTCTATACTTCTCATTGTTCTGTAAAAGCTTGTTTTAAATAAACCATGAACCATGGAGATAGATTTCCCCTTTAAATCATGTTTCAAACAATTCATGTTTTTAGAAAGTGACTAATTAACGCAAAAAATCTCCCATCAAACTCAGAGATTAAATTTTAATTCACTTTCAAACGATTTTCAAGCTTTTCGTTTGGATAAACCACGGAGTTAGGGAGTAGAACTCCTAGGAAAAAGTTCCGTTTTCGATTAATATCTCGACAACCCCAGGTCTTAGAAACTCGAAACTTGGACAAAATTTATGGGGGGATATTTCAAGGCTATTCACCAAATTTCATTAAATTCGGTTCAGCCGTTTTTCCGTGATGATGAGACAAACGAAAATTTTGTTTTTTACTAATATCTCGAGAACCACTGGTCGTAAAAACTCAAAACACGGATATAATTTTAAGTGGGGCTATTTCTGGGCTACCCACAAAATTTCATCAAATTCGGTTCAGCCGTTCTCCCGTGATGATGGGACAAACAGACAGACAGACAGACAGACAGACAGACAGATTTTCATTTTTATTTATATAGATTATATAGATTTAAATTGGAAAAGATTTAATAAAAATCATATGTTGTATAAACACACTGGATTTAATTACGTTGCTAAGCAGCGTGATGCATTTTTCTTCAAATAAATTTGCGGTACAATATTGTCTGTATAATGCTATTTTTATGAAATGTTTAATTGTACTTTTTATTACTATCTTTATAACCCCTGGTCCTAGGAACTCGAAACATGGACTAAATATTAAGTGGGGCTATTCCAGGGCTACCTACAAAATTTCATCAAATTCGATACAGTCGTCCGTGATGATGAGACAAACACACACACAAACATACATACAGGCATATTTTCAATTTTATTTATCTGCATATGTGTCTAAGATTTAAATTAATACAGTACTATCAAATAGCCACTTTACCCGACATATTAGAGCAAAATAGCCACTATATAAAATACAAAAGATAAAAACACTTATTAGTGTAAAATGTTATATAACACAATTTTTAAAGTAATATGGTCAGTAAGTAGGAGGCAGACGTGTTATTCATTATACGTATGTAAGCAGTACAGTTTCACCATTTTTAAATATAAACATGGCGCTTAATTGATAAATAGAATAATGCTTTATGTAATGACTAAATGAAGAAATTTTAAACTTGCGCATAAATATAATAACAACAAACAATCATGTAGCCTTTTCGTTGGCGTAATGAGTGTTATTCATCGGATCAAATAGAAGTTTAAAAATTAATTTTCAGTGGCATGAAACATGCACTTTCTATAATTACTGATTAAACACGAATAGAGTTGACTATTAACTTAATAATAATCATCAAAACCTTATTTTACATAAGAGTCGGTGAAAAACACTAATTTATTTCCCCTACCATACATGGCTAATATGCACTCATACCCCTAGTCTTAGTAACTCGAAATATTAACTAAATTTTAAGTGGGACTATTTCACGCCCATCCACAAAATTTCATGAAATTCGGTGCAGGCGTTCTCTCGTGATGATGACACAAACAGAGACATATTTTCAATTTTATTTATACAGATTCTTTATTTTGCATCTCAGAGAGGGGGGGGGGGGTATTGCCATTCTTTAGATCATTTGGCTATGAAATCTAAGCTTTATAGTCAGCAAACACCTAACCTGTAGCATCGTAGAAGCTACAAGATGCCTTTCACTCAGTAGCCGGTGGATAGGTTGTCAGAAAAAGTGCCTACCTCGAATTTTGGCGACAGAGAATTATTCTAAAAGAAATTTTCTATTCACTCAGTACGTTTGATTGTATAAGATTAAAGTATGATTGATTATATGCATACCAAATATAATTGAATTACATTTGCATAATAAAACGAATATAAACTTATGTACATACAAAATAAAAAAAAATTATAAAAAATTAACATAAATTAATCGGTTCATAATGTGCATTCAAGGATTCAAAGAATTCATGTTAAACCTATTTATGTATATAATATCACTAATAATTAATAGTAAAAGTTAATGAATACATAATAGTTAGACATAAAACATTTTTTCTTTTTTTTACAACCTTTTATTTAACTCGATCTGTTGTTTGCCAGTTTGATACAAATCTTCGAGATCCTAACTAATCAGGTTCCATTTATCATAGTAACAAGAAATTCAGTATGTCATTGTCTTTTGAAGTACATTTTAGTTTTCTTTTATTTTGAACCTTATCGGGCTCCTCCGCCCTAGGCTCACCATATGAATGTACTCGTGCTTGGGGATTAACTCGCGAACCGGAGCATCTTTTTTTTAGATTTTACACCTTATCGGGTTAGTCCATTTTGGATTTGTCATAAGAATTGCAGAGTTCACTTCGACGACAAGAGCTTGCAATTTCGTCCCAATAGCTCAACGATAGATTGGCCAGTTCAGAGGTCAGGTCGATTGGCCAGTTCGGAAGGTCCAGGGTTCGATTCCCGGTTGGGGCAGCATGATTCTTTACAGTGACGCCCGAATAAATCAACTCTCTAGGTTAGTGCAAAGATGTCGGAGGTCTGAAAGTGACCCTAGTATAACTAGTACGAATTCAGTGGACTCTGGAAGATTGAGCTACGATTTTAAATTGAGAGGATAACGATCACGCAGGACCTGGGTGGGTAAAAGTAGTAGTAGCAGGAGGCTAACCTGAGGTAAAAATAGCAGGAGGTGGTCAGTCAGATTGTCAGTTGCCTGACAATCTGACTTTAGAGGGTGGAGAATGCAGAGTCCCATTCGACAATAAGAGCTTGCGATTTCGTCCCCGTAGTTCAACGGTAGAGTTTCGGCTGGCCAGTGCGGATATCCAGGGTTCGATTTCCAGTTGGGACAACAAGGCTCTTTACATAATGCATTCTTTTTTTTAATAACTTGAAAATTGGAGTATCTAGAAAGTCCAAATATGGTACACAGTTATATTTCATGCATTTAAGTTACATACAAATAATAAGAGTTTGTACTTTAAAAAATTACATTATTTTCTTTTACTTGTTAATAATTTCAACCAAGATGAGAAATCACCACAGTTATAAAAAAATTACGTTAAGAAAACATTGCAAATAAGTTACATAACATATGTGGAAATATTGCCAACTTCCAAATCAGTTGAATCCCCCGTCTCGCTGTTGATTTTAACTAGACTATATTTCTATTGTGTTATCAGCAAAATTTTCGAGTGTTCACATATTTCCTTCTTTAATACATGGTCGATGTATTTTTGCCGATTCTACGGCGTAACTCGTTCTATTGCCTTCCTCATGAATAAATCTATGATCTGAATACCGATTTAACAACCATGTTTAAATTAATTGGTATAACAGAGAGTATGCCGGTTATATGCATGATCATTACTAACCCACAATGCTGAATCTAATTAACGCTAAGAAACATGTTTTGGTGCATCTAATTACAAAATAACCGTTGTTTGCACGGTGGGTAAGCATATGAAACACGATTACCATTTAGATTTATTCCGTGTAATGATATCGCATGTCTGAAAATTATGCAGAAGATTAAAGTGCTGCGTATAAATTTGATATGATGAAACATTTGTGCTTTACATTGTTTCAATTGAATAAATTGATTTTAAACGGTTCTATTGGATGGCATTAAAACGGATGATTTATACTTCTTGAGAACTTCACACATATATGCAAATATAAGACAAGATATGGGTAGATAGTTTACTTCGAGGCACTTCGGAACCAAATACTATTAATAACCAAATATTATTGTATATATATATATATATATCAAAGAAAACGTAAAAATATGTAAAGGGGGATGCCAGATATATTGCATAAAAATGGCAGAGAGGGATGGCGACCTCTCATTCCCGTTTAAAGTACTTTTCTGTCTAGACAACGCTCACGGAACCAATGCAATACAATGACAGGTCCCCGGTATATGTGCAAAATCGAAGGCTCTAGAACGAAGACAGAAATGAAGGGAGATATGGAATAACGAGAGGCAGAACGTAGAAAGCTATTATGACAACCAAACGATCCGAATTGTACAAGACTACATCCTAAAGTAAACATTTTAACGCATGCGTACAACGTGATACACTGTTATGATGTCATATTACCTATGTCTTGTCTAAATGAGTATTCTTCTTTTTTAAAAAAGGAATTATAATGATGTTTTAGAAAATTTATCGGGTAATATTTTTTATATGCTTCTTGCATGATTCTTCTGTTACTTTTGATACAATCTTTTTTGAAAGTATTATTGTTGAGATTTCTTCTGAGGTGTCCTGTGATGATATTTCTGAAAATATTCTTAGTCAAATTTGAATTCCATTCTATGATTTGGTTAATCTTCATATCAAAATTTTCTCGTTTATTGTATACCGTATGAATCCCTTTTATATTGTTATATCTTATGGTGATGTCTAGGAAATTAACTTCGTCTTTTTTAGTATTAGGATTCTTGATCAGTTCTAGTTCCTGGGGATAAAAGCTAAAATCAAATTCAGGAGTATGCAAATATTGTCCTAATAGCACATCGTCCACGAATCTAAAATATGGTAATTCATATAATATATGATTACCCCTTTCAAAATATGATAAATATATGTCTGCTAAGATTGAAGAGCAACCCCCGCCCATAGGGATGCCTTTAATTTGTTGATAAAATTCATTTCCATTATACAGCACATTTTCGTATAAAACCAATTTGATAAGATCCAAATACCTGCGATAAGTGATTACATTTTTTATATTGTATTCTTCGTGCACCAATAGAAGTATGTCATGTAGTTTTGAAAGGTCGATGTTGTTAAAAAGGTCACGGAAGTCATAACTTGTAAACTGTATATCTTTATTGCAGAATTTTAGACGTTTTATGACGTCATTGCTGTTTTTATCATAATAGAGTTTTGTAGTAATAAAGCTTTAACAACAGGTTTAAGGATATATAGTAGTTTCCTGTTAGCTAAGGTTAAATATGAATTACATCCCACTGTTACAGTACGGAATTTTACAGGTATTTTATGCAGTTTTGGGATGAGGACCAGATATGGGAAAGAAACAGATTTTAAATTAATGCCGATTCTTTTGTATAATTCTTTGATCTTATTTGACATTACTGCGATATTATATGGTAAAGGTTTATACATAGTAGGTTCCATGTAACATTTCTGTAAGGTTTCAAGGTAATAAGTTTTGCAGGTAAATGCGTAATTTGAAACCACTTTGTCAGTATATGTAATCACGAATCGTTCTTCAACGTCCTTGATAGAACTAGGAACATGGTATCTTGGCTTAGTTTTAAGTTTTCCATGATATTCATTGATAAATCTATTAAGTATATTGTATTTCAATTCTATACTAACCATCCATGACAGAGGAGCAAGATTAAAGTGGTGTCGTCAACATGTCAATTGGACTGTCTCAGATTGAAGCAACGTCCTGTTCACGGACGAGTCCAGATTTGCCCTGGAATCAGATGATAAGTGTGTAACGGTGTGGAGAGAACGAGGCACACGCAATCAGGCAAAGAACATCATAGAACGTTGACGAATACCTGAAAAGTGAGGGCATTTCTCGTATGGAGTGGCCGGCGTAATCCCCCGACCTTAATCCCATTGAAAATCTTTGGGATGCCCTCGGGCGTGCTGTTTCTGCACGTTTACCTCCTTCAGCCAGTCTCAGAGAGTTGGAAACTCCCCTATTGGAGGAATGGCCATTGCTTGCATCTGCGATGGTTGGTCACCTCATTGAAAGCATGGACCGGTTTCAGGCCTATGATGCGCTCATCAGTTTTAAATAGCCAATATCTGCAATGACAGCAATAAATTTGCTATAAGTCACAATTTTGCAAACTTCTACAGGAACTGACAAATCCTGTCCTACCATATAAATGGATTCAAATGTTATTACTATTTAAGTCAGGATATGCGTAGCTGCAGAAGCCAAGTTCATGGGGCCTTATTTGCAATCTGTGCATCGAATGCTTTCATCAAATTTACCAAGACCGATTGCAACTTCGATTAATGTTCCGTATGCGGTTATCGGTTTTAGTTTAATGTATTTTCTAAATCGCCAAAACTATTTTCGCAGATGGAAAAAAATGCCAAGTGAATAAAAACTTCTCTTTAAAACTTTAACTAAAACATCTATGTCATTTTCTTTCTGATAAAACTTTTAAAATCCTTCTTTTCGTAAAAAAAATATCGTTAAATCACATAGGTATTTTGACTAGTTTCAAATTGATTTCAACTTCAAAACTCATCTCAGCAAAGCCACAAAAACTGCGCCTGATATATATATGGTAAGCGCAGGAGAGTTTCCGAAATATGGTGATTGATCGGAGATGGGAAGAATACTTATAAAGGATTTATTCTTTCAAAGGCCACATTTTGGTAGGTCATCTGTCATTCCCATTTATATAATGAAAATAGAAATGTGAACTAAATTGAACAACCAACTGAGTAGAAAGAAGGTATCAGTCAATCAAATGTCTATAATATCTTAAATAATAAAAAAATTAGATTACAGAATCCATGAAGGTCCACTCCTAAAAGAATCATCTTTTAGAATGGGAGGTGTAGACTTGGTAAGTACAGCAGCATCATAGAACATAAATACAATTATAGATGGAACAGTTGCAACATAATATCGATGATAATTAAAGCATATAAATAATTAGAAATCAATAGGGAAAAAAATGCTGAACTTCAATTAAATTATTTTAACTTTTAATAGCCGCTGGAAAAGAACAAAGACAAGAAATGCTTATTAAGTTAGACATTTTTGAAATCTTGGAGCTAAAAAAAATCTAAAATCTAGCATAGAATTGGCTTCAGAGGATCTGATAATATCCCGCATCAGCCTGAAGTTATATTGACTATCACCCACATTCCTATTTCTAACATAAAACATATTAAGAGCTTTATCTTTGCAAATATGTCTAAATGGCAAAATTATAGAATAGAGGAAAGGGTTAAAAGAAAACTTTTGATGAGGGTTTGCATAAGGCAATTCTAATAAATAATTTCTGAAGAAATATGACAGGCCTAAAGGTTATCAGATAAGTGTCACCGTAACAGGTAATTCCTTAATGAAGTAATTAAGGAATAATATAGAACCCGAAGTACATTAGGAGGCAAACCCTCATTTCACAGGATTCCGGATATAACGAGAAAATGACAAAGTTTTAGCGTGTGCAATGGTTATCGAAGCCCGATCTTTCCACTTTTAATAAACAAAATTGTAAGGTCACCGAATTTAATGAACGGAAAAATGGTAAAACCAAATAAATCGTAGAAAATAAAACAATGAAAATATCAGGACTAAAGTAAAATCTGGGCTTCTTTCATTCATGGTTAGTAGTAGGAAAGATGGTATGTGGATTGGGGAAATCGCATTAGAAGATATTAGTATCAGACAAGTAGGAGAAATATATTTCATTCACAACCTGAGAAGCACATAAAATATAAGTTATTGGCTACTTTAGCTTCAGAAAATATAGAGTTCCTGTCATGGTTTTAATGAAAAGAAATGGGAAATATGTCACTAAGGAAAGGAATATACCAGGAGTAAAAGGGGAAATATAAGTTCCTATAATGTGGTATTAGAACCATTCACCTCAACTGAAATTTCTTCTTGGAAGTGGAAGGGGGGGGGGGAGGTCAGGCCTCACGGTTATTTTTGGGATTAGTCAATGCATAAATTAGTGTTTACTGTGTTTTTTCAATTACTTTTATAACCCTCTATTGGTATGATCCTCATATCCCCTTAGGTCATTTCTCTATTATTGATCCTCATATATATGCCACATAGTGGCATAACTCGTATTAAGCGCGGTTAAGAAATGTTAAGGGGTCCAATAAACGAAGGGGTCCAGAGCGAGCTGGAATATTTGTGGTGCCCAGAATAAAACACATTTTTATTAAAAATTTAATTAAAAAATAAAAGTGTTTTATTGTTATTATAACAATTCTAACGGAATAAGATATTTATGACTAATTAAACTGCTTTTTATGATAAATGTGAAACAATTTTACACAAAATATCCACCGGCCACACACTAGCAACAGTAAGCCTTCGGGTCTGTCGTGTGGTCTGGGTTTTCAACACAAAATATCCATTACTTGTTAATTAAAAATAAAAAATTTTCTCAAAGTTTGGAAAAAAATCAAGCGCGCAATGAGAACCAGCACCAACCTCAAAATTTTAGTTTTTTCGAAACTGTTTCTTTTAAAGGGAGGACCATTTTCTTAAATGCTTTTATTTGGGGGGACAAAACTGAACTTCTTGAGGTATTTTTACATATATTGTTTAGGGGACTAAGATCGTCAGTTACGCCGCTGATGCCACAATTTTGTGAACTTCTGTGGGAACCGACAAAGTCAGTCTTATCACATAGCCGGTTTCACATGTCTTACAAAATGAGTTCGTGCTCGGCGAGTTTTATGAGGTAGTAATACCAAAACATATAGTCACAAAACCCACCTTTAGGGGGCTGTCCGACTGGAAATAAGCACGAAACCGGGACAATGATGCGGTTACCTGTAGATGTTTTGATATTACGATTTAATATTTGAGTAAAAAGTCTAAAATTAAGACAAGAAAGATCAATCATGCATAAAGCATTGATTATGAAACACTTTCCAACTTCAATGCAATTTTATACAAACATCTCTCAAATGCGATACATTTCTCGGTACTATTTTTAAAATTATCACAATATTACATTAATTTATTATATTTGAAAACTTCATCGAAGAAAATGAACTTCATTTAAATTACGGCATTGAAATATAAATTGTTGGTTTAAACATCTCTAAAATGCGATACATTCCTCGGTAATATTTTTAAAATTACCATAACACTACAATAATTTATTATATTTGAAAACTTCATCGAAAGCAAATGAACTTTATTCAAATGACGTCATCGAAATATAAATCGTCTCTATACAAAAGCAGCATTTCATTCATAATCATTTTTTCAATCGTTTAATTCATCACAAAACTATAATAATTTAGTTTATTTAAAAATAGTTATATACCATATTTATTTTAAAATGTGAAACATTTCTCATATATAAAATAATTAAACTCTTGGAAAGATATTCATTATATAATATATATCTTTTTTCTTTCTGGAGGATATAACGAGAGTCAGAATTTAGTTGAATTTGTTTTTCTCCCTATATTAAATAATTTTTATTTAAAAAACTGCCTAACGTATTTTACTGAAATTTTTTTTATATATTTTATGGGATAATTTGAATATTTTCTAAAATTTTCGAAGCAATTTGTGAATTTTAAATTTGCTTAAAAAATGTTTGAAACATTAGATTCCATAGGATTCAATGTATTTCATTTTTTCAATCCGGGTTCAATAAAAAACTAATTGAGTGATATTATTCATTTATATTCCCATAGGTTCCACAGACCGTCTGAAAAACATACTAAAATTTCATTTTGATAAAGCCATTTTTACGGCAGTTATCGTGCTAACGGACAGACAGACAGACAGACAGAATGAACAAAGTCATAAACACTTTCAACTATGTTGTAAAGTGTTAAAAATGCAGTTTTACCAGACCTCAATCAGTTCAACTCAGAGATCAAGACTAGAAAGGAAGCGCATTTTTTGAATAAAATGTGGATATCGATAAATATTTTTGAAATCAGCTTTAGAGAAAAATATAAAACACAAAACACTTGCCTCCTACAGAAAAGAAAGTATGAAATGCTTAAATTCCAGAAGAAATTCAAAATACATTATAGTTTATGAATTTTGACAGGAATACTAATCCAATTTCGTTCAACTAAACATTTTCACAAAAATCTATATTTACTTATTTAATAGCTCAGACTAAGACTATGTTCAAATGTTATATGTTATATATTGAAAATGTTTAAAATTTTGTGAATCAAGTTGTTCAAGTTGCTTCATGTATATTTTTTTAATACTTGTATAACAAGAAAATAAGTAATTGATTGAAAGTGGAGAGTTCTACAGTGTTCTCTTAAATGTTCTTAATTTTATTAAAATGCTTTGCAAACTTTAAGGAAATATAAAATACTTATGAAAGCGTTAAAAGTGGTAAAATATTAAATACAAAAAACCATTTCATTCCCTTTCTTCTTCTTCGACCCAGACCTCCCGACCTACCAAAAAGGTATAAGGTGTCTGTTTGGACGGCGGGGATGTGCCACCCGATTTAGACCGGAACCCAGTGGGGGAGGCATACACAAGGGGCCGTACCCTCTTTCCCCTAAAACCAACCTCTCGGAATCATTCCCTTTCTGTATTTTGTACTGGAATGGATTATCCGGTGTTGCCCACCTCTTAAATAAATACTTGTTACGTAAATAATACAGATACAGATTGGCGCTTAATACCACTCACTTTCCAAGTCGCCTGTTTTGAATCAAAACTATTCCCATATTCGTTTCAATCCAAATCTTTTAATTAATTTAAACGCATAAGTAGTCACGGACAACTATTTGCTACGAATGTGCCCGAGGTCCACTTTTTCCCCATAGCAATACCCAGCACGCCAGACAAAAACCGTTATCAAAAATCTCGAATTCCATGCTTTTGGTTGATCATTAGCAGAAAACGAGAAACAGACTAATTCAAAAATATTATCTTTTGATCGAATGCGATACACACACTTATTTTTGCCAAATGTTAGAATTGCGCTAATCTTTGCCCTGTGCTGCGAAATAAAAAAATAAAAATAAAACAAGCACACTTCAATTTATTAAAAAGTAAATATAGAAGGAGTTATTTTACGCATTCGGTTCAAAGATCGTTGGAAAGAAAGTGTCTCGATCTTTCCGATGATATCAAGATGGAAGCGCCGTGATAATATTTTTAATTCCCAAAGAAAACCGATTTGTGTGAAAATCCCTCAAAACCGTGCTTCAACATAAAGTATCTAAAAATCTAATTCAATTTTTTTAAAAATTTTGCCACAGTCTGTTGTATCGGGAGTATAGTCAACCTAGTACTGAATTAAGCAGTTGTTTGAAGCTTAGATTTATCGATACAAACAACACAAGCACACACACACAGACAGAAAGACAAACAGTTTCTTTTATTATGCAAGGTATGGGAAGTATTTGAGTTTCTTGACCTCATTAGGTACCTCTAACCGTCGGACATCCCTATAACCAGTAATCCCGTGGATTCTGATATTACATCTCGTACTCATTATTTTAGAATTGCACGATTTCCAGAGAAAGTTCTTTATTCCTTATATTTAATCCAGCTTTTCTACTAAATATTACCTCCCTTTTCTATTATCCGTGGGTTTTATATATAAAATTTCTTTCCCCTATTTTCTTTTGGAAGTATGTGCCCCCCCCCCCCCATTGAATTTTTGTTAACAGTTTGTTTAGGACTTTGGAGTTCTTTAGCTGTGAGAAGTTTTGTTGTGAGGTTAACTTCAAATTAAAATTCACGCAATATATTTTTATGATATTTTATTTTCCATAAAAAATATATTTTTAATGAAAATCCGTTTCTGTATTACAAAATTTTTGTCATCAAACCACTAAATTTTTGGTAACTATATATCTAATTTTTCTATCACTACAGTTATTTTACCTATGTCAGACGTCATATTTATTATGTACTAGCAGCATACCCGTTCTTCGTACGGAGTATATAATATAAAGAAACTTATAATTCGCAATCATGTGCAAATTCTGTTAAAATATTAAATTTATTGCTCATAAAGAGAAGTTTAAGAATATCTGTTCTCACTATGCAGAATTATCTTCACGGGCAGATCTGAAGAATAAAACATCCTGACCCCTTTTGTAAGCAAATTTACAAAAAAAAGGAATTGAATCATTATATGCAACCCCGTACTACTTATATTGTCGTAGATTAGAAAATATGCCAGTGTGTTAGTAGAAGATTACCCGTATTACAATATGAGTCTCAAAAATATTTGCCAGAATAAAGGAGATGACGTAATAAATTGAAAATATCAATAATCCCCGTAATCTTTTACCAGAAGATCGTAATTGATTCCAATATATGCCACTATATATCTAAATATATGCCAATATACCTGTATTACTTATATTCTCGTAGATTAGAAGATATAATGCATTTGTAGAAGATTACGTACAACGTACTATATATGAGTTTCAACAATTTTCGTCATAATAAAACAATGTCAAAATAACTTGAAAATATCAATAATCCCTGAATCAAAAATTCCCGAAAATATCAATAATAATAATGTTTAAAACTGAAGATCGTAATTGATATTATCCAGTCAAAATGCAATGTCAATGAAATTTATTTTATATACATATCTTTATTTTTCAAATCGGAAAAGATTTAATATAAAATCGTATGCCGCATAACACATTGGATCCGTTGCTAAGCGACATGATATCATTTGCTTCAAATAAATTGATGGAAATCATATCATCTGCATAATGCGACCTCCATGGAAGATTTGGCGACATTTTAGTCAATTTAACGATAACTTAAAAAATCCCCAAATTTATCGCCAAGTGAGACTGTAGAACAGATAGTCCCATTTTGCGACAAATTGACGAAACATCATCACAATACTATCCCCTAACAAAACACAATTATTTTCATTTATTAAGCGCGATTTTATCAATTCTATGATATTTTTATGGACTCACAAATATTTTCATCAATTTGGTGATATTAAAAAAATTCGTTAAATGTGTTACTAAGTAGGATGGATGGACTGTCCTACAAATGCTACCGAAACATCATTTCAGTACTCTATTCTAAAAAAACTAATCATTGATTTGCGTCATTTTTATAAATTTGGAAACATTTCCGCTAATTTGGTAAAGTTTAAGAAAAGTTACCAAGTTATTTAGAGATATTCCGCTAAACTCGTAGCTCTAAATTTGCAGATTTGAAGAATAAAATATTCTGACCCCGTTTGTATATACTAAATGAAAACACTAAAATTGTATTATAAGATACAGCCGTTCTACTCTTTTTCTGCTTCAACAATCGGCTAAATGAATTTATTGGGTAAACACTATATATGAGTTTATTAGCTAAACACAATATATGAGCTGGAAACCTCTTTGCTAAAATAAATGAAAATGATGTACGCAGTTCACAATTTATATAATTAAAAGAACAACCAAACCTTTCATTTAAAAATACATTTTTACATCCATTTATTTATTATTCAAATGGAAAAAATAATAATAAATATTAACAACACATTTAATTTCATTCTGTTGCCGAGCAACATGATATAAGATAGAATCTTCCTCATAAAATGCGAAATTAAATAGCCATTTTGATTTCTTTATACTTTTAATCGTTGAGTAAAAGCTTGTGAAATATAACCACGGAGGTAGATTTTTCCATTTAAATTCATGTTTCAAACAATTCGTGTTTTCCGATAGTGACTAATTAATGCAAAAATCCTGCACCAAACTCGGGAATAAAGTTTTATTTCATTTCGCCGTTTTAAACAAACGATTTTCATCCTTTCCGTTTGAATAAACCACGGAGTTGGAGAGTATAACTCATAGGAAAAAGTTCCGTTTTTCATTAATATCTCGAGAACCACTGGTCGTAGAGACTCAAAACACGAACTAAATTTTAAGTGGAGCTATTTCTAGGCTACCCACCAAATTTCATCAAATTCGGTTCAGCCGTTCTCCCGTGATGATGGGACAAACAGACAGACAGACAGACAGACATATTTTCAATTTTATTTATATAGACTAGCAGCATACCCGTTCTTCGTACGGAGTATGTAATATAAAGAAACTTGAAATTCATAATCATGCCCAAATTCTTATAGTATACTAAATGACATGTTTAATCAAAATATTCTGTTAAAATATTTAATATAATGCTCCTAAAAAGAAGTTTAAGAATCTCTGTTCTCGCTATATAAAATTATCTTCATGGACATATCTGAAGAATGAAACATCTTGGACCCCTTATGTAAGCAAATATAAAAAAAAAAATGGAATTGAATCAATATATGCAAAATAAAAGCGTTAAAATTGTATGGGACCCGTACTAATTATATACGCGAATATTAGAAAATATAACCTGTATTAGTAGATTACATGTATAAATTGAAAATACCAATAAACCCGTAATCTTTAAATCTGAAGACAGTCATTTATTCCAATATATGTCAAAATTAAAGTGCTAAAATTATATGGGAAGATATACACGTACTACTTATAATGTCCGATTATTAGTAGAAGATTACCCGTTTTGCAATATGAGTCTCAAATGTTTTTTGGTAAAATACAACAGACGACGTAATAAATTGAATATATAATTAATCCCCGTAATCTTCATACCAGAAGACTGTTCTTGATTCCAATATATATTCCGATATATGTCAAAATATATGCCAATATACCTGTACTACTTATATTGTCGTAGGTTAGAAGATATACCCGTGCATTCCTAGAAGATTACTCGTACAACGTACAATATGCGTGTGTCAGCAATTTTTGCCGCAATAAAACAATGGCGTAATAACTTAAAAATATCAATAATCACTGAATCAATAATTCTGGAAAATATCAATAATAATAATGTTTAAAGCTGAAGAGTATAATTGATATTATCCAGTCCAAAATGAAATGGCAATGAAATTTATTTTATATACATATCTTCATTATTCAAATCGGAAAGGATTTAATAAAAATCGTCTGCCGCATAAACACATTGGATTTAAATCCGTTGCTAAGCGACATGATATCATTTGCTTCAAATAAATTGGTAGAAAAAATATCGTCTAAATAGTTATATTTCTATGGAACATTTGGCGACAGTTTCGTCAAATTAGCGACATTTTAAAAAATCGCCAAATTTATCGCCAAGTGGGACTGTAGAACTGACAGTTCCACTTTGCGACAAATTGACGAAATGTCATCACAATACTATCCCCTAACAAAAAATAATTAATATCATTTATGTAGCGCAATTTTATCAATTTCAAGATATTTTTATAGATTTGAAAACATTTCTATCAATTTGGTGACATTTTAAAAATTCGCTAAATGTATTACTAAGTAGGATGGTTGGTCTGACAGATAAATGCTAACCAAACATCATTTCAGTACTCTCTTCTAACAAAACAAAAAAAAATTTCATTGATATGTAGAAGACCCAAGCCACACGACCAACCCGAAGGTTTATGGCAGCTGTTTGTGTGTCGTTTATATCAATTTGGCGACATTTCCGTCAATTTGGCAAAGTTTAAGAAAAGTTGTCAAATTAGCGATATCCCTCCAAATTCGTAGCTTTGAATTTGCAGATCTGAATGAAACATTCTTATCCCGTTTCAATATACTAAATGAAAACACTACAATTGTATTAGAAGATATACCCGCTCTACTCTTTTTCTGTTTCAACAATCGGCTATATGAATTTATTGGCTAAACACAATATATGAGTTTAGTAGCTAAATGCGATATAAGCTTGAAAACTCTTTGCCAAAATAAATGAAATTGATGTACGCAGTCAGCAATTAATATAATTTAAAGAAAAATCAAACCGTCCATTCATAAGATATACTTTTATATCCATTTATTCACTTATTTATTATTTAAATCGAAAAAAAATAATAAAAGCATTAACAAACACATTTAATTTAATTGCGATGCCGAGCAACATGATATATCCTCCTAAAATGTTAAAATTTATTAACCACTAACAGCACACCCGTTATTCGTACGGAGTGTATAATTTAAAGAAACTTATAGTTCGCAATCATGTGCAAATTCTGTTAAAATATTAAATTTATTGCTCCTTAAGAGAAGTTTAAGAATATATGTTCTCACTATGCAAAATTATCTTCACGATCAGATCTGAAGAATAAAACATCCTGCCCCCTTTTGTAAGCAAATTTACAGAAGAAAAAATAGGAATTGAATGAATATATGCAACCCCGTACTAATTATATTGTCGCAGATCAGAAAATATGCCAATGTGTTAGTAGAAGATTACCCGTATTACAATATGCGTCTCAAAAATATTTGCCAAAATAAAAGAGATGACGTAATAAATTGAAAACATCAATAATATCCGTACTCTTTATACCAGAAGGTCGTAATTGATTCCAATATATATCAAAACATATGTCAATATACCTGTACTACTTATATTCTCGTAGATTAAAAGATATACACGTGTATTTGTAGAAGATTCGTACAACATACAATATACGAGTTTAAACAATTTTTGCCATAATAAAATAATTGCATAATAACTTGAAAATATCAATAATTTCTGAATCAATAATCCCCGAAAATATCAATAATAATAACGTTTAAACCTGAAGACCGTAATTGATATTATCCAGTCAAAAATGCTATAAGAAAAATCAAATCGTTCTTTTCTAAAATATATTTTTATATACATTTATTTATTATTCAAATCGAAAAAATAATTATTAAAATTAACAGACAGATTTAATTTAATTGCGTTTCTGAGTAACATGATATAAGATAGAATCTTATAACATGTTAAATATGTCATGTCTTATAACATAAACTGCGAAATTAAATAACGATTTTGATTTCTCTATACTTCTCATTGTTCCGTAAAAGCTTGTTTTAAATAAACCATGAACCATGGAGATAGATTTCCCCTTTAAATCATGTTTCAAACAATTCATTTTTTCAGAAAGTGACTAATTAACGCAAAAAATCTCCCATCAAACTCAGAGATTAAATTTTAATTCACTTTCAAACGATTTTCAAGCTTTTCGTTTGGATAAACCACGGAGTTAGGGAGTAGAACTCCTAGGAAAAAGTTCCGTTTTTCATTAATATCTCGACAACCCCAGGTCTTAGAAACTCGAAACTTGGACAAAATTTATGGGGAAATATTTCAAGGCTATTCACCAAATTTCATTAAATTCGGTTCAGCCGTTTTTCCGTGATCATGAGACAAACGAAAATTTCGTTTTTTACTAATATCTCGAGAACCACTGGTCGTAGAAACTCAAAACACGGATATAATTTTAAGTGGGGCTATTTCTGGGCTACCCACAAAATTTCATCAAATTCGGTTCAGCCGTTCTCCCGTGATGGTGTGACAAACAGACAGACAGACAGACAGACAGACAGACAGACAGACAGACAGATTTTCATTTTTATTTATATAGATTAGAATTTGTAGTTTTTATCATTAAATATATTGATCTCTTTATTAATCGAACTGATCATAGACTCATATCTTTAACATTGAACAACCTTAACATTGGAAAACTTTAACATTGAACAACTTTAACATTGAGCAAATTACAATGAATGAAAAGCAAAGTAAAATTCTGCAGAAATAAAATAAACAAGAAAAATCAATCATGCTTAAAGCATTGATTATGAAACACTTTCCAAATTCAATGCAATTTTATTTAAAAAAGTCGAAAATGCAATACATTCCTCGGTAATATTTTAAAAATTATCACAATACTACATTGATTTATTATATTTGAAAACTTAAACCTTCATTGAAAAAAATGAACTTCATTCAAATGACGGCATTGAAATATAAATTGTCTGGTTTAAATATCTCTAAAATGCAATACATTCCACGGTAATATTTTTAAAACTATCATAATACTACGATAATTTATTATATTTGAAAACTTCATCGCAAACAACTGAAATAAATTCAAATGACGTCATAGAAAAAATAACACGCCTGGATCTCTCTATAAAAGCAGGATTTCATTCATTTCATTCATCACAATACTACAATAATTTATTTTATTTAAAAATTAAGACCATGGTGCTACAATTCATAAACTCTATGCTTAAAACTTCATCGAAAAAAATCGTCCTTCTGTTTATAAAACCAATTAATATTTCATTCATATCAGTCATGCAGACTCCATGGACTGAATTATTTTGTGTTAAAGAAATACAGTAATTCTAATGCAACTCATTCTACATATTTTGCTGTTTACATTTTACATAGGTGAAAAATAGGCTTAGTTGTAGAAATAATCAAATTTGAATGAGAATTTAAACTCAAATATAGTGTCATTGTGTTGTTTTAGTATGTAGATGCACAGAATTTAAGCAAAAATAAAGTAGCTTTAGGACGGATACAACACTCAATATGAATTAAAAAGAACTTTAAAAAATCACGATTTTGAAACAAGATGGATGCCATATATCATTTTGATGTGGGTCATGTGATCGTTTCATATAAGATGTGTAATTATTATTTTAATTTTTAAAAACTACTGAATATATTTCGCTGAATTTTTTTTATATATTTTATGGAACAATTTGACTATTACCTAAAATTTTCGAAGCAATTTGTGAATTTTAAATCTGCTTAAAAAATGTTAGAAAAATTAGGTCCCATAGGGCTGAATGTATTTCATTTTTTCGACCCGGGTTCAATCCAAAACTAATTGGATGATATTATTCATTTATATTCCCATAGGTCCTACAGACCGTCTGAACATTATACTAAAATTTCATTTTGATTAAGTCATTTTTACGGCAGTTATCGTGCTAACGGACAGACAGACAGACAGACAGACAGACAGAATGAACAAAGTCATAAACACTTTTCAACTTTGTTGTAAAGTGTTAATAAAACGAACGATCACATTCAAAACATAATATGGTTTTCTTCTTCGATACGAGAAAGCCAGAAACTACACTCCAAGCTAACTTATCACATAATAGCAACAGCTAAAGTATAGAAGTGGTAGTGTCACTTCGTGAGAGGAAAGAGAAGAATAAAGTAGAACCAGAACGATAAACCTTGAAGAATGAACATAAAAAGGCGGAAAAACAGAAAGACAGAGAGAAACAAATTTGTCACGACTCGGAGAAATAGACAATTGATTAACCAGATAGTTGTAAATGTTTACTTTCCCTACAATACATGGTAATGTATAGGGAGAGTATTGGAATCATGCCGAAAATCGCAACTCGAGTTTTCGACGAATCCACACATTTCGGGACCTCTAGAATACGAAAACACTATGTTTAGCTTGACGTCTGTGTGTGTGTGCAATTTATGTCTCAACTTTAACTCAAAAGCTAATAGACCAAATTTCATAAAATTTGGTATGTAAGTCACTTGTAGGTGACCTTGGTGTTGATAACTTTTGGGTACGATTCGGGATAAATTAATACGCCTCTTTTGCGAAATGGTCCGCAAAACTCGTCTGTTTTCACTCTAGATGAAAAACTATTAGATCAAATTTACAAAATTTAGTAGATAAGTCACTTGTAGGTTACCCTGGTGCTGAATAGATTTTGGTATGATTCGGAAAAAAATAACCTGCCTTTCTTTTGCGAAATGGCTCGCAAAAGTCCCCAAAATCTGAAATAAAAAACTACGTATGATCAAATATATCAATTAAATGCTTGTTTTATACGTAATTTTTAATGATGAAAAGAATAAGACAATCCCCATTACACTAGGTCTAGCCGTTCTCGAGATATTTTAGTTTTTTCGTATTCTCTCTACTCCACCGTTGGAAAAAAATCTGATGTGGGCAGCACATGACTTTCCCTGCAGACTCAAATTCATTTTTTCTTTATTTCTGTAATAATTTGTTAGATTGAATTTAATTACACAAAATGACACTAAATTTGCATTTTTAATTCAATTTTTGCTTTTATTTAGTAACTGGAAATTTTTTCGAAAGCAGAGTAAAAAAATGCAAGACATCTCAAATATATTGGGAAAGGTTAGTCCTAAAGTAATGGAGTTGGTTATATTCTTTTCTTCGTCAAAAATTGCTTATAAAACAAGAATTTAATTAATACATTTCAGCATATGAAGACTTCTTTTTAGATTTTGGCGATTTTTGCTGGCCATTTCGTAAAAAAGGCAGGTTATTCAATTCCGAATCGTACCAAAATCTAATCAACACCAGAGTATCCCACAAGTAACTTATCTACCAAATTTTGTGAAATTTGGTAAATTAGTATTTTAACTAGAGTGGATACATGGAATTTTTGCAGGCCATTTCGTAAAAAAAGCAGGATGTTCTTTTCCGAATCATACCTAAATTTAATCAGCACCAAAGTATTCCACATGTAACTGATTTATCATATTTTGTGAAATTTGGTCAATTAGCATTTTAGCTGGAGTGGATACATTAAATTTTTACGGGCCATTTGGCAAAAAAAGGAGGGTTCTGTTTTTCCAAATCGTACCAAAAACTAATAATCACCAGGGTCGCACCCAAGTGACTTAACTACCAAATTTTATGAAATTCAGTCCAACACTTTTTGAATTGGAGTGGATAAATACACTCCACAGACAGACACACAGACACACAGATAGACAGACAGACAGACAGGCACACAGAGAGACCGACAGACAGACACACAGACGTCACGCATCTAGAATAGAAAATCATTTTTCGTATTCTAGATGTTTCAAAACGTGTAGATCCGTCATATCTCGATAATACATGGTAATGTATACATTACCATGTATACATTACCATGTATACATTACCATGTATTGCAGTGAAAGTAAAAAGTCCAGTTACCAACTAAGAAAGAAAATTGAACTAATAGCGCAAATTCAGTGTCATTTTAAATAATTATGGAAGTTATTTTGTGCTATTAAACTAAATATAATGAATTATCGAAGAAATAAAGAGATCGTGAATGTGAGTCTGCAAGGAAAGTCATGTGCTGCCCACATCAGATTTGTACTTTCCTTGCAATACATGGTAATGTATAGGGAAAGTATTGGAATCAGGCCAAAAATCGCAACTCGAGTTTTCGACGGATCTACACGTTTTGGGACCTCTAGAATACGAAAACACTATTTTTAGCGTGACGTCTGTGTGTGCAATGTATGTATCCACTCTAACTCAAAAACTAATGGATCGAATTTCATAAAATTTGGTAGGTAAGTCCCTTGGGTATGACCCTGGTACTGATTAGGTTTTGGTATGATTCAGAAAAGAACAACCTGCCTTTTTTACGAGATGGCTTGTAAAAATCGCCAAAATCTAAAAAAAAATGACTACGTATGCTCGAATGTATCAATTAAATTCTTGTTTCATACGCAATTTTTGACGAGGAAAAGAATATAGAAAACTCCATTACTTTAGGCTAACCGTTTTCAGGATATTTGAGATTTCTTGCATTTTTATTACGCCGCTTTCGGAAAAATGTCCAATTACCAATAAAAAACAAAAATTGAATTCAAAATGCAAATTTAGTGATATTTTGTGCAATTAAGCTCAATGAAATAAATTATTAAAAAAAAAGAAAAAAATAATTTAAGCAGCGAAAGTCATGTGCTGCCCATATTAGATTTTTACTTTCCGTGCAATACATGGTAATGCATAGGGAAAGTATCAGAATCATACCGAAAATCACAACTCGAGTTTTCGATGGATCTACACGTTTGGGGACCTCTAGGATACGTAAAAACTATTTTTAGCGTGACGTCTGTGTGGGTGTCTGTCTGTCTGTTTGTCTATCTGTCTGTCTGTGTGTCTGTGCAATGTATATATCCATTCTAACTGGAAAACTAATGGAACAAATTTCATAAAATTTGGTATGGACTTGTGGGTGACCCTGGTGCTGATTAGTTTTGGGTACGATTCGGGATAAATTAACCCGTCTTTTTTTTGCGAAATGACCCCCAAAAATTGGCCGCATCCACTCTAGTTGAAAAACTGATAAATCAAATTTTACAAAATTTGGTTGATAAGTAACTTTTGAGATACCCTAGTTCTGATTCGATTTTGGTACGATTCGGAAAAAAATAACCTGCGTTTTTCTGCGTAATAGTCCGCTAAAATCCCAAAATATGAAATAAAAACTACGTATGCTTAAATATATCAGATAAATGTTCGTTTTATAGGTAATTTTTAACAACAGACTAAGACCAACAACATTACACTAGTACTAACCATTCTCGAGATATTTTAGTTTTATTCCGCTACGCCAGATTTGAAAATAAGTCTAGTTACCAAATGAGATCTAAACATGAATTAAGAGTAAAATCTCAAGAACAGGAAGTGAAATGTCTTAGTGAGTCAGTTTACACCCTCCGAAATTTGATGCTGAATCAATATAAGTTGTTATCAAAGATCTCTCCACAGCTAAACCTGAGAATTAGATGTTTTAAAGGAAAATTGTTAAACTAAAATTGGAAGAGGAACTGGAAGGGATAATTCTTAGTTAGCGATCCTACTTCCTTCAGAATTTGGTGATGAATCTATCAGTCCTGAGAATTAGATGTTTTAAAGGAAAATTGTTGAACAGAAATTGGAAGAAGAACTGGGAGGGAGAATTCTTAGTTAACGATCCTACTTCCATCAGATTTTGGTGATGAATCTATATCAGTCCTGAGAATTAGATATTTTAGGGGAAAATTGTTGAATAAAAATTGGAAGAAGAACTGAAAGGGAAAATTTTTAGTTAACGATCCTACTTGCGGCCGAATTTGGTGCTGAACCTATATCAGTCCTGAGAATTAGATGTTTTAAGAGAAAATTGTTGAATCAAAATTGGAAGCGGAACTGGAAGAGAAAATTTTTAGTTAGCTATCCTACTTCCTTCAGAATTTGGTGCTGAATCAATATCAGTTATCATATAAGCTTTATTCATGGGTAATCTTACTTGTTTTAAGAAATAGGTGTTTCAAGTAAATTGAATACTTTTTTACCAAAAATGGAAATTCTTAGCGAATCCACACCCTCCTCCATAATTTGAAGCTAAATCTATATCAGTCATCATCTAAGCTCTATCCATAGCAGATCCAGGGAAATAGATGTTTCAAGGAAAGGATTTTTGTAAAAATAACAGTATGGCAAAATTTGTACCACCAAAATCTATTTTTATTTCATAGAATTTTAAATAATTTAGCTAATTGAACAAAGATTCCTTAGTTTCCCATAAATTCCAAAATATTTGTTATGTAACTAATACATCGTATTTATATGAGATCCAGCTGAATCCAGATCAACATACATCTCAGGACATAATTTAACTTCGTGGTCATAAAAGACATTTGCTAAAGAGGAGTTGTGATGTAACTCAATTTGCTTAGCAATGGTTGCAATTGCAACAAAATGTGAATATGATATTTGGAAGTTGAAAAAAGTTAGAGGCTTAAAAGGAGGATAAGATGTTTTAGACGCTAAGACGTAGAACGTTGTCAGTTACATTGCTGTATTTATGACTGTTGGGATGCAAATTAAAAAGCTTGTATTGTGAAGCGTTAAAACTGTACATATATTGAAGAATTCCTACATTTATTTCTTTGCAAATACTAAATAAATATAAAATGTCATAATATTGTATTTCTTATAGAAATTTCTTTTTAACATTGACAAAAATATCCTATTTTAAAATAGCATTTTCCCTCTTCTACATTTGAATTTAAAAATATCTTCTTATCTAACATATTTGAGAGTGTGAAAAAAAGACAAATGCCAATTTTAGTTAATGCATAAAACATGAGACAAAAACTTTTTCACTAAAGTTAATCAATATATCTTCACCTAAACCTATTTCAAACTCGTTTGCATTTCTGAATCTTTATTCGTTTGCTAGATAAAAGGAGAGGAATAATAGCATCGCAATCCCCTTTCTCCCTTATTAAAGAATAATTAGTTTGTTAAAATAACAGACTTGGATCACAAAAAAAATGTGCATTAAGCTTGGTGTTTATGGTGCGCTACATAATTGTCAAAGTAATACAGCACACAGATAATTGAATGTATCATTTAAAAAAGGTGATCTAAAAATGATGAACATCTTACATAATAAAAGAAAGATCTCTGTCTGTGTGTGTGTGCACTGTCTTCAGTGAAAAATCGAAGCATCGGTTAGCTACAAAATTCAGTACAGGAGTACTTCATTTTTACAGACGGTTCGCATTGTCTTTTGTTTTGCTTTTAAAATCGAAATTGTTTAAAATATTTATGAATACTTAAAGCTAAAATTCCGTCAAAGTTTCGGCTTTAAAATCAGATTTATTTCTAGAAGACGAAAAGGTTATTGCAAACATTTATGGACACGGAAAATCAGTTGTTAACCAAACGAAACGGATTGAATTTACTAGTTTCCAAACTTCGCGAACTTAGAGATGTCGTTCTGATTTCTAAAATTTTGTATTATCTTATCCATTAGGAGAATTGTGCTGAAAAATCCGACAAAAACTCGCTAAGATTTACCTTTTTAACCTAATTTGAAGGAGGTGGTAATTAGCTCCCTTCCCCACCCGAAGATATACGGGTAAAGAAAAAATCTTTAAGAATATTTCTCCGTTTATTCACGAATTTATTTCTAATAATATTATAATTGAAATAAAAGTTATTCGGTCATAAATTACTTGAATAGACGCTGTTTATTTTGTTTCCCCTGTGGTTTCGTCGTTGTTGAATACCGAAATTTCTTCATATGTGGGAAAAGTCAGTTAGACACATCAAAATTTTAATGTTAGTAAGTATGTATAATGTTTATTTTCTTTTCATTTCTTATACAGATTTTGAAAATAATTCTGTAGTTTATTTTTTCTATACTCCATTCACTTATTCCCTTCAGGACAAGATTATGCTAAGTGCGCTGGGGAAAACTGCAATCTGTTACCTTAAAAGAATTCTTATTATCGAAGAACTATTAAACAAATAAAACTATTGTATATTTTTATAATTGAATTTTCGTATGGTTCGAGCATCGTGTAATACAACCTTCGTGTATTACAATGTGTTACAATGTATAAATATTAATTGAAGCAAGGGAGAGGAGTAACTAAGATTCTTAGTTCGGAGTTAGACACAATTCGCTGTTGTTTCTTTGCCTGCATTCTTAGTTCGGCTACAATTCCTTTAAAATTTTACTGATTTTTACTTTCACTATATACGTAGTATAATTATAGGGAATGTCTTCTGACGGGGTCGAAAATTCGAATTCCAGTTATCTACAGAAATCACGTTTCAAGTATCCCTGAACTCAAATCGAGCGTTTTTGGGATAGTATCTGTGTGTGTGTGTGTGTGTGTGTGCTAGTATGTGTGTGTTTATGCAGTTGGTTCTAAACCCAATCGAATGTTCGGAAGACCACCACATTTTCGAATGACATTTTGAAAAAAACATTAAAAAAAATCAAGTCCTTCGATAAAGTTACGTAAATAATTATTCCTTAAATATTTTTATTAAAAAAAGATTATATATATATATATATATATATATATATATATATATATATATATATATATATATATTTATTTATATACATATATATATATTTATATATATATATATATATATATATATATATTTATATACATATATATATATATTTATATATATATATATATATATATATATATATATATATATATATATTTATACATATATATATAACAAGTGAAAAATACCAACAGGGCATATATAAAAGGCCTAGAGGGATGGCGACCCCTAGTTCCCGGTTACAAGTCGACTTTTTACACCTTAGGAAACACTCCCGGAGCCATATATCACCTGTGGTCCTAATCCAGAGTAACGTCAAAGTAGAAGACGCAAATCACACAAGAACGTGCATCCGTAGACTGCAATGCCTCTATAAAGAAATAAAAGGTTTAAAAAAGAAACAGATTTGAATTAAAACCTCGAATTACAATAATAAATAAAATACCTGACCAATTCCAATCAACCTACCAAAGCACCTAAACCTTCGATAAGACCAACGCATAATCCAGCTCAGCATCGTTGCCATTTATTACATGTAAACAACTGTGTTGCCAAAATCTTTTTGAAATGCATCCCTCTAGGCCTTTTATATATGCTCTGTTGGTCTTTTTCACTTTATTCATGTATTCACGTTCTTACAATTTTTGACTTGTTATATTTTCTCGACATTAACTAGCTGCATTGCGCTATTATGTCTTGAATTTGATTTAGTACTATTTGTACATTGATAATTACTGTTTTTTGACATTCTTATATGTATATATATATATATATATATATATATATATATATATATATATATATATATATATATATATATATATATATATATATATATATATATATATATAAGGATATAAAAACAAGAAGAAAAAATAAGCGAGAACAGGAGTGACCATATGATTTGCATAGAATGGCAGGGGTGGATTGCGACACCCCTTTCCCGCTTAAAGCAGCTTTTACGACCCGGGCAACGCTCACGGCACCAATGTAACTCAATGGTCAATCTCCCACATGTGCAAAGACAGAAGCACCCGAACGGACACAAAAGCAAAGATGGAACCAAGCAAGGAAGAGATACACCCTACAATCCAACATGAAAAAAAGATTATAAAATGTTGTGTTTTCATGTTGGATTGTAGGGTGAATCTCTTCCTTGCTTGGTTCCATCTTTGCTTTTGTGTCCGTTCGGGTGCTTCTGTCTTTGCACATGTGGGAGATTGACCATTGAGTTACATTGGTGCCGTGAGCGTTGCCCGGGTCGTTAAAGCTGCTTTAAGCGGGAAAGGGGTGTCGCAATCCACCCCTGCCATTCTATGCAAATCATATGGTCACTCCTGTTCTCGCTTATTTTTTGTTCTTGTTTATATCCTTATATATATATATATATATGTGTGTGTGTGTGTGTGTGTGTGTATAAAAAATTTATCAAAAATATTACATAAAAATAACTATCATGAAATATTTTCACTTTTCATGTCATATTTTACAAATTTGTTGACATCGTTGTTTTGGGATCTAGTTTGTTCCATTCACGGGAGAAGAAGTTTCTTGTTATAGTTTTGTATTTTTACGACCAACAATTTGCTAATAGTCATTTATAAATAAGAAAGCTCTTCTCTCCTTGTATGTGTAACACTGGTGATGAATTTGGCGAACTTGGTTCCTAACTAAGCAATATATCGCCAACTTGATGATATGTCGTCGCCCCAGATTGATGAAAATATAGTTAAAATTACAAATATGACGTTAAATTAACGAAAATGGCGCCTAATTGATGAATTAATTTTTTAAATATTTTAATATATCGAATATATTATATGGCTTATTGCGGATGCTATCAATATTGATAATTGTCAATTTAGAGTTACGCGGAATAAAAGTTAATTAGGTGCTTCGAAATAGATTTAAATTCAGTTATCTGGAAAAGCACCATATGTACAATTAAATGCTAGGAACTTTATGCCCTGTATATTATGCATCATTGTCGTGGGACAGATGTGGAATTTCCTGTCGCCACTTCACTCTTTGGATTCCTTATCCCACCCTATCTTTCTGGAAACGTTTGGGATTCCAATGCACTGAGTTAGTGGACCAGCTGCAAACCGGAAGATGTGGCACAGGAAGCTATGGTTTTTTTTTAATAAAATAGGGCACCTGCAAGAGCGCTAGGACCCCTAATTTTCGCCAACCCATTGGAAGGGGCCTAATCCAATGACTCGGAAAAACCCGGGCAATCCACTGGATTTATTGGATTCTCAACCTATTCCGACAAATCGAAATCCATTGGGCCACGCGGAAGGGCGTAGTTCGATTTCCGGGCTAGGGGCAAGAAGTTCAGAGAGAAGGAGTGAAATTTGAGATTGTGAATTGCTAACATCTCCAAAAAAACGGAGAGATCCGTCTTGATGATTGCCTGTCCTTGCTGTCCATAACTGGTAAGTTCTTTTTTCCCCTCTCTGCTGCAGTCTGCGTGCCAGAGATTAGATTTTTAATAGAAGAAATTTAATTAAATAATTTAATCATTAAAATGGGATTTTAAAACCAAAGAGAGGATCTTAAGATTGGCAACTTAGCGAACTTTAACTTTTATTGTGTGAAGTAAATTGTGCGTGTTTTAAAATTTAAATATCCAGTTTAACATGTGCTTTTAAAAATATAAGCTTTATTTTATTTCACCTTAATTAGTATTCATTGTGTTAATCACATGATACGTTTTTAAATTACTTAACCTGGAGTTATGATTGGTAATCGAGCAAGTGGCGTCCGTAAGTAAGATCAATTTTTAACAGTAATTTTTCTGCGGAGCTACGCCACAATCATTTTGTTACAGTGAAAGAAGTAATTTTATTGCATTATATAGCGAAAGCCATGTGCTGTCCACAACAGATTTTTTGCTTCTTAGTTTTCATTTTTTGACGTAATTTACGTTCAAACTTATATATACGTGTATTGACGCGTTAAAACCAGAAAACCGTTTCGTAATTTGTTAAACAAATTTGAATGAAAATGTATAAGCGTAGTCCGTACGGTTGTGAATGACATAATTTCGTAAAGTAATAACGCGAAAAAACTTAAGATAAAATGTTCTACGAGATGAAACTATGTGCCGAATTTCTGCTCTAGCAGCCGAGAACGAGTCCGTAAAAAATGACGTAACGACGTAACGTAATGACGTGAAAATTATGAAATTGTTCCACGAGATGAAAGTCGAGATTTAGCTGGTTTTGGAATAGAAAACGTGGCCTTCAAATATGATGTTGTAAATGACGTAAGGACGTAACGTATTGACATGAAAATTTGATAAATTAAAGTGTTCCGTGATGTGAAATAGTGTGCCGAGTTTCAGCTGACTGTGTGTTCTGAAAGTCGAGATCTAGAACTTAAAAGATAACATACGTAAATGATGTAACGATGTAACTTAATGACACAAAAATTTAATAGCTAAACATGTTCCACAAGATGGAATCATGTACTGAGTTTTAGCTTTTAAAGACGTTGAACGAAGAGGTAAAAATGGTTAGCTTAAAGTTAATAAGAGGTGTATGGAAAACAGAACATGCCAACGAATTTCCTTTTCATCGATTTTATTTTTTCATTCTACAAAGTAAATGTGTCATCAGAATATTTCACAAAAAGTTTTGCAGCCTTCCTAAGTTTCATTTTCCGCACTTTACTTCTTTATCAAATATATAAAAGCAATAACCGATGACTTTTTCTGACGACTTTACGAATATTACCAAATTTATTGCTGAGCAAAACATTTCTCCCAGAGCATAGGACAAGAGGGCTTTTTCAAGAAACAATCTCTTACTAATACTTTGATTTTCAATTTTCTAATTTAGTTCATTGTTTAATAAAAGAATATTCGTTTTTAAGAAATATTTCCACGTTCAGTTGTAATATTGATTAAAGGTTTTTTTATTTTTAAACAGAAGATTTTAAGACGGGTGTATTGAATATGCTATTGAAACCTAAGTACATTGAATATTAAAATGTATATATTGAATATATTTGCAATTTAAATAAGAAATATGTTAATTAAACATTACTTATCCTGCATACATAATGTAATGTATAAAGAAAGCATTGTGTTGTCGAAAATTCAAATTCGAGTTTTCGATGGAAGAGCACGTTTGAAATCGAATCGAATTGTTTGAGGGTGATGTCTGCGTGTGTGTATATATATTAGTATGTGTGGTTATGTATGCTAGTGTGTGTGTTCGAGAGTCTAAGGACACGATATCACGAGAACAAATGAAACATCTCGAAAGTATTTTGGTACTATTATTACAGTCAGGAATACTTGAACCCTATTGAATTTCCGCGCAATCGAATGCTTGTAAGATACCTCAATTTTCGAATGAATTTTTGTGTAAACATCATAAA
This sequence comes from Amaurobius ferox, assembly GCA_951213105.1. Taxonomy (NCBI): domain Eukaryota; kingdom Metazoa; phylum Arthropoda; class Arachnida; order Araneae; family Amaurobiidae; genus Amaurobius; species Amaurobius ferox. The sequence goes on along the minus strand of OX578141.1, from coordinate 101,221,773 downwards.
AAATCAGAAATTTCAGTAATAGTAAATAATTAAATATTATCTGCGTAATTTTTATTAGAAAACGAATTACTCCAATTTTAGAACGTTAGCATGAACCGTTCTCGTGATATTGCACGTTGAATAAAAAGAAAGTAGTATGTTTTATTAAATACATTGAATTTCAACGCATTGATTGTTTAAAAGGTGCCTCAATTTTCGAATGAATTTTTGAAAATATCATAAAAAATCTGATGTGGGCAGCACATGACTTTCCCTGCAGACTTATATTAACGTTCTCTTTATTTTAATTAAATTTATTTCACTTTTAATTCAATTTTTGTTCTCATTCGGTAACCGGGCTTATTTTCAAAGGTGGCGTTGGGAAAGTACGAAAAACTAAAATATCTCGAGAACGGCTAGTCCTAGTGTAATGGGGTTGGTCTTATTCTTTTCGTCGTTAAACATTACGTATTAAACGGGCATTTAATGGATATATCTGAGTATACTTAGTTCTTTAGTTTAGATTTTGAAGATTTTTGCGGGCCGTTTTGCAAAAAAAGGCAGGTTATTTTTTTCCGAATCGTACCAAAATCTAATCAGCACCAGAGTGACCTATACGTGACTCATCTACCGAGTTTTGTGAAATTCGGTCCATTAGTTTTTCAGCTAGAGTGGATACAAGCTTTTGCGGGCCATTTCGCAAAAAAAGGCGGGTTCTTTTATTCCGAATCGTACCCAAAACTAATCAGCACCAGCCCCGGCCACAAGTGACTTACCTACCAAATTTTGTGAAATTCGGTCCATTAGTATTTATTTCACTTTTAATTCAATTTTTGTTCTCATTCGGTAACCGGGCTTATTTTCAAAGGTGGCGTTGGGAAAGTACGAAAAACTAAAATATCTCGAGAACGGCTAGTCCTAGTGTAATGGGGTTGGTCTTATTCTTTTCATCGTTAAACATTACGTATTAAACGGGCATTTAATGGATATATCTGAGTATACCTAGTTCTTTAGTTTAGATTTTGAAGATTTTTGCGGGCCGTTTTGCAAAAAAAAGGCAGGTTATTTTTTTCCGAATCGTACCAAAATCTAATCAGCACCAGAGTGACCTATACGTGACTCATCTACCGAGTTTTGTGAAATTCGGTCCATTAGTTTTTCAGCTAGAGTGGATACAAGCTTTTGCGGGCCATTTCGCAAAAAAAGGCGGGTTCTTTTATTCCGAATCGTACCCAAAACTAATCAGCACTAGCCCCGCCCACAAGTGACTTACCTACCAAATTTTGTGAAATTCGGTCCATTAGTTTTTTAGTTACAGTGGATACAAAATCTGCACAGACAGACAGACACACAGACACACAGACAGACAGACAGACAGACAGACAGACACACAGACACACGCACAGACGTCACGCTAAAAATGGTTTTTTCGTATTCTAGAGGTCTCGAAACGTGTAGATCCGTCGAAAACTCGAGTTGTGATTTTCGGTATGATTCCAATACTTTCCCTATACATTACCTTGTATTGCAGGGAAAGTAAAAAATCTGATGTGGGCAGCACATGACTTTCCCTGCAGACTTATACCCACGTTCTCTTTATTTTAATTAAATTTATTTCACTTTTATTCAATTTTCGTTCTCATTCGGTAACCGGGCTTATTTTCAAAGGTGGCGTAGGGAAAGTACGAAAAACTAAAATATCTCGAGAACGGCTAGTCCTAGTGTAATGGGGTTGGTCTTATTCTTTTCGTCGTTAAACATTACGTATTAAACGGGCATTTAATGGATATATCTGAGTATACCTAGTTCTTTAGTTTAGATTTTGAAGATTTTTGAGGGCCGTTTTGCAAAAAAAAGGCAGGTTATTTTTTTCCGAATCGTACCAAAATCTAATCAGCACCAGAGTGACCTATACGTGAGTCATCTACCGAGTTTTGTGAAATTCGGTCCATTAGTTTTTCAGCTAGAGTGACAGACAGACACACAGACAGACAGACAGACACACGCACAGACGTCACGCTAAAAATGGTTTTTTCGTATTCTAGAGGTCTCGAAACGTGTAGATCCGTCGAAAACTCGAGTTGTGATTTTCGGTATGATTCCAATACTTTCCCTATACATTACCATGTATTGCAGGGAAAGTAAAAATCAGAACTTTCAGAAATGGTAAATAATTAACCATTTCCGACGTAATTTTTATTCGAAAACGAATTAAGCAAATTTTAGAAGGGTAGCATGAACCTTTCTCGAGACATTGCAAGTTAAATAAAAAGATGGTAGTAGGTTTTATCAATTACATTTCAAATTCCTATACAATATTATTCAAGAAATTTTCTAACATCATTCTCATGGTTCTAGTTCATTCCCGAGAGGAAATACTTGATGTACTTATATCGGATTCCAAAGAATTTGCCAATGGTCATTTATTTCATGCATTAGCAGTTCGTTGCATTTTGGTGACAATTTTGAAAAGCATGAATAAGTCACTCTGTTTGGACTCAAAAGTTGCTAAAAGCTCCCAATTTCTATTTACGTGGGATTAATTCAATGTCAAAATCATTATGCTGTGGATTTATTACACCCATATTTCACTGCGAAAGAAGTTATTGCATTATGTACAGAAAGCCATGCGCTTCCAATTGTGTTTTGTATTTTAAGCATGACCTTAGAAGGATAGGAATAATAATCAACAGCCTTTAGATAAAAAGTAAAATACTACACGTTCGAAAATTGAAAACGTATTTATCAGAAAATGAATATTTTTTGTGCTCTGTACATGCCTTTAAATGTTATAATATTTTTGGCCATCTGATAAAATGCATATAAATGCTGTAACGAATAATTCTTTGGGAAGATATGCATGCACAAGTAAAAGTTAGCATTGACTAGATACCTTAGCTGAAGTTAACTTATTTTAAGGGATATTTTAAAGAATGTTAACATTTACCGGATTGTTTAATGTAAGTAGAATATGATGTAGGCAGCACCTGACTTTCCATGCAGACTCATATTCACGTTTTCTTTTATTTCTTCAATAATTCCTTAAATTGAGTTTATTGGCACAAAATAACAGCCATAATTATTTTAAATTATACTGAATATACAATTTTAATTAAATTTTCGTTTTTATTTGATAACTGGACTTGTTTTCACAGGTGGCGTAGCGGAAATGCGAAAAAATTAAAATATCTCGACAACGGCTGATCCTAGAGTAATGGGGTTGATCTTGCTCAAAAATTATGCATAGAATAAGCATTTAATTGATATGTTTGAGCATACGTAGTCTTTTATTTTTAGATTTAACGATTTTTGCAGACCATTTTTCAAAAAAATACTGGTTCCGTTTTTCCGAATCATACCAAAATCTAATCGGCACCAGGTTAACCTACAAGTGACATACCTATAAAATTTTATGACATTCGGTCAATTAGTTTTTGAGTTAGAATGAATACAAAATATGAACAGGCACACAGACACACATATACACAGACACACATATACACAGACACACACACACACACACAAACACACATATACACAGACACACACACACAGACTTCACGCTAAAAATAGTGTTTTTGTGTTCTAGAGATCTCAAAACGTGTAGATCCGTCGAAAACTCGAGTTGCGATTTTCGACATGATTCTAATACTTCCCCTATACATTACCATGTATTGCAGGAAAAGTAAAAACGAGGATCTAACTTTTCTAGATAAAAGGAACTTCCTTAAATTACTTCGATTTCAAGTATTTTCAGCCCGCTTATTTAAGACATATCTCAGCTTATTTAGGGAGGGATTTGGTTCAAAGCAGACAACTTGGAAATTGAGTGATGTTATTTTTATATGCATATTATTTACGTTGAGGGAGTTTATGAGAAACGCCGAGTAATTCTTTCCAGTAGTAAAAATATGGTAAAATCACTACGAAAATTGCTGTGCATAAAATGATAAAAAGCAGATTGTATTAAGAAATGTTTATTTCTACAGTAAGAACTATCTACCAATATGGAACCAAATTAGAACCACACACTAGTCATCAACAAGGAACTTACCTATTAATTTTATGAAATTCTGTCAATTAGTTTTTCATTTAGCGTGGATTCATACATTGTTGTACAGACATACACACAGACATACACACACACACACACACACAGATGTCACGTTAAAAATTGTTTTTCGTGTTCTAGAGGTCCCAAAACGTATAGATCCGTCAAAAACTCGAGTTGCGATTTTCAGCATGATTCCAATACTTCCCCTATATATTACTATGTATTGCAGGGGAACTATAAAGGCAGAATCGATCAGTTTCTTTATTTATTAGGAAATGCACTCAGCTCAGTTTCTAGTGAATGCAAACATTTATCGTTGTTAAATGAGGATTGTAATATAAACGATTTACACATATATTTAGCAATTTTATAAAGAAAGTAAGTATATGAAAATAATTCGACTACAATCTTTTATATGTTTTCGTTTTCTGGAAAATTAGCCGACTACATCTGTTTCAAAGCCGTTATGAGCGCTCTTAAAAAGATCGATAGCAGTGTGCATTGATCGAGAGGCAGTTGGTTTATATCCTTGCAAATGTTTTACAGTGTTCAATTAATCCGACTGTTTTAGTTCCGAAATTGTGTATGCTTCAAGACACTTAATGTCTTTAAATATAGGTCTTCAATTACAGTATAAATTGCTATCTTTGTTAATTAATTTCTATTACTAATTTACTACAATATATCACGTAACTGGTTCGGATGGGCCCCATGGATCTACTATTGTAATTGAAGTTGTTACATTTTACTTGCGTGGAAAAGCGTTTTTGTCAGATATTTAAAATATTTTTCTGTATCTTTAGGCATATGTCTTTGTTTAATTAAATATTTAATTATTTTTGTTTATCTGGTATAGTGAATATTTCTTTGTTCTTAACTTGCATCGTCAGGTCCTGTGCACCCTACAATTGATTTATAAGTATGTCAAATTTGGATGGAAAAACATTTGACTACTGCTTGAAATGCATAAAACCGATTTGTATTAAATACCATTTGTAGTAAAACCGTTTCTAAAATCTATCTAGAAGAAAAATAACACATTCTATTTTCTAAAATACACTCTTTGTTTTGAACATATGTAACATTATGAAAGCAAGTAATATTTTAATTTACTTTTATGTTCCACTTTTCATATATGCCTTCAGGTATGTGAAATATATGTAATTTTTTGCAATATTTTTAAATTTACAATTTTCATGGTTTATAAATACAAAAAAGTAAATTTTAAGGCATATATTTGTATTTAGAAGGTTCAAATAGGATCCTCTATATAATTATATGATTAAATTTCAAAAAGATTTATTAATTATTAACACTTTACAACATAGTTGAAAAGTGTTTATGACTTTGTTCATTCTGTCTGTTTGTCTGTCTGTCCGTTAGCACGATAACTGCCGTAAAAATGACTTTATCAAAACGAAATTTTAGTATGTTTTTCAGACGGTCTGTGGGACCTATGGGAATATAAATAAATAATATCACCCAATTAGTTTTTTATTGAACCCGGGTTGAAAAAATGAAATACTTTGAATCATATGGGACCTAATTTTTCAAACATTTTTTAAGCAAATTTAAAATTCTCAAATTGCTTCGAAATTTTTAGGAAATATTCATATTATCCCATAAAATAGATACAAAAAAAATTCAGTAAAATATGTTAAGTAGTTTTTTAATTAAAAATTATTTAATATAGGGAAAAAACAAATTCAATTAAATTCTGACTTTTGGGAAATCCTCCAGAAAGAAAAAAAAGAAAGATCAATCATGCTTAAAGCATTGATTAAGAAACACTTTCCAACTTCAATGCAATTTTATTTAAACATGTCTAAAATGTAATACATTCCTCGGTAATATTTTAAAACTTCTCACAATAATACATTGATTTATTATAGTTGAAAACTTAAACATTCAACCAAAAAAATGAACTTCATTCAAATGACGGCATTGAAATATAAATTACCTGGTTTAAGCATCTCTAAAATGTGATATATTACTCGGTAACAATTTTAGAATTATCATAATACCACGATAATTTATTATATTTAAAAACTTCATCGAAAACAACTGAAATTCTTTCAAATGACGTCGTAGAAAAAATAACACGCCTGGCTCTCTCTAAAAAAGCAGCATTTCATTCATAAGTAATTTCCCATTCATGTCATTCATCACAATACTGTAATAATTCATTTTATTTAAAAATTAAGACCATGGAGCTATAAGTAATTTAACTCTATGCTTAAAACTTCATCGCAAAAAATCGTCCTTCTCTCGGTAAAGTCAATGAATATTTCTTTCATATCAGCTATGCAGACTCCATGAGCTAAATTCTTTTGCATTAAAAAAATACAGCAATTCCTATACAACTCATCCTACATATTTTGCTGTTTACATTTCACAGAAGTGAAAAATAGGCTTCGTTAGAGAAATAATCAAAGTTGGATGCTCATTTAAACTCAAATATATTGTCATTGCGTTGTTTCAGTATGTAGATGCACAGAATTTAAGCGAAAATAAAGAGGTTTTACGACGAATACAACACTCAATATGAATTAAAAAGAACTTTACAAATGACGATTTTGAGACAAGATGGATGCCGTATTATATTTTGAAGTTGGTCACGTGATCGTTTCATATCATGGTCACGTGATCGCTTCATGTAAGAGGTGTAATTAATATTTTAATTTTTATTTAAAAAACTACTGAATATATTTCCCTGAATTTTTTTTTATATATTTTATGGAACAATTTGACTATTACCTAAAAATTTCGAAGCAATTAGTGAATTTTAAATCCGCTTAAAAAATGTTTGAAAAATTAGGTCCCGTAGGGCTCAATGTATTTCATTTTTTCAACCCGGGTTCAATCCAAAACTAATTGGGTGATATTATTTATTTATATTCCCATAGGTCCTACAGACCGTCTGAACAACATACTAAAATTTCATTTTGATTAAGTCATTTTTACGGCAGTTATCGTGCTAACGGACAGACAGACAGACAGACAGACAGACAGACAGACAGAATGAACAAAGTCATAAACACTTCTCAACTTTGTTGTAAAGTGTTAAAAATATATATTATATAATAAATATCTTTCCAGGAGTTTAATCATTTTGTATATGAGAGAGGCTTCACATTTTAAAATAAATTTGGTAGATAACAATTTTTCAATTTTTTTTTTAATTTTATATAACTTTTAATGATATATACTTATTTAATTTTATATACTTATTTGATGGAATTTTAATGCACTTTCCTACGTCCTAGAGAGTTAAAATTTGGTACACAGCTTAAAATTGTTGAACATTTTATTCTACAAACATTTGGTGGATCTTTAAATATAGATCATACATTTTTTTAGAAATGGCCTGCAAATAAACCCCGATCACTTCTATAAATCATAGTTGTAATGTTGTTAAAAATTCTGAAGTGGGCAGCACATGTCTTTCCCTGCAGACTCATATTCACGTTCTCTTTATTTATTCAATAATAATTTGAGTTTATCTGCACAAAATAACAGCCATAAGTATTTTAAATAACATTGAATTTGCACGTTAAACTTAAATGTGGTTCTCATTTGATAGCTGGACTTATTGTCAAAGGTGGCGTAGCGAAAACGCGAAAAAACTAGAATATCCCCAAAACGGCTTGTCTTAGAGTAATGGGGTTAGTCTTATTCTTTTTGTTGTCAAAAATTACGTTTGAAATAGGAATTTAATAGATATAATTGAGCACACGTAGTCCTTTATTTTATATTTAACGATTTTTGAGGGCTATTTCGCAAAAATGGCCCTTTCCTTTACTCCCGAATCGTATTAGAATAACCTACAAATAATTTATGTACCAAATTTTATTAAATTTGGTATATAAAGCGCTTGTAAGTCATTGAAATATTATACACCAAATTTTGTTAAATTTGTTCCATTAGTTTTTAGCTAGAGTGGATAAAGACAATTTTTGCCGGCCATTTCGCAAAGAAGGCAGATTCTTTTATTACGATTCCTACTATAATCTAATGAACATCAGAATTTCCCGCAAAAAACATACCTACCAAATTTTATCAAATTCGGTCCATTAGTTTTTCAATTAGAGTGGATGTAATATCCTCACAGACACACAGAAACATGCACAGATACACTCTTATACACACAGACGTCTTCCTAAAAATAGTTTTTTGGGTGTTCTAGAAGTCCCAAAACGTGTAGATCCTTCGAAAATTCGAGTTCCGATCTTCGGCACGATTCCAGTACTTTAAATACATACACACACGCACACACATATATATATATTATCTGCGTATCTGTGTATTATCTGTGTATGTAAATTCCGTGCCTAAGCAATTACAATAGTTGTGATTTTAAATGATCCTTAAACTTTTATTATTTCTTCAACGAAGCCTAATTTTAGCTTATGCAGAATGCAAATATCTGAAGCGATTGTAAGGTGAGTTACATAAGAATTGCTGAATTTTTTTCACTCAAAATTATTTAGCTCTGGAGTCTGGAATACAAGTTATATGAATGAAATATTCATTGATTTTGTATAGAGAATCAGATGATTTGTATTTCGATACAATTTTAAATATTTAAGTATAATAAAGTACTGTAGTACTGTGATAATGTAAAAGATATCACCACTGAATGTATCACATTTAAAAAATTTTTAAATGAAATTGCATTTCAGTTGGAAAGTGTTTCATAATCAATGCTTATGCATGATTGATCTTTTTTATAATTCAATTGACGGGTCCATGGGATCCCTTTGGTGCCAGTGATGAATAAAACTCCTCAATACTAGATAAAGGCTAAAACAATTGCAGTCACCTAATTTTTAGCCCTTTACAACAAAGTTGAAAAGTGTTTATGACTTTGTTCATTCTGTCTGTCTGTCTGTCTGTCTGTCCGTTAGCACGATAACTGCCGTAAAAAATGACTTAATCAAAATGAAATTTTAGTATGTTGTTCCCGTGATGACGGGACAAACAGACAGAGAGACAGACAGAGAGACAGACAGACAGACAGACAGACAGACAGATAGACAGATTTTCAGTTTTATTTATATAGATTTTCAATTTTATTTATATAGACTAGCAGCATACCCGTTCTTCGTACGGAGTATATAATATAAAGAAACTTGAAATTCATAATCATGCCCAAATTCTTATAGTATACTAAATGACATGTTTAATCAAAATATTCTCTTAAAATATTTAATATAATGCTCCTAAAAAGAAGTTTAAGAATCTCTGTTCTCGCTATATAAAATTATCTTCATGGACATATCTGAAGAATAAAACATCTTGGACCCCTTATGTAAGCAAATATAAAAAAAAATATGGAATTGAATCAATATATGCAAAATAAAAGCGTTAAAATTGTATGGGACCCGTACTAATTATATACGCGAATATTAGAAAATATAACCTGTATTAGTAGATTACATGTATAAATTGAAAATACCAATAAACCCGTAATCTTTAAATCTGAAGACAGTCATTTATTCCAATATATGTCAAAATTAAAGTGCTAAAATTATATGGGAAGTACGTACTACGTACACGTACTACTTATAATGTCCGATTATTAGTAGAAGATTACCCGTTTTGCAATATGAGTCACAAATGTTTTTTGGTAAAATACAACAGACGACGTAATAAATTGAATATATAATTAATCCCCTTAATATTCATACCAGAAGACTGTACTTGATTCCAATATATATATGCCAATATATGTCAAAATATATGCCAATATACCTGTACTAATTATATTCTCGTATGTTAGAAGATATACCCGTGCATTCCTAGAAGATTACTCGTACAACGTACAATATGCGTGTGTCAGCAATTTTTGCCGCAATAAAAAAATGGCGTAATAACTTAAAAATATCAATAATCCCTGAATCAATAATTCCGGAAAATATCAATAATAATAATGTTTAAACCTGAAGAGTATAATTGATATTATCCAGTCCAAAATGAAATGGCAATGAAATTTATTTTATATACATATCTTCATTATTCAAATCGGAAAGGATTTAATAAAAATCGTCTGCCGCATAAACACATTGGATTTAAATCCGTTGCTAAGCGAGATGATATCATTTGCTTCAAATAAATTGGTAGAAAAAATATCGTCTAAATAGTTATATTTCTATGGAACATTTGGCGACAGTTTCGTCAAATTAGCGACATTTTAAAAAATCGCCAAATTTATCGCCAAGTGGGACTGTAGAACTGACAGTTCCACTTTGCGACAAATTGACGAAACATCATCACAATACTATCCCCTAACAAAAAACAATTAATATCATTTATGTAGCGCAATTTTATCAATTTCAAGATATTTTTATAGATTTGAAAACATTTTTATCAATTTGGTGACATTTTAAAAATTCGCTAAATGTATTACTAAGTAGGATGGTTGGTCTTACAGAGAAATTCTAACCAAACATAATTTCAGTACTCTCTTCTAACAAAACAAAAAAAATTTCATTGATATGTAGAAGACCCAAGCCACACGACCAACCCGAAAGTTTATGGCAGCTGTTTGTGTGTCGTTTATATCAATTTGGCGACATTTCCGTCAATTTGGCAAAGTTTAAGAAAAGTTGTCAAATTAGCGATATCCCTCCAAATTCGTAGCTTTGAATTTGCATATCTGAATGAAACATTCTTATCCCGTTTCAATATACTAAATGAAAACACTACAATTGTATTAGAAGATATACCCGCTCTACTCTTTTTCTGTTTCAACAATCGGCTATATGAATTTATTGGCTAAACACAATATATGAGTTTAGTAGCTAAATACGATATAAGCTTGAAAACTCTTTGCCAAAATAAATGAAATTGATGTACGCAGTCAGCAATTAATATAATTAAAAGAAAAATCAAACCGTCCATTCATAAGATATACTTTTATATCCATTTATCCATTTATTTATTATTTAAATCGAAAAAAAATAATAAAAACATTAACAAACACATTTAATTTAATTGCGATGCCGAGCAACATGATATATCCTCCTAAAATGTTAAAATTTATTAACCACTAACAGCACACCCGTTATTCGTACGGAGTGTATAATTTAAAGAAACTTATAGTTCGCAATCATGTGCAAATTCTGTTAAAATATTAAATTTATTGCTCCTAAAGAGAAGTTTAAGAATATATGTTCTCACTATGCAAAATTATCTTCATGATCAGATCTGAAGAATAAAGCATCCTGCCCCCTTTTGTAAGCAAATTTACAGAAGAAAAAATAGGAATTGAATGAATATATGCAACCCCGTACTAATTATACTGTCGTAGATCAGAAAATATGCCAATGTGTTAGTAGAAGATTGCCCGTATTACAATATGCGTCTTAAAAATATTTGCCAAAATAAAAGAGATGACGTAATAAATTGAAAACATCAATAACAACTCTTTATACCAGAAGGTCGTAATTGATTCCAATATATGCCAATATATATCAAAACATATGTCAATATACCTGTACTACTTATATTCTCGTAGATTAAAAGATATACACGTGTATTTGTAGAAGATTCGTACAACATACAATATATGAGTTTAAACAATTTTTGTCATAATAAAATAATTACATAATAACTTGAAAATATCAATAATCCTTGAATCAATAATCCCCGAAAATATAAATAATAATAATTTTTAAACCTGAAGACCGTAATTGATATTATCCAGTCAAAAATGCTATAAGAAAAATCAAATCGTTCTTTTCTAAAATATATTTTTATATCCATTTATTTATTATTCAAATCGAAAAAATAATTATTAAAATTAACAGGCAGATTTAATTTAATTGCGTTTCTGAGTAACATGATATAAGATAGAATCTTATAACATGTTAAATATGTCATGTCTTATAACATAAACTGCGAAATTAAATAACGATTTTGATTTCTCTATACTTCTCATTGTTCCGTAAAAGCTTGTTTTAAATAAACCATGAACCATGGAGATAGATTTCCCCTTTAAATCATGTTTCAAACAATTCATGTTTTCAGAAAGTGACTAATTAACGCAAAAAATCTCCCATCAAACTCAGAGATTAAATTTTAATTCACTTTCAAACGATTTTCAAGCTTTTCGTTTGGATAAACCACGGAGTTAGGGAGTAGAACTCCTAGGAATAAGTTCCGTTTTTCATTAATATCTCGACAACCCCAAGTCTTAGAAACTCGAAACTTGGACAAAATTTATGGAGGGACATTTCAAGGCTATTCACCAAATTTCATTAAATTCGGTTCAGCCGTTTTTCCGTGACGATGAGACAAACGAAAATTTCGTTTTTTACTAATATCTCGAGAACCACTGGTCGTCGAAACTCAAAACACGGATATAATTTTAAGTGGGGCTATTTCTGGGCTACCTACAAAATTTCATCAAATTCGGTTCAGCCGTTCTCCCGTGATGGTGTGACAAACAGACAGACAGACAGACAGATTTTCATTTTTATTTATATAGATTAGAATATAGCAGCAAATAATATGAATAAAATTCAGCATTACTTTATTCAAAAGTTTTATTTAGAAATTTTCGTTTCTCGTTAATTTTCAGATTTATAGATTTTTAAATAAATATTCTTCGTTGGTAACTGCATAAACAGGTGATTTAATGTATCTACTGGTTTTGAAGGCAAAAAGTAACTCACTTCGTCTTTTTCGACCCAGATCGTCAGACCTACCGGAAGGTATAAGGTATCTATTTGGATGGCCAGGAAGTGCAACCCAATTTAGACCAGAATCCAGTGGGAGAGGCATCCACAGAGACCGTATCCTACTTCCCCTACCACCAATCTCCCGGAAGCACTTACGGACCCACATGTTTAACGTGATTGTACTCCACGTGAACACGACGACAGTTTGGAAAGTGACGGGAATCGAACTCGGGTCTTCCGAGTGCAATCCCGGTGAGCTGACAACAGAGCTGTCTCGCCTCAACTCACTACGCCTGAATAAACACGATAGACGCAACAGCAAATGTGGAAAATATTCTGTCAGCTAAATTTTTGTTTAGTGACCCAGGAAGATAGGCGTTGCCAATAGAAATAAATACATAAATAAATAATAATAATCACACAAAAACATCCAATGAGTTATAAAGCCAAGTAAAAAAATAGCAGGTGATTACAAAAACAAAAATTCTTAAAACACTTGGATTAATGATGAATATGCAAGTATACAACAGAATTCAGAGGAATCTAGCATTTTTTTTAAATTTAATTGTTTTTATTTTTCGAACTGGAAACGCTCTTTGGCTGCGTTATATGAACATTATTTATTCTGTTGACAGAATTTTTTTTATATTTCTTATGGTGGCTGCTCCGGGGAAGAAATCTTTTATTTGCTTTTGAAACTAATTCATGTTTTTAACAGCTTTTTACACAGCTACAAACAAAACCTTTTTTATTTCTACGTTATTTTCTAGCAATTTGAAATACTTATTACTGTTATTTATTTACAAATAGACAGACAAATTCAATTTATCTTCCTTTCTTTCACTTGACATTTCCAAAAGACACTATTTTCTGTCGACACTATACAAGTAGAATTTATTTACGAAAACGATAAAACAATTCATCACTCATATGTCATTGGAACTCATTCTATTGAAACTTTTGATGGCAGTCAATGCTTGCATACTGTCAATTCTTTTGTGTTCGAAGTAATAACGTCGGTAAGGTATGTTTATTTTTTTAATCTATATGTTAATGCATATTTCGTTAAGATTTTTAATATAAATATTATGATTATGTAAATTCGAATGCATTCTTAGTATAAGTAAGTGATTATTTTGTACTAGCCGCCTTCGGCGACCAATCTGTTCACTATCCTTGAAAATTCTGACCTTGGCAAACTCGCTGGCGCGACCTACCAGAAAGGTGTAAGGTAACTATTTGGACGGCCAGAAAGTGCCACCCAATTTAGACCGGAACCCAGTGGGGGGGCATCCACAGGGACCGTACCCTCCTTCCCCTACCACCATCCTCTCGGATGGACATACGGAACCGCATGTTTAACATGATCGTACTCCGCGTGAACACGGCGGCAGTTTTATCATTGGCGGAAATCGAACCCGGGCCTACCAAATGCAATTCCCACACGCTAACCAATGGGCTACCGCGCCCTCCGCGACAATCTCCATAACTTTCTTTTTACTCACCCAATTTAGACCGGAACCCAGTGGGAGAGGCATCCACAGGAACCGTACCCTTTTTCCCCTACCACCAACTTCTCGGAAGGACTTATAGACCCATATGTTTAATGCGATCGTACTCCACGTGAACACGGCAGCAATTTTGGCAGTGACGGGAATCGAACCCGGGCCTACCGAGCGCAATTCCCGCGCGCTAATCACTGGGCTACCGCGCTCTCCGAGACAATCTTCATAACTTTTTTTATTCACCCAATTTAGACCGGAACCCAGTGGGGGAGGCATCCAAAGGACCGTACCCTCCTTCTCCTACCACCAACCTCTCAGAAGAACTTCCGGACCCACATGTTTAACGTGATCGTACTCCGCGTGAACACGGCGGAAGTTTTGGCAGCGGCGGGAATTGAACCCGGGCCTTCCGAGTGCAATTCCCGCGGGCTAACTTCCGGTGCGCCAATTTAAATTTTATAATGACCATATGCTAAGCTCTTAATTCCATCATCCTCATTCCATCGTTCCATCATTTAAAATATCCATAAATTAAAATATCCAATTAAAAAAATCCATCTATCCACCGCAATTCAATCATTTAAATTTTATAATGACCATATGTTAAGCTCTTAATTCCATCATTTAAAATGTCACTTAATTTTCTAATCCCATGCACGACCGTTAGCAAAAATTTTCAAACAAAAAAATAAACCCCTTTTCCTCGACCAATTTACCATCTCCCGAAATTTCCATGGAATAAGTTCCATTCTCTACATCAAACATCCAAAATAGCGACACGCTTCACAAAAGCATTCAAACAAAAATAAAACTCAAGAATATTCTTTTTTTTCTCGTAACCCGTCACTCCATGGAAACGGAGAGACGTCACCAACTGCGCGCGCAGGGTAAATGGGCAGTGGGAGCTCTTCGGCGTGAAGTCGTCGAGAATATTAGTGCATTAAAATCGGGATTGTGCGGCTATGTATAATTATTTTCTGACCAGATTGGGCTTGTAAGAAAGCCAGATCTTTGAGCTTTCTAAAAATGTAAATTATTAGTCGAAAATCTCGATACTTTTTCGGATGCGAGGATTTAAATACAAAAGTTCGCTTTTTTTAGCCGAAAGTGACTTTTGTTTTAAAATATTTTAAAAATATTAGAATGTGTCCATAAGATTTGAAATTGATATATTTTTACTCACAATTGTCTGCTCTTTCCGGTCGTGTGATTTGTTTTTCTCTACGACGTTTGGAAGGTGGAGAAAAAAGGGTAAAAATTGGGGAAAAACGGTGGAAATCGCATAAAACATTAAATAACAACAACAAAAAAATTCAAATTCTAAAAATCAGTTCTCATGTGTCATCTCCCCCCCCCCGCCCGGGTCTCCGATTGCCAAATTTCGTAGCTCTCCGACGACCGGTCCCTGAGCCTATAGTGTATAAGACAGACATACACACAGACACGCAGACAGACATTGCTTTTTATTATTTACTAGCTGCCTTTGGCGACCAGCCTGTTCGGTACCCTTGAAAATTCTGACCGTGGCAAATTCTGATCGTTGCAAACTCGCTGGCGCGACCTACCAGAAAGGTGTAAGTTTACTGTTTGGACGGCCAGGAATTGTCACCCAATTTAGTGGGGGAGGCACTCAGTGGGGGAGGCATCCTCAGGGACCATACCCTCCTTCCCCTACCACCAACCTCTCGGAAGGACCTACGGTCCCACATGTTTAACGTGATCGTACTCCGCGTGAACACGGCGGCAGTTTCGGCAGTGGCGGGAATCGAACTCGGACCTATCGAGTGCAATTCCTGCGCGTCACCACTTGGCTATAGCGCCCTCCGCAACAATCTCCATAACTTTCTTTTTATTCACCCAATTTAGACCATAACCCAGTTGTGGAGGCATCCACAGGGACCGTACCCTCCTTCCCCTACCACCAACCTCTCGGAAGGACTTACGGACCCACATGTTTAACGTGATCGTACTCCGCCTGATCACGGCGGCAGTTTAGGCAGTGGCGGGAATCGCTAACCACTGGGTTACCACGCCCTCCGCGACAATCTCCATAGCTTTCTTTTTTTCCAGTCCAATGTACATTTGTTTTGGTCTGTAAGTCCTCGGAAGGACTTACAGACGTGAACATGGCGGCAATTTTTGGAATCGAACCCGGGCCTACCAATTACAAATCCAGCGCGCTAACCACTGGGGTACTTCGCCCTCCGCTACATTTTCCACAACTTTCTTTTTATTCACCCAATTTAGACCGTAACCCATTGGGAGAGGCATCCACAGGGACCGTATCCTCCTTCCCCTACCACCATCCTCTCGGATGGACATACGGACCCACATGTTTAACATGATCATACTCCGCGTGAACACGGCGGCAGTTTTATCAGTGGCAGAAATCGAACTCGGGCCTACCGAATGCAATTCCCACCCGTTAATCACTGGGCTACCGCGCCCTCCGCAACAATCTCCATAACTTTCTTTTTATTCACCCAATTTAGACCGGAATAAAGTGGGAGAGGCATCCACAGGGACCGTACCCTTTTCCACCTACCACCAACCTCTCGGAAGGACTTAAAGACCCACATGTTTAACGTGATCGTACTCCACGTGAACACGGCAGCAATTTTGGCAGTGGCGGGAATCGAACCCGGGCCTACCGAGTGCAATTCTCGCGCGCTAACAACTGGACTACCGCGCCCTCCGGAGCAATTTCCATAACTTTTTTATTCACCCAATTTAAACCGGAACCCAGTGGGGAGGCATCCACAGGGACCGTACCCTCCTTCCCCTACCACCCACCTCTCGGAAGAACTTACGGACCCACATGTTAAACGTGATCGTACTCCGCGTGAACACGACGGCAGTTTTGGCAGTGGCGGGAATCGGACCCGGGCCTACCGAGTGCAATTCCCGCGGGCTAACTTCCGGTGCGAAAATTTAAATTTTATAATGACCATATGCTAAGCTCTTAATTCCATCATCCTCATTCCATTCGTCCATTATATAAGATATCCATAAATTAAAATATCCAAATAAAAAAATCCATCAATCCACCACAATTCAATCATTTAAATTTTATAATGGCCATATGTTAAGCTCTTAATTCCATCATTTAAAATATCACTTAATTTTCTAACCCGATGCACGATCGTTAGAAAAAATTTTCAAACAAAAAAATAAACGCCTTTTCCTCGACCAATTTACCATCTCCCGAAAATTTCCATGCAACAAGTCCAATTTATACATCAAACATCCAAAATAGCGACACGCTTCACAAAAGCATTCAAACAAAAATGAAACTCAAGAATATTCTTCTTAACACTTTACAACAAAGTTGAAAAGTGTTTATGACTTTGTTCATTCTGTCTGTCTGTCTGTCTGTCTGTCTGTCTGTTAGCACGATAACAGCCATAAAAATGACTTAATCAAAATGAAATTTTAGTATGTTGTTCAGACGGTCTGTAGGACCTATGGGAACATAAATGAATAATATCACCCAATTAGTTTTGGATTGAACCCGGGTTGAAAAAATGAAATACATTGAGCCCTATGGGACCTAATTTTTCTAACATTTTTTAAGCGGATTTAAAATTCACAAATGGATTCGAAAATTTTAGGTAATAGTCAAATTGTTCCATAAAATATATAAAAAAAATTCAGCGAAATATATTCAGTAGTTTTTTAAATAAAAATTAAAATAATAATTACACATCTTATATGAAACGATCACGTGACCATGATATGAAACGATCACATGACCCACTTCGAAATGATATATGGCATCCATCTTGTTTCAAAATCGTGATTTTTTTAAGTTCTTTTTAATTCATATTGAGTGTTGTATCCGTCCTAAAACTACTTTATTTCTGCTTAAATTCTGTGCATCTACATACTGAAACAACGCAATGACAATATATTTGAGTTTAAATGCTGATCTAAATTTGATTATTTCTACAACTAAGCCTATTTTTCACCTATGTAAAATGTAAACAGCAAAATATATAGAATGAGTTGTATTAGAATTCCTGTATTTAATTAACACAAAATAATTTAGTCCATGGAGTCTGCATGGCTGATATGTATGAAATATTAATTGATTTCATAAAGAGAAGGACGATTTTTTTCGATGAAGTTTCAAGCATAGAGTTTAATTTTTTGTAGCTCCATGGTCTTAAACAAAATGTTTAAATAAAATAAATTATTATAGTATTGTGATGAATGAAATGAATGGGAGAAAACTATGAATGAAATCCTGTTTTTATAGAGAGATCCAGGCGCGTTATTTTTTCTATGACGACATTTGAATTTGTTTCAGTTGTTTTCGATGAAGTTTTCAAATATAATTAATTATCGTAGTATTATGATAATTCTAAAACTATTACCGACAAATGTATAACATTTTAGAGATGTTTAAACCAGGCAATTTATATTTCAATGCCGTCATTTGAATGAAGTTCATTTTTTTCGATGAAGGTTTAAGTTTTCAAATATAATAAATTAATGCAGTATCGTGATAAGTTTCAAAATATTACCGAGGAATGTATTGCATTTTAGACTTGTTTAAATAAAATTGCATTGAAGTTGGAAAGTGTTTCATAATCAATGCTTTAAGCATGATTGATCTTTCTTGTTTCATATTGAGTGTTGTATCCGTCCTAAAACCCATTTATTTTGGTTTAAATTACATAATAAATCAACGCAATTACAATATATATGTGTTTAAATGCTCACACAAATTTTATTATTTCTACAACGAAGCCTATTTTTCACTTATTTAAAATGTAAACAGCAAAATATGTAGGATAAGTTGTATGGGAATTGCTGTATTTTTTTAATGCAAAGGAATTTAGCTCATGGAGTCTGCATAGCTGATATGAAAGAAATATTCATTGACTTTACCGAGAGAAAGACAATTTTTTGCGATGAAGTTTTAAGCATAGAGTTAAATTACTTGTAGCTCCATGGTCTTAATTTTTAAATAAAATAAATTATTATAGTATTGTGATGAATGCCATGAATGGGAAATTAGTTATGAATGAAATGCTGCTTTTTAGAGAGAGCCAGGCGTGATATTTTTTCTATGACGTCATTAGAATGAATTTCAGTTGTTTTCGATGAAGTTTTTAATATAATAAATTATCGTGGTATTATGATAATTCTAAAATTATTATCGAGTAATATATCACATTTTAGAGATCTTTAAACCAAGCAATTTATATTTCAATGGCGTCATTTGAATGAAGTTCATTTTTTTCGATGAAGGTTTAAGTTTTTAAATATAAAAAATCAATGTAGTATTGTGAGAAGTTTTAAAATATTACCGAGGAATGTATTGCATTTTAGACATGTTTAAATAAAATTGCATTGAAGTTGGAAAGTGTTTCATAATCAATGCTTTAAGCATGATTGATCTTTCTTGTTCTCTCTATGACGTCATTTGAATTAATTTCAGTTATTTTCGATGAAGTTTTCAAATATAATAAATTATCGTAGTATTATGATAATTCTAAACCTATTACCGAGTAATGTATCACATTTTAGAGATGTTTAAACCAGGCAATTTATATTTCAATGCCGTCATTTGAATGAAGTTCATTTTTTTCGATGAAGGTTTAAGTTTTCAAATATAATAAATTAATGCAGTATTGTGATAAGTTTCAAAATATTACCGAGGAATGTATTGCATTTTAGACTTGTTTAAATAAAATTGCATTGAAGTTGGAAAGTGTTTCATAATCAAGCGTGATTGATCTTTCTTTTTGTATCTATAAACTTATATTTCATAACCGCATTCATCATAACATGGTGCTCTAAAAATACAGTTTTATATAACGTAGAACGAAACAGCCTGATTTATATGTTCGGAGTTTCACTTTTAACGAGGTTTCCCTATAACTCGGTACGAATTGTTCTGTTTTATACTAATTCTGAGTTTTTTATAAAGCGGTTTTCATATAACGTTGTACGAATAAATCGCGTTATAGGAGAGTTGACATAGACACCTTAATAATTTAATATTTTTTACTCAATTAAGAAAAAGTGTGTTAAGTTGTATTTTTCTTTACGGTTGTGAAAATCATCGAGAAGCCTGTAGCACAGGTTTGCGGAACTCTGATTGGGAATCACTGGTCTAATGAGTAGTAATCGAAACCAGAAGCGAGCAAAACGCGTATATGGAAGGCAGTAAATACCTGTCAAAAAGTCGTATCATCGGGATCTGTAATGCCGTAACACCTGCAATGCTTGTCAATGTTTTGTGGTCATATTTTTTTCTCCAACTGAAATGTGCATTGTTGCATTTTGAACACTATGCATTAGATTCCTGAAAGTTGCAGCAATTTGCCAGTAACAGTATGTCAAATATATGCTTCTGTAGCAGTTTTATTGTCGATGACTACTCATTAGGCAAGGAATGCACTTTAACTGTGTAATTGACATTCTTTTTCTATCTCGCTTTGTTCATCATCCTAACGTTTTAAATTTTAAGCTAGGGTTGCAGTCAGTATTAAGCGTTGCAGTCAGTAGTGTCGTCAAGGGGGGGGGGATTTTGGGGGTCATAATTCCCCAGGAACCTATTTAACCTATTGAATTTTGAAGAAATGATATATTGAGAAGTAGAAAACCAATTATTTGGTTACAGAAATCGCCCTCAGAATTTTTATTCTGGCGACGCTACTGTCTGCAGTCACACTAATTCCATTGGGTATGTCCACTTTACTATAATAGATAGACCTAACTTCTACTGTTAGACCTTTACTTGCATGATTGTTTTGGGGAACTTTGATAGGAATCCTATATAACGATCTATTAAAGAGTACAGATTTCCTTGAAATTTCTGTATTAAAAGAGGACAGTTAGTTGTCTTCTGGTTGTTAGTTGCTGTTTCCTGTCTGTTGTTTGTTTTCTGTTAAAAAACTCAACTTTTCGAACAATACATGGAAACAACGTAATAAAATATTTCCTGGAGTTTTAAACACGAGTTTTCTTTCAATTGCCAGCTACCGGGCTTAGCTGCAAGGCCTACCTGCGGCAGAACTATTTGTGTTTTGTCTTTGGGATTCATTAGAGACAGATCCAAATTCAGAGATCTGGTGTGAAGTTCTGAATAAGCCTGCTAAGAATGGTTCCAATGTTACTTTAAACTATAGTTTTCGTTCTAAATAGCTCTTGTGTTCATAACCCCATCCCTGCAGGATAGTAGAATCCCTATAGATCACGTAAAGAATCCAATGTCAGAGCTGAAAACTAAATAGTAGACTATTTATATAAGAGAATACTGATCCTCCAGACTCTTGTTAGTTATTTATTTGGTTTTTAGATAAGATTTGCTGGGGGTCGTTTTGGTTTCTTTTGGGTGTTCACGGGTAGTGTCCCCATTTTTGTGTTTTGCGAATTTTAATTTTTGGTTTGTTGGTTGGGTGCCGGTTTGGGACAGGGTTTGGTGTTTTTAGTCAGGTTATTTGGGATTATAATTGGATATATATTGTTATTATATGGTGAATTATATTTGTATAGAATTGATTATTGTTTATTTTGTATGTTTTAGAGGTTGCAAATTTTTAATTGGAAGTTTATTTTGTAAATTTAGATCATGGCCTTTATGTTCTATAGTTGTTTTAAGAATTATGAATGATATATTTTTGAATATTTATTTTACCTGCCAAATGAGGCAGATGTACTTGTAGGCCGATGTAACCTGCCCTAGCCAGGCACCCTTTTTTCTCTTTGGTTTTCAATAAATTTGTTGGACCCTTGGGGTGGGGATGATGGGATTTCTTCTCGGCCGTGGGATAAACTGCTCAATGCCATTCGTGGCGAGCGCCACGGTCCGAGTTCTTCAAGCTCTTAATTCCATCATCCTCATTCCATCCTATTATCATTTAAAATTATTATTTATACATATTATTTTTATTATTATTATTTATCCATATTATTGTTATTTATCATTATTATTTATCCACATTATTATTATTTATCATTATTATTTATCCATATTATTATTATTATTTATCATTATTATTTATCCATAAATTTAAAATATCCATCGTTCCATCATTTAAAATATCCATAAATTAAAACGTTCCATCAATCATCCATATCGTTCCTCAAATACATAAATATAATAATTTCAAATACATCACCACAATTCAATCCACCATAATTCAGTCATTTAACTTATTTAAAATATCCATTTAAAATATCCATAAATTAAAATATCCATTTAAAATATCATATAAATATAATCATTTCACCCGCTGTATGCAACGCATATCTTAATTCATTTAAAACTGGAAGGGCGGTCTCCGTGGAGACGGGGGAAAATTCAACGGGTGAAAACGCGGTTGCCGAGAAATTGTAAATCCTTAGGTCATTAAAATCGCGATCCTGTAGATATTTATAATTATTTCTTGACCAGATTGGACTTTGACAGATCTTTGACCTTTCTAAAAATGTAAATTATTAGTCGAAATTATGAGTACTTTTTACTATGCGAGAATTTAAAAACCAAAAATCGTTTTTTTGAGCCAAAAATGACTTTTGTTTTAAAATCTTTAAAAAATATTAGAAATCGAAATTGAAATTTTAAATTGATATATTTTTACTCGCAATTGTCTGCTCTTTCCGCTGGTGTGATTTTTTTTTCTACGACGTCTGTATCGTGGAGGAAAAAGGGCAAAAAGGCAAAAACGGTCGAAATCGCATAAAACATTAAATAACTAAAATAATTCAAATTTAAAAAATCGGTTTTCACATGTCCTCTTCCCCCCCCCCGGGTCTCCGATTGCCAAATTTCGTAGCTCTTCGAAGCGCGATCGCTGAACGTCTAGTGTATAAGACAGACAGACAGACATTGTCTTTTATTATTTAAGAAGATTTAATTAATAGTAGCTGAAATATGGAATTAAGCAGCTCCTGATTGTAGAAATTCAGGAAATTAAACTATTTCATGATATAGATAAGCAATTTATGTTTTAAAATCAGCTTCATATTCAGAACAGGAATATACAAGATCTATAAAGGATGTCTCAGAAAGACGGATCAGGCATTTAAATTTCGAACTGAAACTTAAACACATACTTCTTTTGAACCTAAACAGATACTTCGGATGTGAAAAATATCTTGAATCCTAAGAAAAGTGTGTGCATATTATTTTCAAAAGTGGGGGATGTGTTTGCATAAAAATATGAAATCTAACTTATTATATGGCGCTTTTAGAGCAAAATATCCATTAACTTTTAAAGTGTTTATAAACTTTACTGTAATAATTAGCGACTTTTAATGTTAGCTGACTCCAAATGCTGACTCCAAAAATATATCTTATGTATATTATCACGAGTTTTTTACTTACAATCGTCATTTGTTAGTAAACTCCAGATTTTATGCAAATCAAATTTTCTTCGCTAAGAGAGCTATATAAAAAGTTATATTTTGTATTATGCTAAATTTATATGCTAATTTTTTACTTTCCTTTCAATACATGCTAATGTATAGGGAAAGTATTGAAATCATGCCGAAAATCGCAACTCGAGTTTTCTACACGTTTCGAGACCTCCAGAATACGAAAAAACTATTTTTAGCATGACGTCTGTGTGTGTATCCAAACGGAAAGAATGGAAATCGTTTATTTGAAACGTCAAAGTGAATTAAAATTTTATTTGATTAGCATTTGATAGTCAAATTTTGGAAATGTCATCAAATTGATAAAAATGTTTGTAAATCCATAAAAGTATCCTGAAATTGATAAAATTGAGCTTAATAAATGAAATTAATTGTGTTTTGCTAAGGGATAGCATTGTGATGATGTTTCGTTAATTTGTCGCAAAATGGGACTGTCAGTTAGTTCTACAGTCCCACTTGGCGATAAATTTGGCGATTTTTTTTAAATTGTCGCTAAATTGACGAATATGTCGCCGTACCTTCCATGGAGATAGAATTATTCAGACGATAAGGTTTCCATCAATTTATTTGAAGCAAATGATATCATGTCTTTTATCAACTGATGTAACTCCAATGTGTTTATGCGGCATAAGATTATTATTAAATCTTTTCCGATTTGAATAATAAAGATATGTATATAAAATAAATTTCATTGACATTGCATTTTTGACGGGATAATATCAATTACGGTCTTCATGTTTAAACATTATTATTATTGATATTTCCGGGGACTGTTGATTCAGGGATTACTAATATTTTCAAGCTAATATGTCATTGTTTTATTATGACAAAAATTGTTGAAACTCATATATAGTACTTTGTACGAGTAATCATCTACAAATACACGGGTATATCGCCTAATCTACGAGAATGTAAGTAGTGCAGGTATATTGCATATATTTCGATATATATTGGCATGTATTGGATTCAATTACGACCTTCTGGTATAAAGATTACGGGGATTATTGATATTTCAAATTTATTACGTCATCTGTTTTATTTTAGCAAAGATTTTTGAGACTCATATTGTAATACGGGTAATTTTCTACTAATACACAGGCATATTTTCTAATCTGCGACAATATAAGTAGTACGGGGATTTATATATATATATATATATATATATTCCCATATAATTTTGTTGCTTTCATTCTGGCATATATTAGAATCAATTACGGGTTTATTGTTATTTTCAATTTATACATGTAATCTACTAATATAGATTATATCTTCTAATATTCGAGTATACAAGTAGTACGGGCCCCATACAATTTTAGCGCTTTTACATTGCATATATTGATTCAATTTCATATTTTTTATATATTTGCTTTCAAAAGGGGACAGGATGTATTTTATTCTTCAGATCTGCCCTTGAAGATAATATTGCTTAGAGAGAACATATATTCTTAAACGTCTCTTTAGGAGCAATAAATTTAATATTTTAACATAATTTGCACATGATTGTTAATTATTGTTTCTTTATATTATATACTCCGTACGAAGAACGGGTAGGATATCTATATAAACAAGAAAGATCAATCATGCTTAAAGCATTGATTATGAAACACTTTCCAACAGCAATGCAACTTTATTTAAACATGTCTAAAATGCAATACATTCCTCGGTAATATTTTAAAACATCTCACAATACTACATTGATTTATTATATTTGAAAAATTGAACCTTCCTCGAAAAAAATGAACTTCATTCAAATGACGGCATTGAAATATAAATTGCCTGGTTTAAACATCTCTAAAATGTTATACATTTCTCGGTAATAGTTTTAGAATTATCATAATACTACGATAATTAATTATATTTGAAAACTTCATCGAAAACAACTGAAACAAATTCAAATGACGTCATAGAAAAAATAACGCGCCTGGATCTCTCTATAAAAACAGGATTTCATTCATAATTTTCTCCCATTCATTTCATTCATCACAATACTATAATAATTTATTTTATTTAAACATTTTGTTTAAGACCATGGAGCTACAAAAAATTAAACTCTATGCTTGAAACTTCATCGAAAAAACTCGTCCTTCTCTAAAATGTGACTCGTATATCTCTAAAATGTGATATATTACTCGATAATAATTGTAGAATTTTCCTAATGCCACGATAATTTTTTATATTTAAAAACTTCATCGAAAACAACTGAAATTCATTCAAATGACGTCATAGAAAAAATAACATGCCTGGCTCTCTCTAAAAAAGCAACATTTCATTCATAAATAATTACCCATTCATGTCATTCATCACAATACTATAATAATTTATTTTATTTAAAAATTAAGACCATGGAGCTGCAAGTAATTTAACTCTATGCTTAAAACTTCATCGCAAAAAATCGTCCTTCTCTCGGTAAAGTCAATGAATATTTCTTTCATATCAGCTATGCAGACTCCATGAGCTAAATTCTTTTGCGTTAAAAAAATACAGCAATTTCTATACAATTCATCCTACATATTTCGCTGTTTACAATTTACATAAGTGAAAAATAGGCTTCGTTGTAGAAATAATCAAATTTGGATGAGCATTTAAACTCATATATATTGTATTGTAATTGCGTTGATTTAGTATGTAGATGCATAGAATTTAAACCAAAATAAAGTGGTTTTAGGACGGATACAACACTCAATATGAAATAAAAAGAACTTTAAAAATCACGATTTTGAGACAAGATGGATGCCATATATCATTTTGAAGTGGATCCCGTGATACTTTCATATCATGGTCACGTGATCGTTTCCTATAAGAGGTGTTATTATTATTTTAATTTTTATTTAAAAAACTACTGAATATATTTCGCTGAATTTTTTTTTATATATTTTATGGAACAATTTGAATATTACCTAAAAATTTCGAAGCAATTTGTGAATTTTAAATCCGCTTAAAAAATATTTGAAAAACTAGGTCCCATAGGGCTCAATGTATTTCATTTCTTCAACCCGGGTTTAATCCAAAAATAATTGGGTGATATTATTCATTTATATTCCCATAGGTCCTACAGACCGTCTGAACAACATACTAAAATTTCATTTTGATTAAGTCATTTTTACGGCAGTTATCGTGCTAACGGACAGACAGACAGACAAACAGACAGACAGACAGACAGACAGAATGAACAAAGTCATAAACACTTTTCAACTTTGTTGTAAAGTGTTACTAAAATAGAAAATCTCTGTGTCTGTCTGTCTGTTTGTCCCATCATCACGGGAGAACGGCTGAACCGAATTTGATGAAATTTTGTGGGTAGCCTAGAAATAGAACCGCTTAAAATTTAGTTTGAGTTTTGAGTTTCTACGACCAGTGGTTCTCGAGATATTAGTAAAAAACTAAATTTTCGTTTGTCTCATCATCGCGCTAAAACAGCTGAACCGAATTTAATGAAATTTTGAGAATAGCCTTGAAATAGCCTCCCATAAATTAAGTCTAAGTTTTGGGTTTCTAAGACTAGGGGTTGTCGAGATATTAAAGAAAAACGGAACTTTTTCCTAGAAGTTCTACTCTCCAACTCCGTGTTTTATCCAAACGGAAAGGATGAAAATCGTTTGTTTAAAACGTCAAAATGAAATAAAATTTTATTTCTGAGTTTGGTACAGGATTTTTGCATTAATTAGTCACTATAGGAAAACATGAAGTGTTTGAAACATGAATTTAAATGGAAAAATCTACCTCCAGGGTTCATCTTTCACAAGCTTTTACTCAACGATGAAAAGAGTAAAGAAATCAAAATGGCTATTTAATTTCGCACTTTATGAGGAAGATTCTATCTTATATCATGTTGCTCGGCAACGGAATGAAATTTAGTGTGTTGTTAATATTTATTATTAGTTTTTCAATTTGTATAATAAATAAATGAATGTAAAAATATATTTTATAAATGAACGGTTTGATTGTTCTTTTAATTATATAAATTGCGGAATGCATACATCACTTTCATTTATTTTAGCAAAGATGTTTCAAGCTCATATATTGTGTTTAGCTAATAAACTCATATATTGTGTTTACCCAATAAATTTATTTAGCCGATTGTTGAAGCAGAAAAAAAGTAGAACGGGTGTATGTATCTTCTAATACAATTTTAGTGTTTTCATTTAGTATATACAAACGGGATCAGGACATTTTATTCTTCAGATCTTCAAATTCAGAGCTACGAATTTAGAGGAATATCTCTAAATAACTTGGTAACTTTTCTTAAACTTTACCAAATTATGGAAATGTCTCCAAATTGATAAAAATGGCCAAAATCAATGAAATTAAATTTGTTTTTTTAGAATAAAGTACTGAAATAATGTTTCTGTAGCATTTGTCCGTCAGTCCATCCATCCTACTTAATAACACATTTAACGAATTTTTTTTATATCACCAAATTGATAAAAATATTTGTAAATCCATAAAAATATCATGGAATTGATAAAATCGCGCTTAATGAAATTAATCGTGTTTTGTTAGGGGATAGTATTGTGATGATGTTTCGTCAATTTGTCGCAAAATGGGACTATCAGTTCTATAGTCTCACTTGGCGATAAATTTGTCGATTTTTTAAGTTATCGCTACATTGACGAAAATGTCGCCAAACCTTCCACGCAGATCGCATTTTTCAGACGATAGGATTTCCATCAATTTATTTGAAGCAAATGATAGCATGTCGCTTAGCAACGGATCCAATATGTTATGCGGCATACTATTTTTATCTTTTCCGATTTGAATAATAAAAATATGTTTATAAAATAAATTTCATTGACATTGAATTTTTGACTAGATAATATCAATTACGGTCTTCAGGTTTAAACATCATTATTATTGATATTTTCGGGGACTGTTGATTCAGGGATTACTGATATTTTCAAATTATTATGGAATTGTTTTATTATGACGAAAATTGTTGAAACTCATATATAGTACGTTGTACGAGTAATCTTCACTTCCAATCTACGAGAATATAAGTAGTACAGGTATATTGGCATATATTTTGATATACATTGGCATATATTGGAATCAATTACGACTTTCTGGTATTAAGATTACGGGGATTTTTGATACTTTCAATTTATTACGTCATCTCTTTTATTTTGGCAAATATTTTTGAGACTCATATTGGAATACGGGTAAGCTTCTACTAATACACTGGCATATTTTCTAATCTACGACAATATAAGTAGTACGGGGTTGCATATATTGATTCAATTCCTTTTTTTTTTTTGTAAATTTGCTTACAAAAGGGGCGAGAATGTTTTATTCTTCAGATCTGCCCGTGAAGATAATTTTGCTTAGTGAGAACAGATATTCTTAAACTTCTCTTTATGAGCAATAAACTTAATATTTTAACAGAATTTGCACATGATTGCGAATTATAAATTTATATATATTATATACTCCGTACGAAGAACGGGTATGCTGCTAGTTAGTCTATATAAATAAAAT
This sequence comes from Amaurobius ferox, assembly GCA_951213105.1. Taxonomy (NCBI): domain Eukaryota; kingdom Metazoa; phylum Arthropoda; class Arachnida; order Araneae; family Amaurobiidae; genus Amaurobius; species Amaurobius ferox. The sequence continues at coordinate 101,192,686 of OX578141.1, read as the reverse complement.
TGAAAATCTGTCTATCTGTTTGTTTGTCCCATCATCACGGGAGAGCGACTGAACCGCATTTGATGAAATTTTGTGGGTAGCCTGAAAATATCCCCACTTAAAATTTAGTCCATATTTTGAGTTTCTAAGACCAGTGGTTCTCGATATATTAGTAAAAAATGAAACTTTTGTTTGTCTCATCATCACGAGAGACTGCCTGAACTGAATTTAATGAAATTTTGTGGATAACCTTAAAATAGCCACCCATAATTTTTTTTTAAAATTTCGGGTTCCTATGGCCAGGAGTTGTTGAGATATTAATGAAAAACGTAACTTTTCCTTAGAAGTTCAACTCTCTAACTTTGTGGTTTATCCAAATGGAAAGATTGAAAATCGTTTGTTTGAAACGTTAAAGTGAATTCAAACTTTATGTGTGAGTTTAGTGGAGGATTTTTGCGCTAATTAATCACTATCTGAAACCATGAATTGTTTGAAACATGAATTTAAAATGGAAAATGAGTCTCCATGATTTATTTTTCACAAGATTTTACTCAACAATGAAAAGTATAAAGAAATCAAAATGGTTATGTAATTTCTTATTTTATGAGGAAGATTCTATCTTATATCATGTTGCTCCGAAATGCAATTAAATTAAATGTGTTTGTTAATATTTATTATTATTTTTCTCTTTGAATAATAAATAAATGGATGTAAAAATATATTTTATAAATGAACGGTTCGATTTTTCTTTTAATCATATTAATTGCGGACTACGTACATGACTTTAATTTATTTAGTCAAAGTGTGTTCAAGCTTACATATTGTGTTTAGCTAATAAACTCATATATTGTGTTTAGCTAATAAACTCATATATTGTGTTTACCCAATAAATTTTTTAAGCCGATTGCTGAAACAGAAAAAGAGAGGAACGGGTATATCTTCTAATACAATTTTAGTGTTTTCATTTAGAATATACAAACGGGATCAGGATGTTTTATTCTTCAGATCTGCAAATTCAGAGCTACGAATTTCGCGGAATATCGCTTATTTGGCAAATTTTCTTATACATTGCCAAATTGACTTATTTGTCGTCAAATTGATATGATATTGAATGAAATTAAATTTGGTTGTTTTTGAAGAGAGTACTGAAACGATATATATATATATATATATATATATATATATATATATATATATATATATATATATATATATATATATATATATATATAATTCGTAAAACGCATAATGCATATTTTTTGCAACATAAATAAATTAATAAATTATTCATACGTTCCATTACTAATAAAATAATATATATATCGGATAATCTCCCAAATTAAACCATACAAAAACATGTTTTAACATATTGTCAAAAAAAAATCATCTTGCCCCAGTGCTGGGGCAAAATGACTTTCAATATGGGACAAGATGACAACTAGCAAATTTTGACCTAACAAAACTTTTGAGGTATTTAAAGAAAGTGCAAAACACTAATAGAGTTTAAAGGTGTAAAATCATTAATGAATTATGTTATTTACAAAAGTTACAGATGAATTTCCTTCCTTTTTATCCAGTACAGTTTTCATATACCACCAAGCTACGCATACTGAGCAAGCACAGTATTCAGTCTTCGTCGGGTGGATCAATATAAAATTCATCAAAAGCTGGGCAGTTAATATCCTCTCTCTTTTGATCTGCGCTTACCTCGAAAAGCAATTGTTTAGCAATTTTCTTCTTATTTCTCTGTGTTTTCTTTTTCTTACCATTTCATCCTTTGAATTTTGTTTCTCAAGCAACAAATTTCTTATTAGTGAACTTGTTAAAACAATGGTTGACATTTTTCTTCTCTTTTTTTTTGTTGATCTTTTAACTTGTGGTAAGGGTTTAAATTTAAATATTGATGGAAGAGGAGAGCATCTTGTGTGTGATCCCGGAATTTGTTCACAGTTGGGATTATCTACACATTCAGTGTCGCTATCATTAGCATCTAAAGAAATAGGCGTGCTTTCATTTGTGGATGATGACGAACTTAGTCATCTTGCCCCCACCGAACTTTGTCATCTTGCCCAGAATGACTAAATGAAACAGTATCTGGTGTACAGTTAACTAGGCATCAGATTAAAACTATGAAACTATGATCGCATAGCTGATTATTTAATACTATAATGTGTAACCATAAATTATATCAGAATTTTATGACTTACTCAAGCTTATTTAGTGCAAGTCTAAAATAGTTTCACGGTCCTTAATAAAGTTTGACTAAGAATATAAATTGTGCATGTATCAAGAATGGGGCCTTCCGTAGGCAATTAGTTGATCTGATACAGGGGATTGTACCTATGCTTGTCAAGTGCTGCCACCTAAGAATAAAGTTTTTAAAACTGTGATTCGACATCTTGCCCCGGTCTCCCTTATATATATTCCCATATAATTTTAGTGCTTTCATTCTGGCATATATTGGAATCATTTACGGGTTTATTGATATTTTCAATTTATACATGTAATCTAATAATACAGGTTATATCTTCTAATATTCGAGTATATAAGTTGTACGGGTCCCGTACAATTTTAGCGCTTTTATTTTGTATATATTGATTCAATTTCATATTTTTGGTGTATTTGCTTTCAAAAGGGGCTAGGATGTTTTATTCTTCAGATCTTCCCGTGAAGATAATTTTGCATAGTGGGAACAGATATTCTTAAACTTCTCTTTAGGCGCAATAAAATTAATATTTTAACAGAATTTGCACATGATTGTGAATTATAAGTTTCTTTATATTATATACTCCGTACGAAGAACGGGTATGCTGCTAGTATTCAATAAACAAGAAAGTGTTTTTTTAATCCTATCACAACTTGATATTCCAAGGGGTTTAAAATTTCATTATGTGAGTGAATTTATGGATACTGAGCAAATTTTCGGGAACATATTCAATATTTAAATGAAATTTAGCAAATTGCACGACATTTACCGAATTGGTGGGAAATTAAAAGTACGTTTTTGATGTTACAAGTGATTTAAGACCCCATAGTTGTGCTACTGCAGTGAATTGAAAATAATCTGCATAACAAAAAACAATATTCAATAAACCAGAACAAGTCTTTTCAAAGCTATCACAACTTACCATTCCATATTCCATGAGGCCTCTGTTTTTCATTCTTTTATTGAAATGCAGGATGTTTTCTGAACGAATGGGAAATTAAAGGTACGTTTTTAATGTTACAAGGGGGTCTAAGACCCTACAATTATATTATTGTAGTAGATTGTACATTATTGTGTGAATGTTGGAAGCGTAGAAAATGCAAGACTCCATGATGCTCAATGTTTTTAAATGAAACAGTTATTTTTTTTAATTATTTAACTAATGGATTCCATTAACAAATATATATGAAATAAACTTACCACAGCTTGTTATTTCAAGGTGAATTCTCCAATTTTATTATTCAGCATATTGCACGATATCTACTGAACAAAATTTTGGGAAAACTATACAATATTTAAATGTATTTAGCAAATTACACATATATGTTACCCATTAGATATTGCATGTTATACATTAATAAGAAGTGTTAGAAAAATAAGGAAATGGTTGTTTTCTACCAGCGGAATTTCACAAATGTGTGTTTTCAACTTCCAAAATTTCGTACATGTAAGTTTTAAACATAAAAAAAATCCAACAAATGGAACTTTCATGCTTTCAAAAACTGCATATGTGTTATTTTTCCTATGGGTAATAACATACGTTTTCCACTCTTGCAAAATTATCACAAAATATGTGTTTTCTACAAACGAAATTTTACAAATGTATATTTTCTACTTCCATAATTTCGCACATGTAAGTTTTCAACACTTCGAAAACCAACAAATGTGATTTTCGTGCGTTCAAAAATCGCATATTTACTATTTTTCCTATGGGAAATAACATACGTTTCCACATTTGTGTAAATTTATGCTAAATTTTCACAAAAACATGTTTTCTACTAACGAAATTTCACAAATACGTCTTTTGACATTAAATATTTTTCCTATGGAAAATAACATACGTTTTCCCAAGTGAGCTATTTTCGATCCAAATTTAACAAATATGTGTTTTCAACTATCAAAATTTAACAAATGCATGCTTTCAGCACTTCAAAAACCAACAAATGTGAGTTTTGAGCATTTCAAACAAGTACTTACATACCCAATCTTGTTTAAATATGTAACATTAGGTATAGGATCATCAGTAATAGTGGATGTAGCATCTCCTATACTACTAGTAAAAAGAGACATATTAATACATAAATATGAGAGCCCTCTAAAACCATAACCTAACGACATGGAATTCTCGTCTAGAATGATCAAATTGCTGTTTGGAAGCTACCCATATCCCCTCCGTACCCATCCCGAAAAAAATAGTTATTGCAATATCCCTACGTCAAGGTTATCCCAAGGTTGTAACAAGGTCACCCATTAAACACACCCATCTCTAAAGAAAAAATAGTTCTTGGAATATCCCTCCGCCAAGATTATATCGCGATTACCGTTAAACTGAGTATAAATTATCATAATTACACACACTAATTCTATTAATATAGACAACCCATTATTCATAATCGTAATCGATAGTATCCTTTTAATAATCGTAATCGATACATTCAATTGATCCTCGTAGGGTGAAAACTCATTAAGATACTGTTGTGACAAATCACAACACTTTTATTTATTAGTTAATTCTTTTTATAATCATTAAATATTTTTTTATTTATTTTAATTTTAATTATTTGAAACTTTATCTTTAATTATTATTCTAAATTATTCTATTCCAAATTATATTATTCAAAATTATCTTATTCTAATTATCCATTAAAATTCTCTAATAATATTAAATTGTATTATAATTGTATGGTTTTCATGTTAACTCTAGCATGCCAAGATTCACCTGGCACTCACTTGAGAACCTCCTTGGTTCCGAGCGTCAGTTTGCATTTTACGAAGTGACATCTGAGTGAAGGCTCTGAACCAATCACGTCTCGCCACAACTGCGGTGGAAATTTCCTTTTATGTGTGAGAGCGTTTGCTCATTCTCATGAAAATTTGTTGAGATTGAAAGTTGGCGTATTTAGGAGGGGGTGCTTCGGCGCCCCTTACCTTTGTTCATGTCATCTTAGTATATTTTTTTGAAGAGAATAAAAAATAATTGTATAGTATTCTTAATCATCGTCTATATTTAAAAATTGAATGGAAGAAAATATTTTGTACACTGATTTTGTGGCTAAAGTGGTAAGAATATCTTGTCATTGGCAATAGTTATGTGCCAATTTCTTTTTTAACCAATTTCTTTTTCGAACTATGAAGAAACATTTTTAGATTCCATGAGTGAGCATTCTTCATAATACTGTAAATGAATTATATCTGAAGTGTAAAATATTTTACGAAATTTTCGTGAAAAACATAGTTTTTTCTATATATATATATATATATAATTATAATAAACACTTCAAGCAATTTTGACATTGACGATGAGATAGACTTTCCTCAGTGTTCTTGTACATCTTCATTATCTCTCATTATTTATTCCAAACGGCAAATTAATACTAATTATTCAGTATGACAAAGTACTTTGTGAAAGTTGAAACTGTTATTTTTTGCAAGAAAAACTCATGTCAGATTTCCAATTATAATTATCTTGTGAAAGATCTCTGATGAATCTTCATTTTTTTATATGTGATTTAAAAAACATAAATAGACACTTTTCTTGATACATAAATAAAGAAGACTTTAAATATTCAAAGAATGCAGTGTGTATTATTTTATAATATTGATGTAGACGACTACATAACTGAAGTGTTTACAATTGAATTATTGATTATTTTAGATTCATATTATTTTTTTATCCTTTGATTTTTAGGTCAAGATTCCAGGTAAGGAATTAGAGCAATGTTATTTTTAAACTCATGTTTCAAAGATTCTTATGTATTTATAATTCGAAGGTGTCCATATGCAAAATAGTTATATATATATATTAATTTTATTTTTATAATGTTTGTACCTATTCAAAATTCAATTCCCACTATACGGTTCCAATCCATTAAGTTATTAACATTTAAAGTAATTTTTTTTTATTTTCATGTGGGACCCAATCAGTGTTGTGATATGACTGTTTAATTAAACTCAAATCATTTTAATTAATTAAGTCCCCTTATGCAGTTGTATCACAACAGATACATTAAAATCCCATAACATCTTATAAAAATCATAGATTGTAGGGAAATAAGTTCCCCTCCACCCTTTAAAACTTCACTAAGCATAGAAGAAAACCCCATATTTTATTAAAAGTTAACTGCGAATCGGAGCATTTTTTAAATATGAGTACCCCACATGAAACATTTTTAAAACACAAACACTGGACTAAACATGTCTGTTATGTGAAAATTTAACAAATGTAAGTTTTCAACTATCAAAAATCGCAAATGTAACTTTCAACACTTCAAAAACCAACAAATGTGACTTTATATTTTGTGAAATTTAACACAAGTCATTGTATATCGAATAAATTTTAACACATATAACTTTTTAAGGGGGGGAAACACCTAATGAGACGGTATGTGTGATACACATGGCCAGCACAAAGCGATATAATTTAATGCCAGGGTAGTTTTTAAAGACGAGACTTTAAAAAAAAAATTTGGAAACGTTTTGATATCTCATTGCGAGACATTGTTGGCATACAAATAGGAATATCGATGCGTCACAAAACCATTCAATTCTTAACGAACATAGGCAGACCACCAATGGATCTGATTTTTTTTAGTGGGGAAAGAATTATAGTATTTTTAACATTGTACTTAAATGAAAGTATGGAAAATACTAACCATCGTAGAGAGGGAAGGATTAGCAGATTTAAATGTGCCTATTTAAACAAAGTGTGGAAAAATGACAGGGCAAAACTGAAATCTATTTACTCTTCTTATAGAATTAATCTCGATTTTTGTAGATTTTAAGGAAACTAGGGTTGAATTTTCAGTGATTCTGAGCGTTTCAAACCCCACATTCTTTATGAGTCTTCATACTTTTTAGAGAATAGAATATAACTTTTCATTAAATAAGGGTATACAATTTCAGAATTTTGACATTGAACATAAATTTTATGAATTGAACTCTGTAAAGTGTAAATAGCTTTCATTACGAAACTCACACTGTAGACATTTGATATGATTAGAATAATTTTTTTAATCTTTTTTTTAAATGCGGGATTACTAAATGCAATACATGTGAATGTATTGTACATACCATTTTTAAATAGCACAAGTTAAAACTGAGTTGATAAATGAAATAAGAAGTTCAGTTTGAAAGATAGAAAGCATTTAAAGAATCTATTCTTCGTAAAATACACATTAATCATTATTTGTTGTACATTTAAAAAAAAAACTTAAAATAATTTTCTTACCGCGCATTCATAGTCCTCTGATTTCAATGACTTGAAAAAATTTCGATCATACCAGTAGAAAACTGCTTCCCCACTCAGCACAACTTTCTTTGCTTTGTTATTAATGTCAATATTTAGAAATACCTGTTCATGCACATTCTTGTACATTTCTAATGGAGTACTTTGAAGACATTCATGGTAACTTTGACCTTCAATTTGGGCAACACAACCAACACATTTGAAAAGTTTTCTTACATGATACATTACACTGGTATGAATACAAGAGATTAGATGATGCAAAGTTTTTGTAACAGATAGCTGATGGTTGAAAGGTTATACTGTTTTATATTTTCAATATTTGAGTAGGAAGCCAGTCCATAAATATGCTTTCTCGAAGTTTATTACTAATGCTGTGAACATAATTTTTAAACTTGCTATTTGATTTCCTTCTAAGACAATATGACACTGCGTTAGGCAAAATTTTGAATCATATAATTGAATTATCTTCTGTAAATGCCGTTTACCATTATTATTGAAACAGAACATCTCATTACGACTGACGAAAAAGGTATCTGCATATATAGCATTGAACGACCACAATTTCTGAGAAAATTCACTCCAAGTAGCAGGTGACAATGTAACACCTTCACGGGTAGACAATATTTCGTTTTGTTCATTAGGGAGATATTTACATATATGCACTTTCAACTTCCAATGGCTAAATATGCATACACACCAGAACCTAAATGCCACCGGCGAAGTGCATTTTGCACAGAATCTGAACAAGTAGATTCGATCAAAACAGATTCTGTAGTGGAGGATAAAACTCTGCTGTGTGATAGAGCACAAGAAACCAGATCTTTAGTTGAGTTCCGACCTCGGTGAGGACTTGTGAATTAGCAGTGGGATATGTTTCTTCTGGAGCTATGGAAAACATAAGGTGTGTGTCTAACCAATCCACCGCAAACTCTGGTGAGGGCGGGTTTAAAACATATGCGACAATATCCATAGATTCCATCCTTTCTAGAACAGGAACTGACAAATCCACGCCATTTTCACTAGCAATTAGGTGTTCGAGTGATGGCATACTTTAAATTTTAGAATTTTAATTTTAGAAATTTAGAATTTTTTTTATTTGTAGATTGTAACATCCAAGTATCGCATTTGCAGTCTAAGATTTATTTCTAAAACACTAAAGTCTTAAAACTCTATAAATTTGTCACAGCTATGAATAAACCGAACCTATCATCGCAACAGACAAGGTCGTAATGTCTTATCGGTTCACGTTATAAGTATAAATACGTGATCTAAATCAAGTGTCGTGTGCAAACAGATTACATAAGATACGAAGTGATTAGACCTTGTAATTTTCAGTGAATTGTACAACATTGGTAGTACTAAACGTAATTTTTATCCACATAGAGGAATTTCTACGTTATTTTACTCATCTTTGCAATCATAAAGTGAATATATGTACCAAACTTAGTTAAATTTCACAATTTTAATCACAGTGACATAAAATACTTTGAAAAATTCTGTATATTTTTATAACTTTAGAGGATGTGTTTGTTACATTAAGTGCAATATACAAAAAATAGATAGCAAAATCATAAAAATAATTTTCAGAATGAGGAGGTCTTCACCACAAGCCATCCAAACTAGACATGAACTGTATACACACTAATTAGAGTACTAAAAACAGATCTTATTTCTTATTACATATTTTAATTACTTATTAATTACTATAAGTTATTAAATTAAGTAATTAATTTAATTACTTAATTAAATTTTCAATTCCTTTATTAAATTTTCAATTACTTAATTAATTTTTTAATTATTTATAGTAATTAATAAGCAATAAAAATAAATAATTAAAAAATAAGAACTACTTTGCACTATGACGTCATTGTGTGAACTTTACAACATAGTTGAAAAGTGTTTATGACTTTGTTCATTTTGTCTGTCTGTCCGTTAGCACGATAACTGTCGTAAAAATGTCTTTATCAAAATGAAATTTTAGTATGTTGTCCAGACGGTCTTTGTGACCTATGGGAATATAAATGAATAATATCACCCAATTAGTTTTGGATTGAACCCGGGTTGAAAAAATGAAATACATTGAATCCTATAAGCCCTAATTTTTCAAACATTTTTTAAGCGAATTTAAAATTCACAAATTGCTTTGAAAGTTTTAGAAAATATTCAAATTATCCCATAAAATATATGAAAAAAAAATTCAGCAAAATATATTCGGAAGTTTTTTTAAATAAAACTTAAAATTATAATTGCACCCATATTATATGAAGAGATCACGTGACCCACTTCACAATAAAATATAGCATCCATCTTGTATCAAAATTGTGATTTTTAAAGTTCTTTTTAATTTATATTTAGTGTTGTATCCGTCCTAAAACTGCTTTATTTTTGCTTAATTTCTGGGCATCTTTATTTTGAACCAACGCAATTACAATATATTTGAGTTTAAATGATCAATGCCATCCATCTTGTGTAAAAATCGTGATTTTTAAAGTCTTCTTTAATTTATATTAAATGTTGAAAGCGTCCTAAAACCCTTTTAGTTTTGCTTAATTTCTGTGCATCTACATTCTGAAACAACGCAATTAGAATATATTTGAGTTTAAATGATCATCAAACTCTGATTATTTCTCCAACGAAGCCTAATTTTCACTTATGGAGAATACAAGCACACAAAGATATAGGATGAGTTGTATAAGAATTCCTAAATTTCTTTAACGCAAAATTATTTAGCTCTGGAGTCTGCTGATATGAGTGAAACATTCATTGATTTTACATGGAGAACATTTTTATAGCAGACGATTTTATAGAAGACTTTGTCGATGAAGTTTTAAGCATAGAGTTAAATTACGTTTACCTCCATGGTTTTAAGTTTTTAAATAAAATGAATTATTGTAGTATTGAGAGGAATGAAAGGAATGTAATAAAAGTGTATAAATGAAATAGTTACAGCTTTTACATAGACATCCAGGCGATTTATAATTCAATGGCATCATTTGAATAAAGTTCATTTCTTTCGATGAAATTTTAAGTTTTCAAATTTAATAATTTAATGTAGTATTGCGATAATTTTAAAAATATTACCGCTGAATGTATCTTATTTTAGAGATGTTTAAATAAAATGGCATTGCAGTTGGAAAGTGTTTCATAATCAAGGCTTTATGCATTTGATCTTTCTTGTCTTCTTTAGAGATGGATGTGTTTAATGGGTGACCTTGTCAAAACCTTGGCGTAACCTTGGCATAGGAATATTGCAATAACTGTATTTTCCTTTAGAGATGGGTACGGACGGGGTGTGGGTAGTTTCAAACAGCAATTTGATCATTCTAGACGAGAATTTCATGTCGTTAGGTTGCGATTTTAGTAGTATCTCCTATTTGTGTATTAATATGTCTTCTTTAACTAGTAATATTGGAGATGCTACATCTACCATTACTGATGATCCTATACCTAATATTATATCTTTAAACAAGATTGGGAGTATGTAAGAACTTGTTTAAAGTGTTGAAAGCATACATTTTTTAAATTTTGATACTTAAAAACACATATTATTATACGACTCCCGCGGTTTGATGTTGTATTTACAGATATTGTGTCTTTATGCACTATTTAAGCACATAAATATTTTTTATTTCAATTCAATTTGTATATATATTATTGTCTAATATGTGTAACAACTTTCGTTCGAAACGCTCCATTTGCTTGTGAGATATCAAGTATTTACTGAAGCAGGGGCGGATTTAACACTTTCCAACATAGTGGAAAAGTATATATGACATTGGTCATACTGTCTGTCGGTCAGTTCCAACGATAGCATCCGTAACAATGAGTTTATTGAAATGGTATTTTAGTATGTTATTGAGTTGTTCAGAAATGAAAACTGTGGGATGTTTAGCAATGAAAATTAATAATATCATCTAATTAGTTTCGGATTTAACCCGGGTTGACAAAATAAAATACATTAAATCCTAAGGGACTTATTCAAACATTTTCTAAACAAAGTTAAAATTCACAAATTGCTTCGACAGATTTGGAAATATTCGAATTATCACATAAAATGTGTAAAATAAATTTCAGGAAAATATATTGGGTGGTTTCTTAACCCTTTGCTTACGGGTGGGACAGTGTCCATCCCAAACAAATAGCCTCTCAAAAAGACAGGTATTGGTGTCCAGGACGCCAATGTCAGCAAAGGGAGATCGAACTGTTTGGGATAGGATATCTCAAATACCTGCCTTTTTGAGAGGTTCTTCGTTTGGGATGGACGCTGTCCCTCCCGTAAGCAAAAGGCTAAATAAAAATTGAAATAATAATTACACCCATATTATAAATATGAAGAGATCATATGACTCTTTGCAAAATAAAATATGGCTTCCGTTTTTTTATGCTGTGTATATTTCCGTAGATGTTTAATCGTTTAAATGTATATTTAGTGTTTCATTCGTCATAAAACCGCTTCATTTTTCCTTATTGTCTGTGTATCTAAGTTCTGTGACCACACAATTACATAATTTTTTATTTTTAATGATCACTAAATTTTCTTTATTCCTACAACGAAGCCTAATTTTGCTGCTAAACTATAGCATACATAATGACAAACCAAGCGATCATAAGGTGAGTTGTATAAGAATTGCTAAATATATTTTTCACGCAAAATAATTTAACTCTGGAACTCTGGAATATAAGTGATATGAATGAAATATTAATTGATTTTACAGGAAAAAGCAGACCATATATAAAATGAAATAATTTGCCATATTTACAACAATTTCGAAGAACTAACTTAACATGAGATAAGCAAGTGAAGTAGTTTCTATGGTATTGATATAATACAATTGTGACGTAATATTAACTGCAAGAGCATCATAAACGTTTTGCAAATTATACTTTCGATGAAGTTACTTGGCAAAATTAATTTTGTGTAACTACCATTGACTTTTTCGATGAAGTTTTAAGATTAATAGTGTCGAAAGTTTTAAGGTTAATTTATCCACATCCACACGCACATCCACACATTCCACAAAAAACGTTCGATTCGTATTCACGTATGCTTGAAACGTGATCTCAAATCGAAAACTCGAATTTTAGCTGCAGCACCCTTAAACATAAGTCTAAGTTCCAAATGAAAACGAAAATTGAACTAAAAGTGTAATTTCAATTAATTATGCTTGTCATTCAGTGCAATTAAAGTGAATTTAATGAATTTATTAAAGAAATGAATAGAAAATGAAGTTGAGTCTGCAGAAAAAATTATGTGCTGCTCACATCAGATGTTTTAGTTTCGTTTCTGTTTTCAGAAAGTTTCGTTTCAGTTTTATCAAATGCATAACAATGAAAATATTTATTAACTTCATAAACAAGGTTGTAAAATTGAAAGACATGTGAAGACAGCAATGAGATACGATTGAAATAAATACATGTGTTCAAGGGGTGCAATTCGGAGAAATGAACGTTTAGAGGGCACTACAGAAATATATATAGGCAGTACCGTGTTATTCGGATGAAAAAAGAATGAGAAATGCGAAACAGTGATAACAGTGGTGGGAACACTATGCCCGTTTAAAAAAATCAGACTGATTTTCAGTTCCAGCCTGCTACTGGTTTCAGCAATTTGGATATCCCTGCAAGTGAAGGTGTCCTTTATTTAACACAAAAACAACAATTCTGTTCTCACCGAAAACTTAAAATCTCGACCTTTTCGGAAATCCATAAAATCATAAGGAGGGATTTGGGAACAAAGGATTACGTGTTGAACAAAATGAGGAAGCAACCATCACGTTAGAGGACGGACTTCAATTTTTTACCCCTATGAACGACACGTATTCTTACAGGTCGTAAGGAAATGAATGTTATCCTTCTTTTTGTCAAAGGGAAAAACGAAAAGTGGGCTGCAACTGTGAAAAATGAAAAGGGTTTGTCAGGAAGTCCAGGAAGGATGAACTTTTCGGGAAGCCCGGCAGAAGAAAGGGTGAAAAGAAGAGATATTATTTTAGTATGAAAGATAGATGGAACTGAGAACACAATTTCTCTTCCAACATCATATTGAATTTTCGTATTTCTGGAGCTTTCTCCGCCAAAATGTATCAGAATTTTTACATTTTGAAAAGGGGCTTCACATGTCAGTAAAGTTCTATTTTGAGATTTGGTTTTAAGGCACACTTTTACATTTAATTTTATAATGTTACCAGAAAATTTACCCAGCATTTCCTGGGACTTAAGATGCCAACCTCTGAATAAAATTACATTGGAACATACAGCAAATTCTCGAATACACTGAAAATCTTTCGAACGCAATTTAATTCAAACGGGCTTTCGAAAATTATCATTCATTACTCACTCTATAAATAAGTCGTTGCTTCCTACGGCAACGATATATGGCAACGATATATGGCATATAGAGATAGGGATGTCAGTTGCAACATCCAGTGAATAGCAACTGGCAACTGAAGAATGAGGCGATTCCCGAACAAAATCAAAAATTTTAATTTTATGATTTTGTTTAAAAATTCACAGAAAATAAAAATATATAGTAATCGAAATTATTTTATTAGAATGTGAAGATATACACATGTTTTGATCATTATGAAGTATGACGAATATGAAGTTATGATTTTGATGTAGTTCGACGGTTATAATTGGATAATCGAATTCATGTTTTATGAATTTTGGTAGATTTCTTTAAGGCTTATACTTTTTGGTTTACAGTCCTCTTGCTATCTCTTTACGTTTTCTCATTTTTCTAATGGGTCGGCAGAAGGGGAGATGCTTGAGGAAGGTATTGGTGACCGAGCGTGTTTCCTAGGTGTGAAAGCATGCTGTTACAGGGAACAAGGGATCACAATCCCCCTTGGCCATTTCGTACTTTACCGGTTTGCATAGCCCTCCCTTTCTTCTCTTTTTTCATTTGAATTTGTTATTAATGCTTATTTATGAAAGTGCAGCTTTGCGCCTTTTGTGACGAATACGCAATTAGATAATTAGTTTTGAATAAGATCTGGACATATCGTTAGGCTTCTTGCACTTTGTATATATATATATATATATATATATATATATATATATATATAAAGGCAAATATTTAAACTGTTGAAACAGTCATTAGAAAGGGACGACTCACGAGTAGCAAGAATGGATGGTGGTGAAATGGACTACAAGTTGGAGTTTTACACATCGGACAGTTTTGGTAAGAATTTTGGAATTTGTAGAGACGGGTTTTTTATAGGCACGTTCATATGTAAGCACATTGAGTGACTTGGAAAGTTTTTTCATGTGTCTGCCATCTAGAGATTTTGAATTTTTGCTAAAGGTTTTTGCTGTTCGGTTGTTGATGGTAATAAGGCCATTCTATGAATAAGTATCGGCTTCCGGGAGTGTTGCCATGGCTTAAAGCATTGCTTAACCGGAGAGTGGGGGTCACAACTCTCTCCGGCCACTTGTGATACTTTTCGTTTTTCACATTCATCTTTTGCTTTTCTGTGAATTATGTATTCTTTTTTGAAATTATATATATATATATATATGCTTGGATTTAAATTTAGATTTACAAAGATATAATCTAGCTATAAACTTATAACATAAAAGACCAGATTTTACTGTTAATACTTCTAAAATTCAACACTTTAAATCTTGTTTGCATATATAAGCGTTTAGAAATATTATATCAAATCAGGTTCTTAGAATAAATATTATTGAATTGATTATTGAAGTCCGAAGTTTTGAGTGAAAGCTCTTTATATAGGTACCGTACCCGAAACCCCTTGTTTATGATAATTTACTAAATGACAGAAACGAGCTTAACCATACTTTTCAAATGTTATGTTTTGACTTAATGGTACAACAATTACCATCCTAATTCACTGGCATTTTATTATTCGATTAATTAATGCGATTTCTAAAATTAGCTAAGGAAATTAAAAAATACTTAATTACTAATTTTGTAATTTGTTAATTAATTAATAATTTGTATATTGTATTTGGTTGTAATTTTGTACAACTAAGATGAGAGAATAATAATTTAAGAAGTTAATTTTCAAAATAAAACACTTCTTTTTATTATAGTAGCGATTTCAATTGCCCCTTTTCAGAAATTACAGGTAACGTAGATGTCAGCTTGAAGAATAATTGGAGGGATATTGCAGCCAACAACTTGCAAAATGCACAATTTCATACTTTACAATTTTGATAAACGAATTGCAAATGTAGAGCCACCTGGGTGCGGTAGTCCAGTGGTTAGCGCGCTGGAATTGCATTCGGTAAGCCCGGGTTCGTTTCCCGCCACTGCCAAAACTGCCGCCGTATTCACGCGGACGATCACGTTACGATCACGTTAAACATGTGGGTCCGTAAGTCCTTCCGAGAGGTCGGTGATAGGGGAAGGAAGGTACGGTCCCTGTGCATGCCTCTTCCACTGGGTTCCGGTCTAAATTGTGTGGCACTTCCCGGCCGTTCAAATTGTTACCTTACATCTTTCTGGTAGGTCGGACGGTCTGGGTCTCAACAACAAAAACATATAGAACCACCTGTTTTGAACCCTAGTGCGAGATAAAAACGAAAATTTCCATTTTGGGAATATTTTAAATCTAAATACTACAGCACTCAATGTAAATATATTATGTACATACTTTTTAAAAATATGTTTTCTGTATCGTAATAACAATTTATTCACTGCAATAAATAAGCTACATAACTACTTGTTTTGAAAATAATTAACCATACTCGAAATTAATTTATTCTCTGTTGATTTAAGAACAGCAAGTCAAATCTTCATAATTAATTTCTGCTTTGCTTATACTTTTTTACTGAAGATATAAAATATATACATACTTCAAATTCCTTTTATGTGATTAATATGCGTTATTTGCTTTGAGCCACTTAGATCTACCAATACGTTTTATAAAATACGTCCAAAATGTTAAATATTGTTTTATCGAAATATGAAGTATGTGGTATACATAACATACCATAGTTAATTATATCTTACACTGTGGAGATAAGAAAGAGAAAATAATATAAGCAAACCAGAAAAGTTTACATTTCTACATTTTCGAAACAAAATATGAGATTTTTTGTCTAAAGTTTTTAAAAATTTTTATAAGGTTTTTCTATGTCATATTTATTTCATAACATCAATAGTATCTTAGATAAGCCTTATTAAATTTATTACATTTGATCTTTTTAAAAGATAGTTCTTGGTATCTGATATTTTGTTAGATATGTAGTAGAAGATATAGTGTATGGGTTAAACAGCTGAGTAAATACATAGAAAAGAAGTTGGTATTATACATATAAAAATTAAAAAAATTGTTTGCAACAGAAGCATTCCAGCACTGCTTTAAATGTAGGTTAAATTTACCTAACTATATACTGCAAAAAAGAGTTGAGTAGTGTGACATTGAGATCAGAAATGTAACAAACACATTTCGTAGAGGTTGTTGACAGAGCATAAAATGTGACCAGGTAGTGAGACCTTAGACTACTCGCTCTGGCTTTGCCCTCAATTGACTGAGGAGAAAACAACAGAAACGTATCGGAAATTTGCGCTCAAGGCAAACCAATATGCACAAAGCCAACTGCCCAACCAAGGAAAAGAGGCTAGAGTGTCAAATCGCCCCCTTCCAATCTCGGCCAGAAAACTTTGTCGATAACGGATTGCTTGCAGATTTTCATTTTGGAAACTTAGTGCCTATTTCACAATAAAAATGGATAGAATGTTCAATGCTAAAAATGTGATATCTGCTACTCAGTCTTCCAGGATGCAATGATGATGTTTACAGCACACAGAGTGATCCAGAAATACATGGGGAGTCACTTACTTTCCCTTCTCTTTATTGATTTTTTGTATGCCCCTGTCTTACCCTTCCGACAAACTTAATGAGCGGAAATGATCTAATTGATTTTGTAAGAATTCTGGGAAACACATAATTGCAAAGGGAAAGAATGCCTATTATGACAGATAATATATTAGAGTGCAAATATGACATCTGTAAATACAATGCTCGTAAATATGTAACCTGTAAATAAATAATGTATTTATCCCAGATAAGCAATTGAATCATGTGTGTATCGGTTAGCAGGTCTTTTTTGTTTGAATAATTAGTATGTTACTTTACAGCAAACAACAGATAAGTGAAGAGTTAATGCTACAAATAGAAGGACGAATATGACGATAAGTGAGAAATTTAAAAAATGTTTATAATTTCTAACTTTATATCGTGATGCTTTCATAAAGTTTTCATATTTATATTATATTTTTTATATATTTTATAATGTAATATCTGCTTATTTACATTCATTTGGTACACCACTTCATATGACCATCTGTAGATAGCATAATAAATGAATGACTAGGGATATATAAATAGCCAGATATACTCTGCTCCAATAGACACGGCATTAGAATCAAAGTTTTGATCGCATAGTGTTAATTAACATAATAAGAAGGTAAAAATGCATTGTTGATAGGTAGTGTTTATACAGTCGAAGATCCAGCAACTCAAAATCAAGGTTTCCGAATGAAATAGATTATATGTGTTTGGAAACGGGCGCTATCTTGGAGAAAAATAACTCAGCCCAAAATTCTTCTGACGAATTGAATTTTCCGTACTTTGCGTTTTCAGTAAAGAAATCGGAAGGAAATGCTTGACAGTGTTCATGTGAGTTTGAAAGCTAAGTTACAAAACGTTCGAACACCTGTGGGTCTTACAGATCGCGAAAAGTTCCTCATGGACAGAATGTCAAAGCTTCCAACTCTAGAAAATCTCTTAACAAGAGATTTTTCTAGTTAAGAAATTTTTCGTTGCCTTTGTTTTTCCTAAAATAAAACAATTGATTTTGTTTACTTTTATTTTTCAGTAAAAAATCTCAAAGAAATATTTTACAGTGTACCTATGGACCTAAAAACCAATCTGCGAACGTTTGGACACAAGTGTGCTTTGCCGTTTGCGGAAAATCCTCTTTGGGTAGAATGTCTGTGCTTGCAATTACAAGAGTTTTCCTGTCTCGGATATCTGACTGTTTCCAAAAAGAAAATTATTGATTTTTCAAAACATTTCTTTTCAGTAAAAAAAAATCAAAGAAATGTTTGACAATATAGCGTGGATCTGTAAAGGCTGCGAATCGTTTGAACTAATGAGGTGTTTTATTTTCGAAAGCTAAATGCAATTTTTACATTTACAGCACCATTTTCAAATATATGCTTAAAACAGAAGCAAATAAAGGGAAATAAATAAGGACTGCTTCCATGCCATAAACCTAACAAGAAACTACAAAAATGCCAAAACACAAAAATGAAAAGATACAGACAACTAAACAGGATTCATGTCGTCAAGATTTGGCAAGTTCAATTAAAACAATTCCCGACTGGTAATAACAAACGACGTATGATCCAAAGATGATGCAAGAAGAATCAGGGAATGCAGTGCCAATGTAAAACGATCAAATAACAATGGTTACACCTTGAGCCAATCAACGAGAAATAAAGCATTACGATTTTTTTCTACTTCAAGCTAAGGAACGAGATGCCAAAATAGAAGCTGATTTGAAAACGGATCTGATACAGGGAGGCAGAGATCGATTCTAGAGAGAAGAGTGATGACGTGAAAGCGGTCTTTACTTTACTTTTTGTTTTTATTTTTGTTTTCTTTGGAAAATAGAGACCCTTACAAAAGAATGGTGTGAAGTGTTAGTTGATATCTATCTCCCGAAAGAATATATATTTAAAATTTAGAAATTTCTATATATGAATGGAAAATACAAAGACACAAAGAAGTACTTAAAAAGATGAAAGTTCAAAGCTATAAAGCGGTACAAATAATAATAAAATTACAAAAAAGTATAAAATAAATTATTTTAAACATTATATCCTTTTAATTAATGCTTAAAATACTAACATCTATTTTAAACATTAACAGCCTTTTCTTGTGATGATGATTAAATGTAAAAGTTATAAAGAATAAATATAATAATACTACATAATAAATTTTAAATAAATATGGTACGATGAAACAAATAGTATTAAGATTATGGCAGGAAAACATCTAATTCAATTTCTTGGAGAAATAACATAGAGTTTCTTCATTTTGAATAAATTTGTTATCTAATGATTTATGTACCCAATGCTAAAAGTTTCTTATAGATGGTTTCTTTAAGTGGTGAAATTGTGTTTCAAGGCAACCAATAAGGAAGTCCATTGAATTGCCTTCACCTGAGTTACAAATACAGTTTGGAGAGCTAATTTTATTTAGCCTGTAGGCAAATCAGGGAAAAGGACTATGATTAGTTAGGAACCAGGTAAAAGATTTTGTTAGAGTACAAAAGTTAATGCTAATTAAAGGAAATAAGGATTAAGTGGGCGTTCCATTTTTCCATGCTGCCAATTTATTTGCCAATCTAATTTAGACTCTTGTCTGAGATAATTTTTAAGTGGGATCTAGGGTAATGAATGATTTTATTCTTTTGTATATTAATAATATTTTCCTCAGAGAAACCCAGAAAATCTGCTGATTCGTGACCTGTTGCCTGCATGAGCTATTACCCAATTGATTCTTATATTTACAATATAAGAGTTTCTCTTATATAGTAAATAAGTTTAGTTTGAAATGTTTTCTTATTAATGACTAGGAATATACCCGTTCTTCGTACGGGGTATATTGCTAGTCATATAAAGAAACTCAAAATTCACAATCATATGCAAATTCCTATAGTACATTAAATGGCATTGTTAATCAAAATATTCTATCAAAATATTTAATTTAATGTTCCTAAAAATAAGTTTAAGTATATCTGTTTTCGCTATACAATATTATCTTCACGGACAGATCTGAAGAATAAAACATTCTGGTCCCGTTTATAAACAAATTTACAAAATGAATGAAGTTGAAATAAAATATATGCAAATTAAAACGCTAAAATTTATGGAACACGTGTTACTTATATTCGCGAATATTAGAAGCTATACACTTTTATTAGTTTGAAATTATACGTACAACAACATATCAGTTTCTAAAATCTTTGCCAAAATAAAACAGATGACGTAAGAAATTGAAAATATCAATTATCCCGTAATCTTTAAACCTAAACACCGTAATTGATTAAAATATATGCCAATATATGTCAAAATATGTGTCAATATACCTGTGCTACTTATATTCTCGTAGATTAGAAGATACACCCGTGCATTTATAGAAGATTACCCGTACCACGAACAATATATGAGTTTCACAAATTTTTGCAAAAATAAATCAACGACGTAATAAATTGAAAATATCAACAATTCGCGAACCAATAATCCCCGAAAATATCAATAATAATGTTTAAACTTGAAGACTGTAATTGATATAATCCAGTCAAAAATGCAGTATCGGTGAAATTTATTTTATATACATATCTTTATTATTTAAATCGGAAAAAGATTTAATAAAAATCGTCTGCGGCATAAAAACAGTGGATTTAAATCCTTTGCTAAACGCCAAGATATCATTTGCTTCAAATATATTAATGGAAATCATATCGACATGGTATAATTTTCTTCAAATAAATTGGCGGAAAAAATATCGTCTGCATAATTCTATCTCTATGGAAGGTTTAATTATTCGTTTTTAACACTTTACAACAAACTTGAAAAGTGTTTATGACTTTGTTCATTCTGTCTGTCTGTCTGTCTGTCTGTCCGTTAGCACGATAACTGCCGTAAAAATGACTTAATCAAAATGAAATTTTAGTATGTTGTTCAGACGGTCTGTAGGACCTATGGGAATATAAATGAATAATATCACCCAATTAGTTTTGGATTGAACCCGGGTTGAAAAAATGAAATACATTGAACCCAATGGGACCAAATTTTTCAAACATTTTTTAAGCGGATTTAAATTTCACAAATTGCTTCGAAAATTTTAGGTAATATTCAAATTGTTCCATAAAATATATAAAAAAAATTCAGCGAAAAATATTCAGTAGTTTTTTAAATAAAAATTAAAATAATAATTACACCTCTTACATGAAGCGATCACGTGACCATGATATGAAACGATCACGTGACCAACTTCGAAATATAATACGGCATCCATCTTGTCACAAAATCGTCATTTTTAAAGTTCTTTTTAATTCATATTGAGTGTTGTATTCGTCGTAAAACCTCTTTATTTTCGCTTAAATTCTGTGCATCTACATACTGAAACAACGCAATGACAAAATATGTGAGTTTAAATGAGCATCCAACTTTGATTATTTCTCTAGCGAAGCCTATTTTTCACTTATGTGAAATGTAAACAGCAAAATATGTAGGATGCGTTGTATAGGAATTGCTGTATTTTTTAATGCAAAAGAATTTAGCTCATGGATTCTGCATAGCTGATATGAAAGAAATATCCATTGACTTTACCGAGAGAAGGACGATTTCTTGCGATGAAGTTTTAAGCATAGAGTTAAATTACTTATAGCTCCATGGTCTTAATTTTTAAATAAAATAAATTATTATAGTATTGTGATGAATGACATGAATGGGAAATTACTTATGAAATGCTGCTTTTTTAGAGAGAGCCAGGCGTGTTATTTTTTCTATGACGTCATTTGAATGAATTTCAGTTGTTTTCGATGAAGTTTTTAAATATAATAAATTATCGTGGTATTATGATAATTCTAAAATTGTTACCGAGTAATATATCACATTTTAGAGATGTTTAAACCAGGTAATTTATATTTCAATGCCGTCATTTGAATGAAGTTCATTTTTTTGGATGAATGTTTAAGTTTTCAACTATAATAAATCAATGTATTATAGTGAGAAGTTTTAAAATATTACCGAGGAATGTATTACATTTTAGACATGTTTAAATAAAATTGCATTGAAGTTGGAAAGTGTTTCTTAATCAATGCTTTAAGCATGATTGATCTTTCTTGTTAATTAATATCTAGATAACCCATGATCGTAGAAACTTGAAACATAGACTAAATTTTAATAGGCTAAATTTTAATAGGCTAAATTTTAACGTGACCATGATATGAAAAGATCACATGACCCACTTCAAAATGATATATGGCATCTATCTTGTCTCAAAATCGTGATTTTTAAAGTTTTTTTAATTCATATTGAGTGTTGTATCCGTCCTAAAACCACATTATTTTTGCTTAATTTCTGTGCATCTACATACTGAAACAACGCAATTACAATATATTTGAGTTTAAATGCTCATCCAAATTTGATTATTTCTACAACGAAGCCTATTTTTCACCTATGTAAAATGTAAACAGCAAAATATGTAGAATGAGTGGTACCAGAATTGCTGTATTTCTTTAACACAAAAACATTTAGTTCATGGAGTCTGCATAGCTGATATGATTGAAATATTCATTGATTTTACAAAGAGAAGGACGATTTTTTTCGATGAAGTTTTAAGCATAAAGATAAATTACTTATAGCTCCATGGTCTTAATTTTTAAATAAAATAAATTATTATAGTATTGTGATGAATGACATAAGTGGGAAATTCTTTATGAATGAAATGCTGCTTTTATAGAGAGGGCCAGGCGTGTTATTTTTTCTATGACGTCATTTGAATTAATTTCAGTTGTTTTCGATGTAGTTTTCAAATATAATAAATTATCGTAGAATTATGATAATTATAAAATTATTACCGAGGAATGTATCACATTTTAGAGATGTTTAAACCAGGTAATTTATATTTCAATGCCGTCATTTGCATGAAGTTCATTTTTTTCGATGAAGGTTTAAGTTTTCAAATATAATAAATTAATGTAGAATTGTGATAAGTTTTAAAATATTACCGAGGAATGTACTGCATTTTAGACATGTTTAAAAAAATAGCATTGAAGTTGGAAAGTATTTCATTATCAATGCTTTAAGCATGATTGATCTTTCTTGTTAACACTTTACAACAAAGTTGAAAAGTGTTTATGACTTTGTTCATTCTGTCTGTCTGTCTGTCTGTCTGTCTGTCTGTCTGCCCGTTAGCACGATAACTGCCGTAAAAATGAGTTTATCAAAATGAAATTTTAGTATGTTGTTCAGACGGTCTGTAGGACCTATGGGAATATAAATAAATAATATCACCCAATTAGTTTTTTATTGAACACGGGTTGAAAAAATGAAATACATTGAACCCTATGGGACCTAATTTTTCAAACATTTTTTAAGTAAATTTAAAATTCACGAATTGCTTCGAAATTTTTAGGAAATATTCACATTATCCCATAGAATATATAAAAAAAAATTCAGTAAAATATGTTACGTAGTTTTTTAATTAAAAAAATTATTTAATATAGGGAAAAAAACAAATTCAATTAAATTCTGACTTTGGGATATCTTCCAGAAAGAAAAGAGAGAGATATTATATAATAAATATCTCTCCATTTGTTTAAACGTTTTGCATATGGGAGTGGCTTCATATTTTAAAATAAATTTGGTCGATAACAATTTTTCATTTTTTTAAAATTTTATATAACTCTTCATGATAAATTTAATTGATGGCATTTTAAATGCACTTTCCTACGTCCTAGAGAGTTAAAATTTGGTACACAGCTTAAATTTGTTGAACATTTTATTCGACAAAAATTTGATGGATCTTTAAATATAGATCATACATTTTTTTCGTAATGGCCTGAAAATAATCCCCGTTCACTTCTATAAATCATTGGTGTAATATTGTTAAAAATTCTGATGTGGACAGCACATGTCCTTCTCTGCAGACTCATATTCGTTCTCTTTATTTATTCAATGATAATTTGAGTTTATCTGCACAACATAAGTATTTTAAATGACATTGAATTTACACGTTAAACTTAAATTTGGTTCTCATTTGATAGCTGGACTTATTGTCAAATGTGGCGTAGCGAAAACGCGAAAAAACTAGAATATCTCAAGAACGGCTAGTCCTAGAGTAATGGGGTTAGTCTTATTCTTTTTGTTGTCAAAAATCACATATAAAATAGGAATTTAATTGATATAATTGAGCACACGTAGTCTTTTATTTTTATATATAACGATTTTTGCTGGCCATTTCGCAAAAATAGCCCGTTCCTTTTTCCCGAATCGTAGTAGAATAACCTACAAATGATTTATATACAAAATTTTGTTAAATTTGGTATATAAATCACTTCTAGGTTATTGAAATATTATACTCCAAATTTTGTTAAATTTGGTTCATTAGTTTTTAGCTAGAGTGGATAAAGGCAATTTCTGCGGCCATTTCGCAAAGAAGGCAGATTCTTTTATTAGGAATCGTACTATAATCTAATGAACATCAGGATTTCCCACAAAAAACATACCTACCAAATTGTATGAAATTCGGTCCATTAGTTTTTCAATTAGAGTGGATGTAATATCCACACAGACACACAGAAACATACACAGATACACCCTTACACACACAGACGTCTTCCTAAAAGTAGTTTTTTCGTGTTCAAGAAGTCCCAAAACGTGTAGATCCTTTGAAAATTCGAGTTCCGATCTTCGGCACGATTCCAATACTTTGAGTACATACACATACACATATATATTATCTGTGTATTATCTGTGTATCTAAATTCCGTGCCTATGCAATTACAATAGTTGTGATTTTAAATGATCCCTAAACTTTTATTATTTCTTCAAGGAAGCCTAATTTTAACATATGCAGAATGCAAATATCTCAAGCGATTGTAAGATGAATTACATAAGAATTGCTGAATTTTTTTCACACACAATTATTTAGCTCTGGAGTCTGGAATACAAGTTATATGAATGAAATATTCATTGATTTTGCATAAAGAATCAGATGATTTATATTTCGATACAGTTTTAAATATTTAAGTATAATAAATTACTGTAGTACTGTGATAATGTAAAAGATATTACCACTGAATGAATCACATTTTAGAAATTTTTAAATGAAATTACATTTCATTTGGAAAGTGTTTCATAATCAATGCTTATGCATGATTGATCTTTCTTGTTATATTATTGTTTTTAATATAAAATAATGCTTTTAGATTGCATATATATTTCTGCTAAATATTCAAATGACTTTTTGATAGTTTTCATGAATAAGAGAATTTAGATTTGTTTTTTTCCGAAATGCAAAAATCAGAAGCTACTCAATTTCGGGTTTTTGAACCGTATGTGTAAGATTTTGCATTTGTATTTTAGTTAGTTGAAAAATAATTGCAAGATCATTGATAGGTAGAAGGATTGTATTTTATATTTTTGTTCGTATTTTTGATGTGAAGCCATATTATTATTGCATTTTAACGATTTTTGTAATTAGAGAATATTTTGTATGGCTTTGATTTTAACACATTACAACAAAGTTGAAAAATGTTTATGACTTTGTTCATTCTGTCAGTCTGTCTGTCTGTCCGTTAGCACGATAACTGCCGTAAAAATGACTTAATCAAAATGAAATTTTAGTATGTTGTGCAGACGGTCTATAGGACTTATGGGAATATAAATAAATAATATCACCCAATTAGTTTTGGATTGAACCCGGGTTGAAAAAATGAAATAAATTGAACCGTATGGGACCTAATTTTTCAAACATTATTTTAAGAAAATTTAAAATTCACAAATTACTTCGAAAATTTTAGGTAAAATGTAAATTATTCCATAAAATTTTTAAAAAGAATTTCAGCAGAATATATTCAGTAAATTTTAAATAAAAATTAAAATACTAATTACACCTTTTATATGAAGCGATCACGTGACCATGATATGAAAAGATCACGTGACCCACTTCAAAATGATATATGGCATCCATCTTATCTCAAAATCGTGATTTGTAAAGTTCTTTTTAATTCATATTGAGTGTCGTATCCGCTCTAAAACCGCTTTATTTTTGCTTAAATTCTGTGCATCTACATACTGAAACAACGCAGTTACAATATATGTGAGTTTAAATGATCATCCAAATTTGATTATTTCTACGAAGCCTAGTTTTCACTTATGCAAAATGTAAACAGCAAAATATGTAGGTTGAGTTGTATAAGAACTGTTGTACTTCTTTTACGCAAAATTATTTAGCTCATGGAGTCAGCATAGCAGATATGAATGACATATTCATTGATTTTACACAAAGAAGGACGATTTTTTCGATGAAGTTTTAAGCATAGAGTTTAATTACTTGTAGCTCCATGGTCTAAATTTTTAAATAAAATAAATTATTATAGTATTCTGATGAATGAAATGAATGGGAGAAAGTTATGAATGAAATGCTGTTTTTATAGAGAGATCCAGGCTTGTTATTTTTTCTATGACGTCATTTGAATTAATTTCAGTTGTTTTTGATGAAGTTTTCAAATATCATAAATTATCGTAGTATTATGATAGTTTTAAAAATATTACCGTGGAATGTATCGCATTTTAGAGATATTTAAAGCAGGCAATTTTTATTTCAATGCCGCCATTTGAATGAAGTTCATTTTTTTCAATGAAGGTTTAAGTTTTCAAATATAATAAATTAATGTAGTATTGTGATAAGTTTTAAAATATTTCCGAGGAATGTATTGTATTTTAGACTTTTTTAAATAAAATTGCATTGAAGTTGGAAAGTGTTTCATAATCAATGGTTTAAGCATGATTGATCTTTCTTGTTCTTTATGGAGGATATCCCAAAAGTCAGAATTAAATTGAATTTGTTTTTCTCCCTATATTAAATAATTTTTTATTATAAAACTACCTAATATATTTTACCGAAATTTTTTATATATTTTATGGGACAATATGAATATTTTCTAAGAATTTCGAAGCAATTTGTGAATTTTAAATTTGCTTTAAAAATGTTTGAAAAATTAGGTGCCATAGGGCTCAATGTATTTAATTTTTCAACCGGGGTTCAATCCAAAACTAATTGGGTGATATTATTCATTTATATTTCCATAGGTCCTACAGACTGTCAGACAGACGGACAGAATGAACAAAGTCATACGTAAATACTTCACAACTATGTTGTAATGTGTTAAAAAAAGGGCTCCATCCTACAATAATTCACCCACGTAGGTACCTGCCTGCAAAAATTCTGGTCTTGCTATTGTTAGCTTATCCAGAACCCTAACTCGCAGCTCAAATATTTTGCCTTTGATTTGACATTAAATATTTCTTAAACTACAACATATATCAACAAGAAATATTAATCATGCTTAGCATTGATTATGAAACACTTTCCAACTTCAATGCAATTTTATTTTAAAAAGCCTAAAATGTAATACATTCCTCGGTAATATTTTAAAACTTATCACAATACTACATTAATTTATTATGTTTCAAAACATAAACCTTCATTGAAAAAAAATGAACTGCATTCAAATGACGGCATTGAAATATAAATTGCCTGGTTTAAATATCTCTAAAATACGATACATTATACGGTAATATTTTTAAAACTATCATAATACTACGATAATTTATTATATTTGAAAACTTCATCGAAAAGAACTGAAATTAATTCAAATAACGTCATTGAAAAAATAAGACGCCTATAAAAACAGCATTTCATTCATAACTTTCGCCCATTCATTTCATTCATCATAATACTATAAGAATTTATTTTATTTAAAATTAAGACCATGGAGCTACAAGTAATTAAATTCTATGCTTAAAACTTAATCGAAAAAAATCGTCCTTCTCTTTATAAAATCACTTAATATTTCATTCATATCAGCCATGCAGACTCCATGGGCTAAATTAGGTTGTGTTAAAGAAATACAGCAATTCTAATACAACGTATTGTACATATTTTGTTGTTTACATTTTACATAAGTGAAAAATAGGCTTCGGTGTAGAAATAATCAAATTTGGATAATCATTTAAACTCTAATATATTGTATTTGGGTTGTTTCAATATGTAGATGCACAGAATTTAAACAAAAATAAAGTAGCTTTAGGACTGATATAACACCCAATATGAATTAAAAAGAACTTAAAAAATCACGATTATGAAACAAGATGGATGCCATATATCATTTTGAAGTGGGTCATGTGATCTTTTCATATCATGGTTACGTGATCGTTTCATATAAGAGGTGTAATTATTATTTTAATTTTTATTTAAAAAACTACTGAATATATTTCGCTGAATTTTTTTTACATATTTTATAGAACAATTTGAATATTACCTAAAATTTTCGAAGTAATCTGTGAATTTTAATACCGCTTAAAAAATGTTTGAAAAATTAGGTCCCATACGGTTCAATATATTTCATTTTTTCAACCCGGGTTCAATCCAAAACTAATTGGGTGATATTATTTATTTATATTCCCATAGGTCCTACAGACGGTCTGAGCAACATACTAAAATTTCATTTTGATTAAGTCATTTTTACGGCAGTTATCGTGCTAACGGATAGACAGACAGACAGAATGAACAAAGTCATAAACACTTTTCAACTTTGTTGTAAAGTGTTAAAAAACGGTTTGTTTCAGCGTATTCCCCAAAGCTTCTTCTAGAAATGTGCCAAATTTCATATTTTATATGCAATAGATTTTGCGGTAGGAAGCAAATAACCTCGAGAAACGGGAAATTTGTCAAACAGCGTTTGCAGCTGCTGCGGAGGCGGCGGCGGAGGCGGCGGCGGAGGCGGCGGCGGAGGCGGCGGCGGCCGTGACGGCGGAGGCGGCGGCGGCGGTGACGGCGGAGGCGGAGGCGGAGGCGGAGGCGGAGGCGGAGGCGGAGGCGGTGGAGACGGAGGCGGTGGAGGCGGAGGCGGAGGCTGTGGAGGAGGCGGAGATGTCAGCTACTTGTTTTTAATATAGATAGATTACGCAAACGCTTAACACAGTTTCGTAAATTTGGATAGTTGCGAACCTGTGTTTATTTAACAGCCCGTGGATCTTTTTGTTTGCACGTGATTCTTAAAATATCTCGAGTTAAATAAAGTGGAGGTATGTGAAGTGTGGAATTTATTAAACAGAGGTATGCCTACTCGAAATATTGCGAAAACTATGCAAAGATCAAAATGTGCAGTTGATAACGTAATTAAAAGAGGAATACACAGTTTTGTGGTAGACATACAGTGCGTATGGCAGTTCTGAAAGGAAATATCACCAGGAAAAATGGCAACTAACGGAAACAATCATGTTTTCTGCTTTGCTGTTACATGTATTCTGAATAAATGTGAAATCGCATTTATTCAGAATCTACGAAGAAATCTACGTAAAAATGCATAAGAAACCAGCTTTAACAGAACGCCATATCATGTATGAAAATTCTGTTCTCAAATGGATGCAGGACAGTGTTAACTGGAAAACCGTTATATTTTCGATGAAATAATTTCAATGTGGATGAACCCGATGGTTTATATATCTACATGATTTACTGCGAGCAAAGGACTCGAGATGGAGTCTTCATTTCAAAGTCGGTTCTTTGATGTCTTAAGATCCCTTTTCGAGAGTGGTAAGACTGATTTGATACCAGTATCTACTACAACAATGGACTTAAAGTTATACGTGCAGATAATAGATCTACAACTTTTGGCGTATGGATGGCCTTTAAGAAGGGTATTTAAGCAAGATGATTCATCAAGTCACACTTCCAATACAACGAACCGATGGTTTGAACAAAACTTCTGACCTAACTGCTAAATTGACCAGGCTTGACAATTATCGAGATGGTGTGGGGGTTCCTGTTAGAAAAATTTACGCAAATGGTAGAAAATTTTCTTTATTTACAGAACTTGAGGGAAGTATTTATGCTGTGTGGGCTGAACTTATTCCCCAATTATTCGCGAAATTTGGAGAAAAATATGCCGCAAAGAATGGTACAATACCTGATTAAGAAAGGCTGCTTAAAAATTATGAATGTTTAAATAACTGAACTTATTAAAGAAACCGCTATGTGTACCTTCAATAACGCCGATGTGTATCACATGCCATGGCTGAACGAACACACACACTTTCCACAAATTTCAGCAACACGCCTCCCCCCCCCCCCTCCACACACAATCACAAAAATTAAACCCGTCACATACGGAGACTTGATTTACGTTAATATCTACAGTCGGACAGAACATTAATCTTAATTTCAACAATCTCCTCAACATGCCTCTCTCCTCTTAATCACAAAACCGAAACCCATCACTTGTGTGGAGACTCTGCGTTCTACGTTAAAATTTACTGACGGACACAATTTAAACCTTAATTTTTGCAAGCTCAGCTCCACGCACCACGCCCCCCCCCCCCACACCACCTTCTCAATCACGAAACTGAAACCCGTTACTTGCGGAAACTTTGCGTTTTACGTTAATATCTACAGTCGGACAGAACATAAATCTTAATTTCAACAATCTCCGTACCATGCCCCTCTCCTTCAAACCATAAAACCGAAACCCATCACTTGCGGAGGCTTTGTGTTCCACGTTAAAATTTACCGAAGGACACAATTTAAATCTTAATTTTATCAAGCTCAGCTCCACGGACCACGCCCCCCCCCCCCTCTCCCACCACTCAATCACAAAACCGAAACCAGTCACTTGCGGAGACTTTGTGTTCTATGTTAAAATCTACAGACGAACGCAGTTCAAATCTTAATTTAAACAATCTCAGTACAATTGGACCAAATTATATGTTTGCCATATTTTCCGCAAATAACGTAAATTCCATATTTCCAATAAATGAACTCCCTCTACTTAAATGATACAGACGCAGATAACAACACTCAATTTCTAAATCTTTTTCTCGGAATTAAAATCATCCTCGCGACACAAATAATTGAAAACACTTGAAAAAACTGTTGCAGTTACGGTGAAAAACGTATGGTTATTTGGGAGGTAAGAGAAAATCGTAATACAGAGTTTTTAAATGAACAATATATATTATTTATGGATATGAAAGCACATGTATAGTGATTTGGCACATTGTGAGTTTGATACATATTCGTAGCATGAACCTCGCGAATTTCATATACATGATAAATTCTACGAAATAATCTTTTTTAAAAGAGTATTTTAACATACTTTGAATTAATTAATTAATTAATTGATAAGTATTCCTAAATTGTAAAATTATAAAATAAGTGATTTTTGAAATACGAAAACGAATGGTTTTTGATTTGTTGTTAAAATTAATTAATGATAATTAATTAATAAGTATACTTATCTCTTTCATATTTTAATTTCCGACTACAGCAAGTAACTGCTTCATATGACGAGGTCTCTTGCGGAATAAATACAGCTCATCATAAAATTAATTTTCTGAAACTTTCTAAATTAAAAGCTCTATTTCAAAACTAATCATTACAAGTGGGCCTTGCAGTTTCAAGAAATTTCAGTATTGGTAGAATGTTTGTGGGTAGAATGCTTGTGCGCAGAATGCCAGCCTCATTTTAAGAGTTTTCCAGGCTCGGAAAGTAATGTGTTTACTAAATGAAAACAATTAGTATTTTCGAATTTTTCCTTTTCAGTAAAGAGCTTTCAAGGAAATGTTTTACAATGTACTTGTGCATACGAAAGCCAGGTTGTGAATTGTTCAAACACATCTGGGTTTTGCAGCTCTCAAAAAGTCCACAATGGGTAGAATGTTTGTACTTGCAACTCTTGTTAATCTCTTGTTCAGAGAAAATCCCGGTCTTTTGTAAAACAATTCACTTTCCGAAATTTATTTTTTTCGATATATGAATCTGAAGGGAATGGATTTGTGGGTTTTGCTGTTCGCGAAAAGTCCCCTATTGTAGAATATGTGTACTTTCAACTCTAGAAATATCTTGTTAAGAGTTTTCTTGACTCAGAAAATTTTGTGTTTAATAAAAGAAAATAACAGAATTTTCCAAATTTTTCTTTCACATAAATGAAATATCAATGGAATGTTTCATAATATACCTGTGAATCTTATATCCAGAATGCGAACCTTTCAGACACGGGATAGCCTCGAAAATCGCCGGAAGCCCACACTGGGTAAACTGTCTGTGATGGCGACTCGAGGAAAACACATTTCTTTCTTCGGAAAGCTATGTATTTCTTAACTGAATATAACTAACTTTTTCTTTGTAATAACGACATTTCACGAAAATACTTTACAGTCTGCTTTAACTTTCACTTTTCTTATATTTACATATAATTTATATGATATTTCAAAACCTGAAACTACATTTTCATCATTTTGAATGATTTTTTGCAAGTTAACTATTGACGATAAGAGACAATTATAATTTCAGATCAGACAATGGGCTCCATAATGGATAGTCATCACTGAAAAAAAATCAATGCACCTGAAACTAGCTTTGTCAAAAGAAGCCAGGATTGTAATATCATTCTAACGGAAAGAAAACCTGGACTATTAGTGATACACTCAGAATTGTTTTTGCATTCAGTCGAAGTTTGTCATTAACATATATATTTGATCCAGGTATTGATCAATCAACTCACTGTTCAGAATTTGATATATCTTGATATCTTTCATTAATTCTGCCTGTGCGATTAACATGGTTCATAACAGTAAAATATATTTCGAACTAGTATTTATGCCTATCGATGAAAGAGAAACTGACTCTTGAAAAATGCAATTGCAACTTTTTTTAGTAAAATTTCTTTTGTTTAACAATGTATGGAGCTTAGCATTAAAAATTATCGTCATAATAAAAATTGGCTCAGTTAAGCTCTGTCCTCTTTTTGATAGCATAAATGTGCAAAGATTTTGAATTTTAAGCTACTGGAGGGTCTATGGAGAGTTCGGAAAGACTTTTTGACAAAAAAGAGATCCACCCCCCCCCAAGGGGGAGGAAAGAACGGAAAATTATTGTCTTCATAAAAATTGACTCAGTTAGGTTCTGTCCTCTAGTTGATACTATAAATGTGTAAAGATTCAGAATTTTCAGATACTGGAGGTCCGAAACTTTGAAGGTCCGAAAAGACTTTTTGACTAAAAAAACATTTTCTCCATCGCCCTTTCCAGGGGGAGAAGGGAATGGAAAATTATCGTCTTAATAAAAATAGGCTCAATTAGGTTCTATCCACTAGTCTATATAAATAAAATTTAAAATCTGTCTGTCTGTCCCATCATCACGGGAGAACGGCTGAACCGAATTTGCTGAAATTTTGTGGGTAGCCTGGAAATATCCCCACTTAAAATTTAGTACATGTTTTAAGTTTCTAAGAACAGTGGTTCTCGAGATATTAGTAAAAAATGAAACTTTTGTTTGTCTCATCATCACGAGAGACCGGCTGAACTGAATTAATGAAATTTTGTGGATAGCCTTGAAATAGTCACCCACAAATTTAGTTGGTTTAAAATTGGTTTATCCAAACGAAGAGGTTGAAAATCGTTTGTCTAAAATGTGAAAGTGAATTAAAACATTATCTCTGAGTTTGGTGCACGATTTTTGCGCTAATTAGTCACTATCAATGAATTTTTTTAAACATGCATTTAAATAGAAAATCTATCACCATGATTTATTTTTTACAAGCTTTTATTCAACAATGAAAAGTATAAAGAAATCAAAATGATTATTTAATTTCGCATTTTATGAGGAAGATTCTATCTTATCTTATATCATGTTGCTCAGCAACGCAATTAAATTAAATGTGTTTGTTAATTTTTATTATTATTTTTTCGATTTGAATTATAAATAAATGGATCTATAAAGTATATATTATAAATGAACGGTTTCATTTTTCTTTTAATTATATTAATTGCCGACTGCGTACATCACTTTCATTTATTCATTATCACTTTCATTCATTTCAGATTTTTCAAGCTTATATGTTGTGTTTAGCTAATTAACACATATATTGTGTTTTCCCAATAAACTCATTTATCCGATTATTGAAACAGGAAAAGAGTAGAACGGGTACATCTCCTAATACAATATTAGTGTTTTCATTTAGTATATACAAACCGGATCAGAATGTTTCATTCTTCAGATCTGCAAATTCAAAACTATGAATTTGGCGGCATATCGCTAACTTAGCAACTTTTCTTAAACTTTGACAAATTGATAAAAACGCCGTAAATCAATGAAATTAAATTTCGTTTTTAGAAGCGAATACTGAAATGATGTTTCGGTAGCATTTGTCGGTCAGTCCATACATCCTACTTACATCTTTAACATATTTAGCGAATTTTTAAAATGTCATCAAATTGATAAAAATGTGTGCAAATCCATAAAAATATCATAAAATTGATAAAATTGCTCTTAATAAATGAAATGAATTGTGTTTTGCTAGGGGATAGTATAGTGATGATGTTTCGCCAATTTGTCGCAAAATGGGACTATATTGTCGCTAAATTGACGATTGATTTTTTATATTGTCGCTAAATTGACGAAAGTGTCGCCAAACCTTCCGTGAAAATAGAATTATTCAGACGATATGATTTCCATTAATATATTTGAAGCAAATGATATCTTGTCGTTTAGCAACGGATGTAAATCCAATGTGTTTATGCGGCATACGATTTTTATTAAATCTTTTCCAATTTGAATAATAAAGATATGTATATAAAATAAATTCCATTGTCAGTGCATTTTTGACTGAATAATATCAAGTACGGTCTTCAGGTTTAAACATTATTGATATTTTCGGGGATTATTGATTCAGAGATTATTGATATATTCAAGTTATTATGCCATTGTTTTATTATGACAAAAATTGTTTAAACTCATATATTGTACGTTGTATTAGTAATATTCTACAAATGCACGTACATATCTTCTAATCTATGGGAATATAAGTAGTACAGATGGCATATATTGTGATATATATTGAATATATTGGAATCAATTACGACCTTCGGGTATCAAGATTACTGGGATTATTAACATTTTCAATTTATTACGTCATCTTAGGTCATCTATTTTATTTTGGAAAAGATTTTTGAGACTCATATTGTAATACAGATAATTTCCTACTAACACAATGGCATATTTTCTAATCTGCGACAATATAAGTAGTACGGGGATATATATATATATATATATTCCCATATAATTTTAGTGCATTCATTCTGGCATATAGTGGAATCAATTACGGGTTTATTAATATTTTCAATTTATACATGTAATCTACTAATACAGGTTACATCTACTAATATTCGTGTATATAGTTAGTATGGATTCTATACAATTTTAACACTTTTATTTTGCATATATTGATTCAATTTCATATTTTTTGTACATTTGCTTACAAAAGGGGCCAGGATGTTTTATTCTTCAGATCTGCCCTTGAAGATAATTTTACATATATAGTGAGAACAGATATTCTTAAACTTCATTTTAGGAACAATAAATTTATTATTTCAGCAGAATATTTAGAATAATAATGTCATGTAGAATACTATAAGAATTTGCACATGATTGTGAATTATAAGTTTCTTTATATTATATACTCCGTACGAAGAACGGGTATGCTGCTAGTTGATACTATAAATGTGCACAGATTCAAAATTTTAAGATAATGGAGGGTTCTTTTTTGAGGGTCCGGAAAGACTTTTTGAAGGAAAATACAATTTCTCCCCATCCCCGGGAAGAAATTAAAAATACAGCTCCATTAGGTTATGAGTCGTGGACGATACCATAAATGTGCAAAGATTCAGCGGGTCACCAGGGAGCTCTAGAGGGTTCTTAAAGACTTCTCGATCACCCTCCATTTTCTCCTGTCCCTGAAAAAAATCGAAATTACAGCTCCGTTAGTTTCTGTGTTACAGATGATAAGCGTGCAGATATTTAGCCTTCTAAATCACCGAGGGCTTCTGAAGGGTTTAAAATCACACACACAAAAAAAAAACATTAAACTGTTATATACAGGGTGTCACAAAAACATTGACCTCGGTTTTTATTCCTTAAATATTGATCTCAGACGTATATAATAAATTGCAAAGTTGCGTAAAAACAGGTAAAGAATTTTCTGAAATCGATAAAAATTTTCACTGTATTAAATTTGAAGAAATACAAAATTTAAATTTTTATACGGCCCCGTACAAAAAACATAATAATGAGTAAAATGAGTAAAATGTGCTCCATACACTAATAAGGTGATGTACAAAATTTCAGCATTTTATCATAAAAAATCCCAGAGATATGTTTAAACAAATTTGGTGAGAGATTAATGACAAATTAAAATGTAAGTGTTTACATCAAGAGTGCAAATGACGCAACGCAGAAATGCATCATAGGCAAATAATATCTACCTCTATCTTTAATGAATATTTGACACGGATAGAAAACATTTTGAACAAGCTTTGTAATCTTTGTGTAAAGTTATTATTTCTACACAGTGTATATACTTTTGTATCAATAAATAGCAAAATTATTATTTATTTATGTAATCATTGTTTTCTTCCGTAATGTGTGTATGATCCCTCAAATGCTATCTGCCGACATGATTTCCCCCCTCTGAGAACTCATGTCGATGCATCGAAAAGTGGTTTAAGTCAGGTTCTTTGTCTTTCATATCTCTGGGACAATTTTGTACATCACCTTATTAGTGTATGGGACACATTTTACTCATTGGAAATGTTTTTGTACGGCAACCGTATAAACATTTAAATCTTGTATTTCTTAAAATTTAACTCCCTTAAAAATTTTTATGATTTCATAAAATTCTGTACCTTTTTTTACGCAACGTTGTAATTTATTATATATGTATAAGATCGATATTTAAGGAATAAAATCCGAGGTCAATGTTTTGGGGCACCCTGTATAGAGACTAGCTGTATACCCGTTGTTCGTGCGGAATATATGTATAATATATATTTTTACTCAAGCCAGTCCAGACAGGTTTGAGTAAAAATTTCGTCGTCTTGTGCTATTTCAATGGTGCGCGCATGCCACATAACTGATACTTTATACGCAATTTAGCTATAGAATGGGAGTGTCTTCTGCCAACAAAGTGATTCGAGGACACTATGAATGACAAGAAAGTAACCCTCTTTCACTAACGCTTTAGACTGGGAATGAAAACTGCCACTGTTGTGCTAACCTGTATATTTAGGAGCCTTACGAAAGCTTGTCCGGTCGAGAACCTCCTTCAACACCTTCCAGTGAAATGCATATTAACAAGAAATGGAAACCTTTTTACTTTCCCTGCAATACATGGTAATGTATAGGGAAAGTATTGGAATCATGTCGAAAATCGCAATTCGAGTTTTCGACGGATCTACACGTTTCGAGACCTCTATAATACGAAAAAACTATATTTAGCGTGACGTCTGTGTGTGTGTCTGTCTGTGTGTCTGTCTGTGCAATGTATGTATCCACTCTAACTCAAAAACTAATGGACCGAATTTCATAAAATTTGGTACGTAAAACTCTTGGGCGTGACCCTGGTGCTGATTAGTTTTTGGTACAATTCAGAAAAAAGGAACCCGCCTTTTTTGCGAAATGGTCCTCAAAAATCTCATGTATCCACTCTAGTTGAAATACTAATTGACCAAATTTCACAAAATTTGGTGGATAAATCACTTGAAGGATACTCTGGTGCGGATTAGATTTTGGTACGATTCGGAAAAGAACAACCTGCCTTTTTTACGAAATGGCCCGCAAAAATCGCCAATATAAAAAAAGAAGACTACGTATGTTCAAATGTATCAATTAAATGCTTGTTTTATACGTAATTTTTGACGGGGAAAAGAATAAGAACTCTAGGACTCTATTACTCTAGGACTAACCGTTATCGAGATATTTGAAATTTTTGGCATTTTTTTTATGCCGCCTTTGGAAAAATGTCCAATTACCAAATAAAAGCGGAAATTGAATTAAAAATGAAAATTTTGTGTTATTTTGTACAATTAAACTCAATTTAATGAGTTCTTAAAGAAATATAGAAAGACTGAATTCACGTCTGCAGGGAAAGTCATGTGCTGCCCACATCATATTTTTTAATCTGTCTCCCTATCTATGCAACATGGTTGCTTATAACTCGAGAATGATACATAGTTTATGCACTAATACTTTACATAGCTTATGCAATAATTAATTACGAGTGTGTGATTACAATATTTCAGATTTTGTACTGCGTTCATATATATAAGTAAAAAATAAATAAATATCATTTGAGATAAGCATATCCTGAAAGAGGAGTTATATTTCAATGAAGCTTTTTCATGTAATTAGACAGTTTAAGGATAGTTTGATATCAGTTTCGTAGTCCTAAATCCACCTGTTAGAAAACAGTGATTGAAATACCAGTTTTTTTCATAACCCATTATAACTTTAAAACTCTTCAATTTATACATTCTTCAATGTTTTGTTACTAACTAAATGAAAGCAAGCTTATGAATAAAAAAATTCTTATTTTGTAAGCGTAAATTCATAAAAGTGTAAAATCGGAGATACGCTTACATACTAAATTCTGTAAAAACAAACTTGTAAAAAGAAGCCTAATTCAGCGGCTTTGCAAAACTATCAATCATAAAAAATAATTGAGGGAAAGAACTATTGGCAATTCTATCAAACTTCAGGAGCGAAAAGTATGTAGAGAAAATGTTATTGGATATATTTCATAATAAACTTGATAATTTCATAACAAACTTCATGTGTCGAAATTCCTGGGTTTGGTAGAAAAGATAATAAAATTATTCGAACCTTGGCCAGTAAAATCACTTGATCTAAATATAATAGAGAATATGGGGTATATGGCAGCACTGGATATTTATGAAAATAGCCGTCATTTTATGTATAAGGGCAGTTTGAAGACAATTCCTTTTAAATCGTGGAATTCCATATATATGAAATGTGTTCAAGATTTATAGTATAACTTCCCTCGTCCTATGGAACCTTCTAACAATGCTAAAGGTAGATGGACAAAAAGC
The DNA here is from genome assembly GCA_951213105.1 of Amaurobius ferox. Classification (NCBI taxonomy): domain Eukaryota; kingdom Metazoa; phylum Arthropoda; class Arachnida; order Araneae; family Amaurobiidae; genus Amaurobius; species Amaurobius ferox. The sequence goes on along the minus strand of OX578141.1, from coordinate 101,153,539 downwards.
TAAAGTATCCACCTTCTAAAAGTGGTACATATTAAAATTGGATGTCGGCTGATGAAGACCTCATTCTGTAAGTTATTTTTATGTTTTTGCTAGTTATTCTTGTATATTCCTCGCGATGTAGCAAATATATCGCTAAAGTTATAAAAATATACACAATTTTCCTATATATTTAATGTTACTGCGATTAAAAATTATGAACTTTAACTAAGTTTGGTACGTATTTTCACTTTGTGATTTCGAGGATGAATAAAAAAATTTAGAAATTCTCCCATGTAGATAAAAGTTATGTTTAGCACAATCCAATGTTGTGCATATCATTGAAAATTACAAGCTCTAACTGCTTCATATATTACTTATGTAATCTGTTTGCAGACGATATTCGATTTAGGTCACGTAATTATACTTATGACGTGAACCGATAAGACATTACAACCTTGGACGTTACGTGGATAGGTTTGGTTCGTTCATAGCTGTGACATATTTATAGTGTTTTAAGATCTTAGTGTTTTACAAATAAATCTTATACTCTAAATGCGATACTTGAATGTTACTATCTTAAAATAGTGTCTAAAATTCAATGTACGCCATCACTCGAACAGCTAATTTCTAGTGTAAATGCAGTAGAGTTGCCAGTTCCTGCCCTAGATGAGACAAAATTCGTGGATATTGTCTCAGATGTGATGAATTCTACCCTCACCAAAGTTTGCGGTGGATTGGTTAGACATCTATCTTATGTCTTCTATTGCCCCAACAGAAGCACTTACCACTGCCAATTCACAAGTCCTCACTGAGTTCGGGAACTCTACTCAAAATCTGCCTTCTTGTGCTCTAGCACACAGCGGAGTTTTATCCTCCACTATTGAATCTATTACGATTGAATCTCTTCTTCAGATTCCGTGCAAGACATATGTCGTTCCATACACTCTGTCGGTGGCATTTAGGTTCTGGTGTGTATGCATATTTGAAACTTCGCTCTGGAAAACTGAAAGTGTGTATATGGAAATATCCCTCAAACGAACAAAATGAACTACTGCCTACGCGTGAAGGCGTTACATTGTCACCTGCTACTTAAAGTGAATTTTCTCAAAAATTGTGGTCGCTCAATATTCTATATGCAGATACCTCTTTCGTCAGTCGCAATGAGTTGTTCTGTTTCAGAGACAACGGAAAACTGCATTTACAGAAAATAATTCAATTATATGATTCAAAATGTTGTCTAACACAGTGCCATATTGCCTTAGATAAAAATCAAATAACATGTTTAAAGAATTGTGTTAACAGAATTAGTATGAAACTTCGTGAAAGTATATTAACAGACTGGCTTCTTGCTCAAACATTAAAAATAGAGGACACTATAACTTTTCTAGCATCAGCTATTTGTGACAAAAATTTTGCATTCGAACATTTAATGTCTTGTATTCATGAAAGTGTGATGTGCCATGTTAGAAAACTTTTCAAATATGTTGGTTGTGTTGCTCAAATTGAAGATCAAAGTTACCATGAACGTCTTTACAGTACTCCATTAGAAATGTACAACAATGTGCATGAACAAGTACTTCTAAATCTTGACATTATAAACATAGCAAAACAGTTTTGCTACGTGGGGAAGGAATCTTTTATTGGTATGATCGAAACTTTTTCAAGTCATTCAATTCAGAGGATTACGAATGTGCAATAAGAAACATATTTTAAGTTTTTTGTTTAAATATACAACAAATAATGGTTAATGTGTATTTTATGAAGAATAGATTCATTAAATGGTTTTTTTATCTTTCAAACTGAACTCCTTATTTATGTTCATCAACTTATTTTTAACATGTGCTATTTAAATATGCTATGTGCTCGTTGGGTTAAGTATCTATACAACTATATTGGGTGTAATGGCTAAGTGCATTGGGTTTACTAATCTTGCTTTTTAAAATAAAATACAAAATAGAAAATTAAAAATAGATTTATTCGAATCATATTAAATGTGTATAATGTAACTTTCGCAATGAAAAATATTTACACTTTACAGAGTTTAATTCGTGAAATCTATGCTCAGTGTTAAAATTCTGAAATTATATACCCTCATTCATTAAAAATAATGCTAAGTTATGTTCCATTCTCTAAAAGTATGAAGATGCATAAAGAACATGCTGTTTCAAACTCTGAGTATCAGGGAAAATTCGACCCCAGTTTCCTAAAAATCTGTGAAGTTGGGATTTATTCTGTAAGAAGTGTAACATTTTGTCGTAGACCTCAGTTTCGCGCTGTCATTTTTCCACACTTTTTTTTTAAATATCAGTTTAACGGTAGCCGTGATATAATCTTGGGGGAGGAATACACCAAGAACTATTTTTTTTCTTTAGATATGGATGCGTTTAATGGCTGACCTTGTCACAACCTTTGGGATAAGCTTGGCGTAGGGATATGGCAAGAAATATTATTTTTCTTTAGAGATGGGTATTGAGGGACTGTGACTTGCTTTCAAGCTGTAATTTAATCATTCTAGAAGCGAATTTCATGTCGTTAGGTTGCGGTTGTAGTGGTCTCTCTCATTTATGTATTAATATGTTTTCTTTAGCTAGTAATATTGGAGATGCTACATCCACTATTACTGATGATCCTATACCTAATGTTACATCTTTAAACAAGATTGGATATGTAAATACTTGTTTTAAATGTTAAAAACGCACATTTGTTGATTTTTTAAGTGTTGAAAACATACATTTGTTAAATTTTAATCGTAAATAGTTCACTTGTTAAAACGTATGTTATTTTCCATAAGAAAAAATAGCACACATGGTTTTTTTTTAAACCTCAAAAATTACATTTGTTAGTTTTCATAAAATTGAAAACTTATAATTGGTAATTTTTTTTTAGGCGAAAAAACATATTTGTGAAATTTCATTAGCATAAAATACGTTTTCGTGAAAATTTAGCTAAAATTTACACATGCGTGAAAACATATATTATTTCCCATAGGAAAAATAACATATATCCGATTTTTAAACACATGAAAATTCCATTTGTTAGTTCTTGAAGTGTTCAAAACTTACATTTACGAAATTTTGGAAGTAGAAAACGTACATTTGCAAAATTTTGTTAGTAGAAAATACGGTTATGTAAAAATTTATCAAAAATTTCCACAAGTGTGAAAACGTATGTTATTTCTCAAACGAAAAGTAACACATATGCGATTTCTAAACGTATGAAAATCCCATTTGTTAATTTTTTAAGTGTTAAAAACTTACATTTGCAAAATTTTGGAAGTAGAAAGCACACATTTGTGAAATTTCAATAGTAGAGAAAACATTTTTATGAAAATTTATCTAAAATTTATGCAAGTGTGAAAGCGTATGTTATTCTCCATGGGAAAAAGTAACACATATGTAATTTTAAATATAAAATGTAATTCAAATATCGTAATTTTAAACGATAAAGGTCTTGGCCTCGTGTAGCATTAAAAACGCACCACTAGTTCCCCAGACATTCGCTAAGAACCAAACAATTCACTAAAATAATGAAATTTTAGGATGCTAAATCCGTTGGAATATCGAAAATGCATTACAAGTTTAGCTGTATTCATGATTTAAAATAAAATCGTCAGAAAATCATATGGTGTAATTCTATGAATTTATGTGGTTTAAATGTAGAATCTTCCTTTTTTTAATTTACAAAAAACACTAGTTTTTTTTCATAAGCATATACCTAAAGCTGTGTTATTAAATAGTGATAATTAAGTAAAAACAATGTCTTCTAAGATTATAACAGAAATCAACGTGCGTGTGAATCCCTTTTTCACAAGGTCGTTTGTGCGATAACGCTACAGGGCGATGACGTTGTGTATTTACTTGGAAGCTGATAAAGAGGTTCTGCCATTAAATCGTACATTGGAAGTTTTGAGGAAATTAAAGTCTCTTAGGTTCAATAATATTATTTAATTATTCATTCATATGATTTGGATAAACACCTCATATGTATTCATATACATATGTAAATACATATACTTTTTTCAGAGCAGATTTTTTAAAAATAAGATCCTCGCATTTCAATGGTGTCTATAAACATTTCGGGTTTTAATGTATCTACAATCAGAAAATTTCTATTTGCAATGTAATGAGATCTAAAACACATCTCTCTAATGTTTTTTTTCAAACTACAATTACCTTTAAAATTCATGCTGAAGCACTTAGCATGAGCCTATTTAGAAAAAAGTAATTTTTTTGGAAGTATTTCAATCTTAAATTCATGTTTATTTGTTTTAAACTTGGATATAGACAATTGTAAATAAATATCTCTTGCTGTTTCTAATGAAAACTTTTCTCTTAGATCATTCTTTTAAAAAATCCAAGTATTGTGTTCTTTGGCAAGAACAGACTTAATGCACAGTGGTTAGCTTGTAGGGCGATCGGTTAAAAAATCCACCAAGTATTGTGTTTTTGGTAAGAACAGATTGAATGTACCTATTAATTTTAACTACTACATTAAACCATGAATACAACAAAGTCTTGTATTCTCCATTTACCATATATTTGCAAAATAGCATGGAAATTACTACCAACATTTTTTTAGCTACTAAAACGCTGCGTAAAAATCTCGTGTGGTACACAAAATCACTCTAAAAATAATCGAAACGTATTCAGCAGGTTCTAAAAACGTATCATTAAAATTTCGCATGGTAGACGCAATCACTCTAAAAATAGTCGAAACGTATTCAGCAGGTTTTAAAAACGTGGCATTAGCATTTCGCATGGTAGACACAATCACTCTAAAAATAGTTGAAACGTATTCAGTAGATGCTAAAAACGTGGCATTAAAATTTCGCATAGTAAACAAAATCACTCTAAAAATAGTCGAAACGTATTCAGCAGGTTTTAAAAACGTGGCATTAGCATTTCGCATGGTAGACATAATCACTCTAAAAATAGTCAAAACGTATTTAGTAGATAGCAAAATCGTGGTGTTAAAATCACGCATGGTACACAAAATTACTCTAAAAATGGTCAAAACGTATTCAGTAGGTTCTAAAAACGTGACATTAAAATTTTGCATTGTACACAAAATCACTCTAAAAATAGTCGAAACGTATTCAGTAAGTTTTTAAAACGTGGTGTTAAAATAATGCAACCCATTCACACACAAAATTCTTGTATTCCCTGAACATTCATTAATTTAACCCGTTAGCATAAAAAAATTATTTAACTATTAATAACTATTAAATGTAATAACTATTAAAATTAATAACTATTAGTGTACACATGCTTGTATTAGTACACATCGAAAATTCATTAAATGGTCAAGAATTTAACTCGCTATCCACTCACACCTCTTAAAAAATATGATTTTTATATAATATAATTCCTTTTAATAAACCTCTTCCATATCTGCATTCGAATTCCCAAGACATTGAATAAATCGCTCCACTCGTTGCTCCATTCAAATCCCATCACTCATTCATTCGTAATACTAAAGATATCACCCAATGTTCAAATCTTATCTCACGATAGCACAGCTGTCAGTGCGTTCGTTGGTCTATCACCCAATAACCTCAAGATCGAACCCGGCCCGTTCCAAACGGAAATATATCCTTTTAAATTCTGTCTGCAAGATGTTTCAAGCTGCCACTAGATGGCGCCACTCTTCATTACCCATCCAGATCTGCCACGAGGAGGCGAAACGTAACTTTAAGTACGTCACGACGGATAAGGATCGTCAGTACGTCACTGATCGCCGATGGAGAATGTCGTCATGTCGTCGCTCCACAACGCTCACATTATTAGTTGCCTCATTCCGCTATCCGGTCAAAGTTCAATTTACTCGGTCGAAAGGTTCCTCCTTGCGACATCCGTTCAAAGTCATGATTTCCTCAGTACAAAGTTCAAGTTGCGTAATCAGTTTGAAAGTTATCCGTTTTCCCTCATTCGATCCAAAGTTCACCTCACATCCTCCTCCATGCGTCATACTCCCTCCTTCTCCTCATGACGTCATCTGCTGCAACGCCGCAGTTTGCCGGTGAACCCTCTTTTCTTACCTACTTATAATGTATAAGGAAAATGTTGTGACTGATTCGAATTCGAGTTTTCGACGGGAGAGCACATTTTAAGCATCTCTGAACACAAATCAGACGTTTTTGAGGTGATGTTTGTGTGAAAGTGTGTGTGTGTATGCGCGTGTGAAAGTATGTGCGTGTGTCAATGAGCCTGTGGAGTCGATATCTCACGAATGAATAACGCGATCGGAACAAAATTTAGTAAATTAATCACAATCAGCGAATACTGGAAGCCTATTGCTTTTACACGCAATCGAATGTTCAGAACCCTAATGAATTTTGAAATGAAATTTTAAAAAATCATCAAAAAATAATAACGTTACGTAAATAATCATTTCTTACATCTTCTTTTTTATTAAAAAACGATTGACATAAACTTTAGAACTCTGGAATGAACCGTTCTCAAGATATTGCACATTTTTCAAATAAATGTATCAAAAATCACATAAAATTATATATATACATACTCTATTGTGAAATCTGTTCACTTTTTATATGTAATATTATGCGATAAATATATTATCATAATTCTCGTAGATCTAGCTCGTTCCATTCACGACAGAAGACACATTAGGAAATAGCTTTGTAATTTGATCGTTTATCTACCATAGGACTAACCTATTTCTACATAACAATGCTTGTCGAAATTTTGGCGGCGAATTTATCGGAATATCGACAACTTGGCGGGGTTTTAAACATTGCCAAAATGACGAAAATATTGCCAAATTGATAAAAATGACTCTAAATCAATGAAAACAAGAAAGATCAATCATGCTTAAAGCATTGATTATGAAACACTTTCCAACTTCAATGCAATTTTATTTAAACAAGTCTAAAATGTAATACATTCCTCGGTAATATTTTGAAACTTATCACAATACTGCATTAATTTATTATATTTGAAAACTTAAACCTTCATCGAAAAAAATGAACTTCATTCAAATGACGGCATTGAAATATAAATTGCCTGGTTTAAACATCTCTAAAATGTTATACATTCCTCGGTAATAGTTTTAGAATTATCATGATACTACGATAATTTATTATATTTGAAAACTTCATCGAAAACAACTGAAATTAATTCAAATGACGTCATAGAAAAAATAGCACGCCTGGATCTCTCTATAAAAACAGGATTTCATTCATCACAATACTATAATAATTTATTTTATTTAAAAATTTTATTTAAGACCATGGAGCTACAAATAATTAAACTCCATGCTTAAAACTTCATCGAAAAAAATAGTCCTTCTCTTTATAAAATCAATTAATATTTCATTCATATCAGCCATGCAGACTCCATGGACTAAATTATTTTGTGTTAAAAAAATACAGGAATTCTAATACAACTCATTCTACATATTTTGCTGTTTACATTTTACAAAGGTGAAAAATAGGCTTAGTTCTAGAAATAATCAAATTTAGATGAGCATTTAAACTCAAATATATTGTCTTTGCGTTGTTTCAGTATGTAGATGTACAGAATTTAAGCAAAAATAAAGTAGTTTTAGAACGGATACAACACTTAATATGAATTAAAAAGAACTTGGAAAGAATAAGAATTTACTACAAAAGAAGGAACTTGGGTAATAGTTTTGTATTTGGAAGCAATTAGTCTTTTATCTGCTATAAGAATAACTTATTTCTCCAACCATAATTCTTGACGAAATTTTAACGACGAATATGGCGGAATATCGCCAACTTGGCGAGTTTTTGGAATGTCGCGAATTTGATGAAAATGTCGTCAAATTGATAAAAATGTTATCAAATTGATTAAATTGTCGCCAAATTGATAAAAATGACTCTAAATTGGATGCAATTTTTTAATTCCGTTATATGATGGGCATACCTTTTATTATATAAGAAATGCTCTTCTAAATATCGGCAACTTGGCGATATTTTTCAACACATTGACGGAAATATCGTCAAAGTTGCAAAATGACGCAAGTTAATGGAAGTGACTATTAAATTTATTATTAAAATATTTAAATATATGAACTATATTGTTTAGTGAGGATGCTATCAATATTGGTAATTGTTAATTTTGAGTTGCGTAAAATTTAAGTTAATTGGGTACGAAATAGTTTTAGATGCTGACATCCGGATGTATAATTTACCTAGCCAAATGTACAATTTAACTTTGCAAACACTGTGCGGTGGCTCTTTTCATCATTAAAGAAGTAAATTCATTGCATTATATAAAGAATGTCATGTGCTGTCTACATCAGATTTTTTAATATATAATCTCATCTTCCTGTAGAATTTTCCAATCAAGTATTTTATAGTATCAGTTTGTAATGATGATTTTAGTTTCAAATGACCGAAAAACATTTAAATATATCTATAAAAGTATTCTGTCTTATCAGATGAAATAACACAAATTATGCGTTACTAGCCGAATACCCGTTGAAAATCAACAGTCTCGCAATAAGCAACCACTGAATATTGTCATTTTTTTTAATAATTCGCGTTTCATACTTATTCAGCAAATCGAATATTTTAGTGTGCGGAACCCCCTTTAAAGAAGAAAATATTCCAAATTTTCAATTGCGCACGTCTTCCTTTCGAACTATCTAACAGTACACCAAATTAAATTCTATATCTCATCCCGAAGCATACTATTTTATCATCTCCCCTTTCGAACGTTTTTCTGTGGAGTACACCCATAAATGAACATTTTTGAAAAACTCTGTTCACCTTGGGTTTCTTATCAGATGATTGGCCCATATACCAAATATCAAGCCTCTATCACATTTAAAGGAAGCGTGTCTCATTTATTCCGAAAATCGAACATATTGGGGTTCGGCACCCCCTAAAGTTGCAAATACTGGAAATCTGAAATTGCACTCTTTATTCCTTTCAAACTATCTACCAGTACACCAAATTTGATGTCTTTATCCTATCGTGAAGCATGTTTTTCTATCACTTCATATTTCGAACGTTTTTCTGTGCTGCACCCTCTTAAAAGATCATTTTTGAAAAACCATAATAATCGTACGGTTTTTTTATCAAATGATTATTCCATATACTAAATTTCAAGCCTCTATCACATTGTAAAGGAGGCGTTTTTCATTTGTTGTCAAATCGAATATTTTAGTGTGCGGCACCCCCTACAATAGCAAATGCTGGAAAACTGAAATTGCACACTTTCTTCCTTTCTAACTATCTACACGTATACCAAATTTGAAGTCTCTATCTCATCGCGAAGCATGCTTTTTCTATCATTTCAGTTTTCGAATGTTTTTCTGTGGAGTACCCACTCCCTTAAATATACATTTTTGAAAAACTCCATTTTTCTTGGGTTTTCTATTAAATGATTCGCCCATATACCAAATATCAAGTCTCTATCACGTTCTAAAAGGAGTGTTTCTACTTCATTCCGAAAATCGAACATTTTTGTGAGCGACATCCCCTAAAGTAGAAAATATTGGAAAACTGAAATTGCACACTTTCTTCTTTCCAAACTATCTACCCGTACACCAAATTTCAAATCTCTATCTCATCCTGAAGTATCTTTTCTTATCAATTCACATTTCAAACGTTTTTATGAGGAACACCCCCTTAAACAAACGTTTTTAAAAAACTATAATCGTCTTGGGTGTTTTTATCAAATGATTGCGCCATATACCAAATTTTAAGCCTCTATAAAATTTTAAAGGAGCCGTTTCTCATTTATTCGGTAAATCGAACATTTTGGTATGCGGAACCCCCTTAAGTAGAAAATATTAGAAATCTGAAATTGCACACTTTCTTCCTTTCGAATGATTTACCCATACACTAAATTTGAAGTCTCTACCTTATGGCAAAGCGTGCTTTCCTATCATTTCATTTTTCGAACGTTTTGGTGTGGAGCACCCCCTTTAGAGAACGTTTTCGAAAAATTCGATTTTTCCAGGGGTTTTTATCGAACGATCGAGCCGTGTACCAAATTGCAAGTCTCTATCTATTCGGTAAGCGCCTAAAAAAAGTGTGACAGACAGATGGACAGACGGACACTTTGCAATTAGTATATACTAGCCGAATACCCGTTGAAAATCAACGGTCCGCATTAAGCAACCACGGAATAAGGTAAATTTTTAAATAATTCGCATGTCTTATTTATTCGAAAAATCGAACATTTGGTTTTGAGGCACTCCCAAAAGTTGAAAATATCGGAAAACTGAAATTACACATGTTCTTCCTTCCAAACTATCTACCCGTACACCAAATTTGAAATCTCTATCTCATTATGAAGCATGTTTTCTTTATCAATTTACCTTTCGAACGTTTCCCTCTAGAGCACCCCCTTAAACGAACATTTTTGAAAAACTATATTCATCTTGGGTGTCTTCACCAAATGATTAGTCCATATACCAAATTTCAAGCCTCTATCAAATTCTAAAGGTGCCGTTTCTCCTTTGTTTGGAAAATCGAACATTTTGGTGTGCGACGCCCTCTTAAGTAGGAAATATTGGAAATCTGAAATTGCACACTTTTTTTCTTTCGAACGGTTTCAACGGGATCAAAGACAGCTCTTAGAAATAAATTAAGTGTATGATTTCAGCTTTCCATTATTTGTTATTTTAGGGATGCCAACACTTAAATGTTCGATTGGCTGAATAAATGAGCACTGCCAATGCCTGAAGTGAGACAGATATTTCAAATTTGGTGGACGGATGAACAGTTTGAAAAGGACTACTAGAAAAATCGAATTATTCAAAAATCCACGTTATTCGGGGGTTGCTTATTAATATAATGACGAATAGCCGTTGATTTTCAACGGGTATTCGGCTAGTTATGTGCAAATTCCCGTAGTATTTTAAATAACATTATTATTCGAAACATTCTATAAAAATATTTTATTTAATTCTCCAAAACGGAAATATAAAAGTCTCTGTTCGCGCTATTCAAAATTATCTTCACAGGCAGTTCTGAAAAATAAAACATTCTTGCCCCTTTGTAAATAAATTTACAAAATATATTTTATCAATATATACCAAAATGTTGTTATACCAACAGTTGTCTAAACATGATATATGAGTTAATTGGATAAACACAATGTATGTGTTTGAAATGTCTTCAAAATAAATTAGATAACGTAAGAAATTGAAGATATCAATAATTCCAGTAATCTTTAAACCTGATTGATATAATCCAGTCAAAAATGCAATACCGATGATTTGAAAAAAGAAGTACATCCAATTCTTCTTTATTTAAATCGGAAAATAAAAACTAATAAAGATTGCCTGCCGTATAAACACATTTAATTTAATTGTGTTGCTGAGCAACACGACATAATTTTCTTCAAATAATTTTTTGGAAAAGATATAGATAAGGAAATCACCCAATTAGTTTCGAATTTCACCCGAGTTAAAAAAATGAAATGCATTGAATCTTATGGGACATAAGTTTTCAAACATTTATTAAGTGGAGTTAAAACTCACAAATTGCTTCGAAAATTTTAAGAAATATTCAAATTATCACATATAATGCGTAAAAATTTTTCAGAAAATATGTTTGGTAGATTTTAAAATAAAAATGGAAATAATAAGTAAACCAATGAAGAGAGATTACTTGAATGATTTCAAAATAAAATATGGTATCAATTTTTTTCCCGCTGTGTAAAGATCGTGATGTTTAAAGTACATTTAAATTTATATTCAGTGTTGTATCTGTCGCAAAACCGCGTTTTTTTTGCATATTATCTGTGTATCTAAATTCTGTGCCAACGCAATTACAATATTTTCGATTTTATACGACCACTAAACTTTTTTAACACTTTACAACATAGTTGAAAAGTGTTTATGACTTTGTCCATTCTGTCTGTCTGTCTGTCCGTTAGCACGATAATTGCCGTAAAAATGACTTTATCAAAATGAAATTTTAGTATGTTGTTCAGACGGTCTATGGGACCTATGGGGATATAAATGAATGATATCACCCAATTAGTTTTGGATTGAACCCGGGTTGACAAAAGGAAATACATTGAACCCTATGGAACCTAATTTTTCAAACATTTTTTAAGCGGATTTAAACTTCACAAAATGCTTCGAAAGTTTAAGAAAATATTCAAATTATCCCATAAAATATATTTAAAAAGATGCAGCAAAATATATTCAGAAGAGATCTCGTGATCATTATATGAAGAGATCACGTGATCCATTTCAAAATAAGATATGGTATCCATCTTGTGTCAAAAACGTGATTGTGTCAAAATCGTGATAAAAGGACTTTTCAATTCATATTTAGTGTTGTATCAGTCCTAAAACGGCTTTATTTTTGCTTAAATTATGTGCATCTACATCCTGAAACAGCGCAATTACAATATAGTTGTGTTTAAATGATCATCCACTTTGATTATTTCTACAACGAAGCCTACTTTTTACTTATGAAGGATATAAATACCAAAAGATGTAGAATGAGTTGATAAGAATTGCTGCATTTCTTTAACGCAAAATTATTCAGCCCATGGAGTCTGCAATATAGCTGATATGAATGAAACATTCATTGATTTTACAGAGAAGCAAACGATTTTTTGATGAATTTTTGAGCATTGAGTGAAATTACTTGTATCTCCGTGATTTTAAGCTTTAAATAAAATTAATTATTATAGTATTGTGATTAATGAAATGAATAGAAAAATGTTAATGAATGAAATGCTGCTTTTATAGAGAGAGACAGACTTGTTATATTTCGATGCCGTCATTTGAATTAATTTCAGTTGTTTTCGATGAAGTTTTCAAATATAATAAATTATTGTAGTATTATGATAATTTTAAAAACATTACCGAGGAATGTATCACATTTTAGAGATATTTAAACCAGGCAATTTACATTTCAATGCCGTCATTTGAATAAAGTTCATTTTTGTCGATGAAGTTTTAAGTTTTCAAATATAATAAATTAATGTAGTATTGTGATAATTTTTAGAATATTACCGAAGAATGTATCGCATTTTAGAGATGTTTAAATGAAATTGCATTGAAGTTGGAAAGTGTTTCATAATCAATGCTTTATGCATGATTGATCTTTCTTGTATTTATATAGATTTTAAAATGACCTTGGAAATTAATATTAATACATCGACTTTCATATGTACCGCGTCAAACTTAATGAATGTGTACACTATATTAAGTTCTGTTTTGCATATCAAATGAGTTGTAATCCAATCTGAAAATAAAGTGTGATAAAGTGTCGGGCACTCAATCAAAGAATCGGAACCAAGAATGGCCAGAGGGTGTTCTGCAAGTACTGCCGCACGTGATCAAATGAAAGAGATGGCATCCACTTGAGAAACCTTCCATCGGGTGCTTGACTTTCGAGATTCGTACTTTTCAAAAATTCGCCATCAATTTATGCGGGGCGATTTGAACACATTTATTAAACGGAATGGCTTTGGTATTGTTTTTGAAGAGTGGTTGGAATTGAAATGCTTCTGAATTCCGGCGTTACAGTGATTGTTATGGTGGTAATAATTAGTGGCGCTGGAATAAGCTCCGGAGAAATGCCGCAGAATTTTAGGAATTAATTTAGGTATTTAGGTAAGAACGCTAGCTTAGATAATTGTTAAGCCGGTTTTAGAAAAAGTTTTCCATTATTCAAATGTTTGTTAAAAAAAATATGGATTATTTTAATTGAATTCTTTATTTTACTTTCCAAGTGCAAATACATTCATTTAAACTTAAATATTTATTATCTGTGAACTGTTAAAATTACTTTCAAGTAGCATTTAGGAGAAGGGAGGGTAATGTTGCCATGTACCATTTTTTCATCCAGCAATCATAAATGACATAAACCAATTTATTTGAGGTTAAATACTTTCTAGACAGTCTCCAAACCGTGTGGATACGTTTAACAACGTTTTACATAAAAAAAATGTATTTTTCACAGACTCTAATATAAAGGTAAGCTTGATTTTTTATGCTTATTATGAAAACATACAACTTTATTAGTTTATTTATATATAACTTTATTAGTGACATACAACTTTATTAGTTTACAATCAGTATTTAAAGAAAGGAATTTCATTGAAAATCAATGGAAATTTACTTTAAGAAGGATAACAATGTTTACAGATTTAGTGTTAGTAGCTTATAGTCGCAATGACGTCCAGGCGGGCATGATGGCATGGAATGTGAATGAATATTGTGATGATGAAATTACCCGTTGGGTTAACGGAACAGCTACCAAATTAAGAAGACACTCCCATTGCAGATAGCAGTATCAATGGACCGGTTTCGCGCTTTTGTGCTTATTAACATAGATTGACCATTAGCTTCAATGTCAGCAAGAAAACATGCTACCTGCCCATATTTTGCAAACATCAGTGGACTGACAATAGCAATCTTTCCACCGAGCCGGCATAAAATTTGTTCACAATTTAGTTTGGGCTAATCATAAGAATCCGCATAAAATTAAAATCATAAGAATCCGCATAAAATTAAAATCATGAGAATCCGCATGAAATTAAAATCATAAGAATCCGCATAAAATTAAAATCATAAGAATCCGCATAAAATTAAAATCATAAGAATCCGCATAAAATTAAAATCATAAGAATCCGCATAAAATTAAAATCATAAGAATTCGCATATAATACGTGTGGATACGTTTAACAACGTTTTACATAAAAAATGTATTTTTCACAGACTCTAATATAAAGGTAAGCTTGATTTTTTATGCTTATTATGAAAACATACAACTTTATTAGTTTATTTATATATAACTTTATTAGTGACATACAACTTTATTAGTTTACAATCAGTATTTAAAGAAAGGAATTTCATTGAAAATCAATGGAAATTTACTTTAAGAAGGATAACAATGTTTACAGATTTAGTGTTAGTAGCTTATAGTCGCAATGACGTCCAGGCGGGCATGATGGCATGGAATGTGAATGAATATTGTGATGATGAAATTACCCGTTGGGTTAACGGAACAGCTACCAAATTAAGAAGACACTCCCATTGCAGATAGCAGTATCAATGGACCGGTTTCGCGCTTTTGTGCTTATTAACATAGATTGACCATTAGCTTCAATGTCAGCAAGAAAACATGCTACCTGCCCATATTTTGCAAACATCAGTGGACTGACAATAGCAATCTTTCCACCGAGCCGGCATAAAAGTTGTTCACAATTTAGTTTGGGCTAATCATAAGAATCCGCATAAAATTAAAATCATAAGAATCCGCATAAAATTAAAATCATGAGAATCCGCATAAAATTAAAATCATAAGAATCCGCATAAAATTAAAATCATAAGAATCCGCATAAAATTAAAATCATAAGAATCCGCATAAAATTAAAATCATAAGAATCCGCATAAAATTAAAATCATAAGAATTCGCATAAAATTAAAATCATAAGAATCCGCATAAAATTAAAATCATAAGAATCCGCATAAAATTAAAATCATAAGAATCCGCATAAAATTAAAATCATAAGAATCCGCATAACATTAAAATCATAAGAATCCGCCAAAAATGCGAGGGGGTCCCAAAAATAAGTACACAAGAACCCGCCAGAAAGGGGAGTTTCCAAAATTAAGAATTTTGGAAAATTGTGGCAAATAGCAAGTTTTCTTGCTGCCATTGCAGTTAACGGTTATTCCATGATGATGAGCGTATAATGATGAAAAGTGTCTATGGATACTGTTACATATCTGCAATGGAAGTGTCTTCTTTATTTTGGGAAACATTCTTTTCCAGCGGGTTTTTGTGGTGTTGAGCTACCAAATCGTTTGTTGTTTTTATGTTTTATGTGTAAATTTGTGTTTTTTCTAACAGTCATAACCCTTCCTCCCCCCGCAACGATTTACGTAAAATATATAAATGTCATATGAATTCAGGGTGCTTTGACGAATCAGAATTTGGTATCCAAAAGTCTTTAAAAAATAAAGTTGGTGCAAAGCTTAATATGAAGATGATCCTTATGCAAATTATTTCTCATTTATTTATAGCAACAATATTACGAGTCTAATGATACATTTGATTTAATGTACGACCTTTGTAGCCGGAATAACGCGCGGTGCTCAGATATATATTTTCGAACGGACAGTACTTGAATTGCGTCAGGAAAATAATAAGGGGAGATGAGGTAGACATAATGAAAAAATACAATGAAACATAAATATAATGGGAAATAGAAGGAAAAATAAATATAATGAAAAATACAATGAAACATAAATGTAATGAAAAATATAATGAAAGATAAATATAATCAAAATAAAATGAAAATACATTTATAAAAAAACAAGTTTTTCAATGTCCGTACATAAAATTTGTAGACCCCTACAAACCTTTATCACGTTCCCACTCCCCATATTTGATGTTCCACTTTTTGAGAATTTTGCATGCTCCTTCCTCAAAAAATTGTTAGTGGACCAGGACCTATTTGGAGTCTGGGCCTTGCACTTGAGTGTTGGTCGTCACCTCTTATGGGCGACCCTCTGCATCCTATACTATATTGATACCGGAAAAAGTGGAAAATACATTTTAATCACTTACAAAGTTGAACCAGATTGAGGGTGTAGGCAAATTAGGTTCAATACAGTGCTATCTTATTATTATTCAAAATGGATATTATACTATATTGTCAAAACATTTTCATTTGCCTACACCCTCATTTCCTTTTAGCAATTTTGCATAATAACAATTTTGGATATTCATAATATTTATATACTATTGATATAAAATGAATATGCCTATATCCTCAATATGGTTAAATTTCGTGTGTGATTAAGCTATATTTTTTACTTTGCATGCGCCACTATTGTGTAGGGCAAAAAATTGAAAACTCGATTTTTCTCATAATTTATTTGTAGCGTTTATAGCTTAAGCACTGTTTGTAGTGTCTAAAGCCTTCTAAAAGCTCATTTAAGCATTATACCGTGAATGCTAAACATGTTTTTAGCGTTTAGATCCTAAACATGATTTGCAGCGTTTACAAGCAAAACATTTTAAAACCCAAACATGGTTTGTAACACCAATAAGTGAAATACATTTTATGCAAAGGATATGGAAAACTAGAGCAACGTAATTAAGCACAAATAACAAAATATTGCAGCCCCCACTTCATCAGTATAAGAGAATCAACAAACCCGAAGTTCATTTGTCTTGTCGGGATATCCCTGTTGTATTTTTGCGAGCCCCAATCTTATGTTGTTATTACTTGTTTCGGATTTGCAAGTCTGTTTTTCATGCTGCTTTCTGATTGGCTCTCTCGTAATCCAGGTCTTGGGTAAATAATCCCCCTGCTTCTTCCTTCCATGCCCATCTTCGACCACTCTTCGAAGTAGTGCTCTATGAATCCGAAGTATTTGAAATGTGCTCAGGGGCACCTGACACGAAACTACCAGAGACCTAAAAGTGAGAAGGCCACATGCGCCAACTCTGGTAGAGATCATCCGGCAAACTTCAGACTGGAAGAACCCATGGAACAGTGGGAAGGCACCGGTTTAGGCCACCAACAGACCATCCTAAAATGAGATCCTTGCATGGAGGCAAAAAGCTCTGGCCACTAAATCCCAGGCACCCCCACCCCAGGAATCCTCGCATAGTGTGTCAGAGGGAAAATAGAAATCAAACTTCAGCAACTTCCAGATCGTTGCCCAGGCAGGAACCCAAAACAATTAGAGGACTGACAGCTGAGATGAACAAAACTAGAAATGAACTAGCTAGGCGCTATACTGAGGTAAATAAAGCCAAAACGGCAGAAAACTAAAACGGTAGAGAAACCAAAAAGAGTTGAAGAAACTAAAACAGTAGAAAAACTAAACACGTGAGAGAGGAGGAACTCGCGCAAAACCAGGTGTTAGAGCAAAGTACAGACAATAAAGCAGAAAAAACTGAGATGCAAAAACCAAAAGAAACTAAAACCGCTTCTATAGAAATAAATGAAGCCCAGACCACTGAAAGTTCAGGTGATGAAAAGATGGCAGAAATTCTCCATCTCATCAAGGGATTTCTCAACAGGTTCGATTTAGATTACTTAAAACAACTGTTGGCACAGCTCTCCGAAGTGCTATAAAAGAACTCGGATCCCATGTCTATGTGTTTCGAAGTTTTTAAACTCTTCGTAGCACTAAGTAAACACAGCTAGAAAATAGCTCATCATGAATAGGTCCCAAAAAGAATCTCTTAAAGTAATATTTTTGGAATGCGAACGGTATATCTCAAGAATAATTGAACTCAGAAACTATGTAAATGCAAATGGCGTAGACTCCTTACTAATAAAGGAAACTAAAATTAGAGAAAATAAATATCAAAACATATTTAGCAATCTATAACAGTACTTTCACAAATTCAAATGCAACTGTTAGGTGGCCCCAGGGAGGAGTTTATTTTAAAAGAAATATTTCCCACTATGAAATAAATAACTAAAATCTGCAGGGTGTAGATAATACTAGTATAAAAATAAAAATAAATAATGCAAACCCTTTTATATTAACCTCAACATATGTTAGGAATATGAATGGTATCAATGTAGCTGCGGAGCTGAAACTGCTTATCTCGCGACATCCAAACACCGTACTAGCTGGAGATTTTAATTCACACTGTTGAGGTAATCGCACACCACAATATGATCTATAACTGTAACCGTTTTTGTTATGTTTTGTAATTCGTGTTTTGGCAACGTTGGTAGAAGTTCTGGCTGTGTTGTTGTTGTTACAGTTTTGAAATGTTGGGGTGTATGTTTTGATAAGAAATAAATATGTTATGTTAATGTTTCATCGACCTCTGGAAGTATATTATTTATACTTGTTCTTTTAATAGCAGAGAGTGGTTCCGATATCGAAACCGTACGTTATTTCAAGAAAAACTAAGTTTCGTTTTCGACTGACCTGATTACCTGCTTGAATTTCGCTTTTCCGAGTAAGCATGGCTATCTCGGAAGATAGAGTTAAATACAGCATGGAGCCGTTTAGCGGAAAAAACTTTTCGCTGTGGTGTCGTCGTGTCGAGGCTGTTTTTACGGCAAAAGACTTGGATAAGTTCTTGAATTCTGAAGCTGATGAAACGAGAGAAACAGAGATGAAAGATTCCAAAAGGGCACATGCTTTGCTATTGACTCTGTTAGATGATAAAGTACTAGTAGCTATGAATGGTGAAAAATCGGCATGCCAGATTAGGAATAAATTGAAAACGACATATACAAAAGATGGAGCGGTAAGTCAAATTCTTGCTAGAAAAGACTCGCAACGATTAAAAAAAGACGCGATTGCACTATGCAGGAACATATCGATGAACTTCTAAGTGTTGTTAATGATTTACGATTGAGTGGTGTAGATGTTAAAGATATAGATGTTGTTGTTGTTGTTGTTGAGACCCAGACCGTCCGACCTACCAGAAAGGTGTAAGGTAACCGTATAGATCTTGTTGTGTATTTATCGATGTCGCTTCCTTCTGAGTTTGATGCAATGAAGGCTGCTATTGAGAATCAGCCAAGTGAGAATCTAAACATCGATTTCGTTACTCGGGGACTTGTTGATGCAGAGGCTTTAATGTTATATAAACTTACATTTAAGGGAAATTCTTCTGGAAAAAGTGTTCCATTAACGGATAATACTGCTTTTTCTGCATCGTAAAGAGACATTATTTGCTATATGTGCAAGGGCAAAGAACATTTTGCACAAGAATGTAGAAGGAAACAACTTGTTATAACTGTGGACGCACAGGTCATTTCAAAAGAAATTGTAAAAATAAAGAAAAGGTTGAATTCAGGAAAGAATCGGCTGCAGTAACTTTTGCAGTTGGCGAACTTCAAAAGAACTGTTTCTTAGTGGATTCGGGGGCTACTTCACACATGACTAGCAGACATGATTGGTTCAGTGATTTTAAATCCTTTTCTGGAACTGTTGTTTATGCTTCTAAGAAGTATATGCTAGAAATAGCTGGCATAGGAACTGTCACTGGAATTTTGCAAGGAAAAGAAATTACTCTCACAAATGTGTTATTTGTGCCTAATGTAAATGGAGAACTTATATCTGTGAAAAACATACACAGGCTGCTGGTTACACGGTCATATTCAAAGATAACAAAGCTAGTGTAGAGAAAGGTGATGTGCGTTTTGTGATTGCTGAACTGAATAACAAAGGACAATAAGTAAGTGAATTTTCCCCCAATTGAAACTGCAGCATATGTTGTTAAAAATTACGTAAATTTGTGGCATCGGAGAATGGGACATTCATCAAATAAGGTTCCACAAGAAATGGGTCTTCCAACAACGGATGACTTTTGTAAAGAATGTACCATGGCAAAGCAGTCAAATGAGCCACTAGGAAAAGATCCTCGACAACATGAAAGTGTACCAATGAGAATGATCCATACTGATATTTGTGGACCTATTGATCCTCCGGCTAGTGCTGGTGAAAAATATTTCATGACTATAATTGATGACTATTCTAGATTCTGTGAAATATATTTACCAAAACACAAGAATGACATAGTTGAGATATTGAGTTCGTTTTTCAAGAAAAATTCTGATGTTTAAAATCAGATGTGAAAATGCTAAGGAATACGTCACAGGGAAACTTGCTCATGTTTGCAGAAAAGCTGGTATTTTGATAAATGCTGCACCACCTTATACGCCACCTTTAAATGGAGTTGCTGAGAGAGCAAACAGATAGTTACTGGAAAAATCTCGAGCCTTGATCTATGAAGGAAAACTTTCAAAGAAATTTTGGGGTTATGCCGTGCAAACTGCTGCATACCTAAAGAACCGAATGCCCAGTCAAAGCATTGATAACTGTATATCATATAAACTTAGGTATGAGAGACAACCTGATCTTGATAATATCAAAGTCCTTAGATGTGATGCTTATATGCGCATCCTTGATAGTCAAAGGAAGAAACTGGATTCCAAATCTAAAAATATGATTTTTGTCGGCTATTCCAGTATGGGCTATCGTCTTCTCGATCCATATGCAAAACGTGTTGTTATATCTCGTAATGTGAAATTTGATGAAGGAAAGAAAGTGTGCATTACAGACATGTCGTATAATAATACTGATCTAGATAAGCTAGAAGATATCCCTATAGAGAAAAAACTAATTTGTCTATCAAATGATGATGAAACTGATATATCAACAGAAGAAAGGTCAAGACCAATAAGAGATGTTAAACTACCTTCTAAGCTAAATGATTATTATGTGTATGAAGCTCTAATAACAAGTTCGGCTTCAATATCCTATGAGGACTTGGAAAAATTACCTGCAGAAATCCAAGCTTCCTGGAGAAGAGCAATGGATGAAGAAATGAATTCTATAAATAGAAATGGTGTCTGGGAGTTGGTAGATTTGCCAAAAGATAAAAAACCAATATCCTGTAAATGGGTTTTACACGAGAAGAAAAATGGTACTTACAAAGCAAGACTTGTTGCTTGTGGGTTTTTTTACGAAGACAAGGAATTGACTACTCTGAGACCTATGCTCCAGTTATTAGCTTGTCATCACTTCGACTGGTGTTGGCCATCATGTTTCAAAAGGAACTGAAGATTTTTGCTTTAGATGTCAAAACAGCTTTCTTAAATGGTGAACTGCACGAAGCAATTTTCATGGAACAACCAATGGAATATAATGATGATAGTGGACGAGTAGGGATGCTTCTTAAAAGTCTTTATGGACAAAAGCAAGCTCCTAGACTGTGGTTTCAAAATTCATTGATTTCATTCTTCGATTGAATTTTCAGCAGCATAACAGTGAACAGTGTATCTTTGTGAAACATACCAATAACAGTGTAATCATTATGATTTTGTATGTTGACGATCTACTAATTGCAGGCTCTAATGAGTCGGAAGTCAAAGTTGTAATTGATCTTTTAATGAGTGAATTTGAAATATCTAAAGCTGAAGTTGCTAATAAATTTCTTGGCATATGTTTGGATTTTTCATCTGATAGCCTTTATTTGAGTCAAAAGGAATACATTAATAGAATTTTGGAAAGATTCAAAATAACTGATTGCAAGCCTTGTGACACTCCACTTACTCCAAACTCAGTAGCATCAGTCAACAGATTTTGAAAATGGGGAAAATTTTCATGGTCCTTATCCTGAACTAATTGGAGCATTGTCGTACTTGGCTATAACCACACGTCCAGATATATTGTATCCTGTAAACTGCCTAAGTCAAGTACAAGAAAAACCAACTCATGCTACTTGGTCTGGTTTAAAAAGAGTATTGCGCTATCTGAAAGGTACTTCTGGACTAAAATTAATGTTTCAAAAATCTGAAATCTGTCATCCTACTATTTCTGTTTTTGTAGATGCAGATTGGGGGGGTTGATGCACGAGACAGAAAGTCTGTCTCGGGGTATATTATTATGTTTAATGATTGTCCTGTAACTTGGTGTGTTAAAAAGCAAACTTCTATTGCACTTTCTTCAACTGAGGCAGAAATTTGGGCTTTAGGAAAAATTGTTCAGGATATCATTTTATTGTATAATATTGTTAAATAAATCTTGGGCTATATTGATACAAATGTTACTATTTTTGAAGATAACCAACCAGCTATAAAAGCAATATTAAGTGAAAATCATTGTGGTAGATTAAAGCACTTGGACATTAAATTGAAATATATTCGGGAAATCATAAGCTTGTACAATATTAATCTTGAGTATGTATCAAGGGAAAATCAGTTAGCAGACATGTTTACTAAGAGTTTGCCCAAACCTAAACTGTGTGATTTAAGGTCTAGATGTGGTGTTGTGAGCGATTAAGGGAGGGTGTTGAGGTAATAGTACACCACATCTGATCTATAACTGTAACCGTTTTTGTTATGTTTTGTAATTCGTGTTTTGGCAAGTTTGGTAGAAGTTCTGGCTGTCTTGTTGTTGTTACAGTTTTGAAATGTTGGAGTGTATGTTTTGATAAGAAATAAATATGTTATGTTAATGTTTCATCGGCCTCTGGAAGTGTATTATTTATACTTGTTCTTTTAACATGCACCACCACCGCTGGGGCTGTAGAAGAACCAACACACGCGGCAGAGACATAAACAGACTAATGACTACCACAAACACCAACATCATGCCACCACGTCCAACTTGCTTCATAGGCGGTAATGGTACATTTATCGATTTTGTCTTAACTCGAAACATAAACTACGCTTACACAATGATACCCTAGATGAATTTGAGTCGGATCTGACATTCAACCTAAACACCCCATTTCAGCCTCTCTGGGACAAGCGAGGGTAAACTGGAACTTATTCAAGAGAGCACTATTCGAGCAGCATTTAGCAATGCCCGACATAATGAGCACGGCTAATATTGACTCCACCACGCACATACCCACAATAGAAATCCAGACACTTGACTCTTGACCAGATCACTTGACTCTTCGAAAACACATCGTGAGCCAGCAAAAGTACCCACACTCTCCTACCATGTCAGACAATTAGAAAGACAGAGAAACAGACTGAGAAAGACATATCAGACTAACAGAAATCCAAACCTTAAAAGAGAACTTAACAGGCTCACGACTATAGTTATGCAAAAGATCGTCGTAGAAAAGCAGCAACAGTATAAAGAATTCAGTGAATTCCTCACTTCGGAGAACATATCGCTTTGGGACTTCGCCAAAAATCTTAGGAAATCGTATGGAAAACTTTCGCCACTAAAAGACAGCAATAACATCGCTTACTCAGACGAGGAAAAAGCCGAAGCGCTAGGAAACAAAAATTATGAAACCCAGTTTGAGCCAAATCACGACTTAATGTGTCAGGATACCCTAAACTCGGTTAGTCAAACACTAAACAACTTCAGAAACTCCACAGTCACCCCGCTGAGGTTACCCCAGCCACCCCGCAAGAAGTAGTGGATCTCATTAAACACATCAAAAATCGTAAGAGTTCAGGGCACGATAATATTAGGAACGTCGCGGCAAAAAACTTACCCTTAATTATAATATTATTTATTACCTTCCTAATAAATAAGATACTAAAACTAAACTATTTCCCCAAAGAGTGAAAATGCGATATTATCAATACGATAAGTAAGGTAGGAGAGGTCGCTACGATTCCAGCCATTAAGCTTGCTACCAACACTTAGTAAAATTACTGAGAAAATTATACTTAATAGACTAAAAATATATCTAAGTGAGAATGACATCCTCATTACGGAGCAGTTCGGAATTCAATGCACTCCCATCAGTTACTGAGAGTGGTGTAGTACATATCTTCTGGACTCCCAAGGAAGACACCCACAGATGCCATTTTTCTGGAGATCCAGAAAGCGTTTGATAAGATCTGGCATTGCGGATAAGAATACAACTTAATCACTCTAAAAGTCTCTGACGCACTAGACAAACTTTAAATTTCGTACTTAAATAACAGACACTTTCAAGTCAGAGTTAAAGTCAAGTTTTCTACGCCCAATCTCATCACGTTAAACATGTGGGTCCGAAAGTCCTTCCGAGAGGTTGGTGGTAGGGGAAGGAGGGTACGGTCCCTGTGGATGCCTCCCCCACTGGGTTCCGGTCTAAATTGGGTGGCACTTCCCGACCGTCCAAACAGTTACCTTACACCTTTCTGGTAGGTCGGACGGTCTGGGTTTCAACAACAACAACAACGCCCAATCTCATAAAAAGCAGTGTACCACAGGGATCCATCCTTGATCCGACACTTTCAACTTATATTTAAACGGCATCCCAAGGTCTGAACCCAAGGTCTGAACACACTGAGCTGGCACTTTATGCAGACGATAGTGCTATACTTACGAAACACACTTATTTCTCAGTAATGCACAGGCAGTTACAGCAACACTTACACATAATCCATCGTTTCCCGCCACTGCCAAAACTGCCGGCGTGTTCACGCGGAGTACGATCACGTTAAACATGTGGGTCCGTGAGTCCTTCCGAGAGGTTGGTGGTAGGGGAAGGAGGTTACGGTCCCTGTGGATGCCTCCCCCACTGGGTTCCGGTCTAAATTGGGTGGCACTTTCCGGCCGTCCAAACAGTTACCTTACACCTTTCTGGTAAGTCGAACGGTCTGGGTCTCAACAACAACATACTCTATCGTTCCCGGCCACTCAAGTTGCAGCTTATGCCTTAGGGCGAGGCGAGTGGTCTGGGTTTTCGATATACTCCAAACATGGCTGGAAAACTGGCGAATAAAACTAAATCCCAACAAATGTCATTGAATATACTTTTCTTGGCAAAGAAAAACTAAGCCGCCTCTGTAATAAATAATCAAGCACTCCACACGGAAAAATCAACCGAATACCTAGATGTAACGCTAGATTCCCACCTAACCTGGAAATTGCACATAACGAATATCATCAAGAAAGCTCCTATGGCCACTGGCGCCTTATACTCACTCACAGGAAACGGAGATCTTAGTTTCCAAAACAAAAACTAATATTTAAATCCGTCATCCGCCCCTGAATACTGTACGCAGCATCAGTATGCCTGTGAATCTACCATGGGCTGCCAGGAAAAAAGACAAAACAGTACCCTAAGGTGCATTAGGAAAGTCCATAGATACTTAATGAACTCGGTAATTCGAAATGACTTCAAAATTAAAACCGTGAGAGCTCAAATCAGAAAGCAGGCGCTAAACTTTTTCAATAACTTACCATCCGTTCCCAACGAACTACTATCCAACTTACATGATTATGATCATTGAAAGGCCAAATCTCGAAAGAGACCCCTCGCAGTTCTAAACCTAGTAGAATAACTGAAAATTAGATATACCTCTTTCCTGACAACCCAAACTTAATAAAACCAACGAACCAGGATAATTTAAACATTTAAATATTCTAAACCATCTTCCTGCATCGCTAAAAAAAGCCAAATAATTATGCCCCCCCACCCCACCCAAACTGATTAAACTCAAATGTGCACTAAACTGCCACATGAGGAGCCTAGTCATAATAAAGCCAATAAAAATAAAAATATTGATTTTCCATTTATGGGTCATTGAAATAATGTCACAATATGATAAGTGCATGGCAGTGTCACAATATGATACGTTGAGATTATATAATATGATAGGGTCACAATATGATAAGTGCATGGCAGTGTCACAATATGATACGTTGAGATTATATAATGTAATAGGGTCACAATATGATAAGTTGAGATTGGAGATTAAAGCTGCTTCGCGCCTGGTGCTCTGTCCTGTACGACTCCGGTACGTTCCTCCGTTTTCCCCTTTTTTGTACTTCAGGTTTGTTGGTTCCCTTGTACTGACAAAGGGGATCCAACGTATTCTCAAAACAGTTGTATGCTGCATTATTTTGTCATTTATGTTTATTTACGTTGCTCTAGTTTTCCTTATGGTTTGTAACGTTTGAAGTCTAAACATGGTCCGTAATGTTTAAAACCTAACACGGTTTAAAGTCTACACCATTCTGGTAGGTCGGACAGTCTGGGTATCAACAACAACAACGGTTTAAAGTCTAAATATGGTTTGTAGGTATTCAAAGCCTAAACATGGTTTGTAGCGTTTAAATCCTGAACATGGTTGATTCAAACATTTTTTAGACCTTTGAGATATTTTGATTGAATAAATATTATAAACGTTTGTTTATGATATAATTTTTATGTCGGTGTCCACATTTCTCTGCTCTGTCAGTATTAATCTTTTAGAAATTAGTAACAATTGACTACAATGCTGCTTTATTCTAGAAAATATTTACTGAATTCATGTATTTTTTAAATGTGTTTAACCAATTGTAGAAACAGAGAAATAATGGCAAGGGTATGACTTTTGGTACCATTTTAGCTTTATCATTCTGACGTATTTTGATCAAACTTCAATTTTTGTCAATGGGTTTGCAAATGGAACTGGTATGTTCTAATTCTTCAGATTTGCTTGTGCGAATAATTTTGCATAGCTAGATCAATGATTCTTATACATCTTTTTAGGGAATTAAATTAAATATTTCAATATAATTTTTTAAGAACTATATTATTTAGATTAATATTAGAATTTGCAGATTTTAAATTATGATCAAAGTTGAGTATGTCTGCTAGATATAAATATTTCTTGACAAGACTCTCGTCAGTCATTTAATCAGGGTATGACCCCTAACCCTTATTAGGAGGATAAAGAGGCATTCCCCCCTCCCTCTTGGAAAAAGTTCTATGGATGCCCACTTTCCCCCTTACATACGTTAATTATTCAACATTTTCCAGTCTGGTTTCTTTTAAAGGGAATAATGCTCTTCTGTATAGCCAGATATAAATGGTTAGAAGATCTCGTAAGTTTTATAAAATTGTACTGTTAAGTAATATTCTAAAATTTGCAGGACATTTAATATGCTAGTATAATAAAATGTTAACACGTGATTAAACTGGTAATTTGTAATAATCAATTGTTAGGATAAATTTAAGGTGAAATTCCAAATTTGCAAGGATTTGCTTCTCGTTTTCTGCTCATACAAAGGAGACAATCTTTAAATAATTGAAGATGTTATTGTTAATGTGTTAAAATGACAAATTTTATGAATATTGGTCATAAAAATATGCAACGTTTCCACAAAACTGTAATTTGATTGTGTAAAAATATATTAAAAAATATGAAATTTTGATGTTTTGTTAAAGTTTTTGCAAAAACGTTGAGTCTTCTGTCAGAACAGAGAATATTAATTGAAAAAATTAAAACGTTCCACACTTCTTGTTAGTCTTCCCGGTCGTCCACTTTGTTACTCAAGTCCTCTGGACGAGTCGGACGGCCTGGGGTTTCCACACTTCTTGTTAGTGTTCCCCCATTTCAGTTCTACAAACAACGCCAATAGAACTTCGATTTATTGGGTATATTCTAGTTAACATGCATATTTTTTTGGAATTTTAATTCAGTATTTAAAATAGTTATACTGTTTATTAGCATGCTGCGACTGATGTGGCAATTCAATGTTAAAAAACTCCTTCAGAAAACTGGAATAACTCTAAATTATTTCTGTATTAAAAAAAAAAATATTTTCTTTCATCAAAAGAGAAGGATTTATATACATGCACATAATGACATTTTAAATTATACTTTAGTGTAATTGTAATAAATTAATCATAGTTAAAATAATTATAGAAAATTCATTAAATTGTTTTGAAATAAGAACTTAATAAAAATGTAAGAATTTAATAAAAAAGTTTATAATAATTATTATCACAAAGATTAATATGTACCTATTTGTTATTAATAATTGATTTGAATAAGCTGTACTTGAAGCAGTACATTTTTGTACAATTCAAAATTCAAAATACAAAAATTTATTTTGTTTATCATATATTCCATTCGATAATATATTTCGTTCCATTTTGATATACAAACTGCAATTCTTCAGCTCAGATATACAGTAGTGCTGCCATCTATATATTTATGGAGAAACAAAAATCTAAGTTGGTTGTTTTTGATATTGGTAATACTGAGAAATAATGTATCATTTTAAATACTACACAACACATGGTTTTTTGCATTGGAATTTATTTGTTGCTGCTTCCGAGAAACCCAAAGTCTTTTAAAGAAATGTCGATTCAGGTTGGGACTGGTCATAAAATTTTTATAAAGCGTTTGAGGTGATTTGGGCAGGGCCTGGTTTATGCACTGGCCTACAAGCCCTAGTCCCTAAGCACTAACTTTTTAGGGGCACCAAATGTACTAAAACATTTGTAGATAATTATGTTATACACAAAAATTAAAACACAAGAGTTTACTAATTTTATTTCACAACCCAAGATAATTGGTGATTTTATTTGAATTTCCATGGCCCTGGACATCATATAGCCAAGTCAGGGCCTGTACTTGTATCAACGTATATTCTGTTCAAAGTGCCAAATGTTAAAAGACACAAAAAACCTAAAACACCAAAGGTAATACGGTTGGGTATGCGGCAAAACCAAAATAATGCCGTATGTACTATTGAAAAATAAATCTGTTTGGTTTCATTATTATACAATTTGGATGAATATGGAGAGGAACACAGCTACTCTCTAATTAGATGAAGAATGTAAAAGGAATGAAAAAACTATACTTTAATACTACAGAATAGGCTAGAGAAAAAAGACCTAGAACTAAAAGCACTATAATTAATGTATATTTTTGCACACCTGCAAGCACAAGATTAAAATCCGTAAATAATGTTTAAATATATTATGCAAAGAACCGAGTTTAACGTATAATCATAAACTGTTTTGATTTAAAATAAAAATGTTAGATGTACAAAGAGAAAATATGGAGGAGTATGAAACTGAAATGCATTCAGATCTAATGGATCATATTGAAAATTATTGTAACTCAAACTCTACTTATTTTAATAAAGAATGTTTTGTTAGTAATCATTTGAGCAAGGCCCGTTTAAGAGGTTGGCTGCAGGACTGTAACAACCGACTTCAAGTTATTAAAGATATTTCAGAAATGATTTCTCTCGAAATTGCACCATAGGTGGCGATAGCTGTCTGGTAGAAATCACATTTCTCTTGTTTGGACGAAATTTGAAACTGTCGTATCTTTTCTCTTTTACTTATATTGATTTTTTTTGGCATAGCACATATTAAAAAAGTTATAAAACATATAAAATTTCCAGTTTTGTTATCTCTTATTGTTAGGATCATTAGCCAAAATATAAATCCAGGGCTTCTGGTCAAACCGCTAGTCCGATTGGCATTATTAGCAGCTCATTTGAATGATTGGCTTTTTTGTTTGAATTCCATGAGTAGTTTTTGAATAATCGAAGAACTGTCTTCAAAATCACTTTTATCTCTATCGTTTGAACGTTTGTTTACTTCTTTTTGTTCTGTTGTTTTTCAAATTTCAGTAAATATTTTAATACTCCTGAAATCAAATCGGAAAATTGCAACTGCCATGCTATATATTTATCATAATTTATCGAAATTCAACCCTCAAAATTTTAGCAATGGTGTTGATGTTAACTTCCTTAAACGACAGTATAAGTAAACAATTTCTTCATAAATACTATAAAATATTAAAATTATGTAAAATAATTATCTTAGAAATAAATATTTATAGTTGAAGGAAAGAATAACTGTATAATTTAACAAATTAAAGAAAAACAATACTGGTGGTAAAATTTTTGCAATGCTATTGTTTTTACTAAAATGTTTACCTTGGAGCATCTATTTCTCAGGATCAGCTGTAAATGTTAGACGATAATTGATATGGATTCAGTACCAACTTCTGAAGGAGGTGGGGGGTTTACTAAGGACTTACATTTTCTTTGAACTAAACTTCCTGTTCTAACGGTCTATAGATGTAAGTGTAAAATATAGTCCGGTCTAACCAATGGAAGTGATGTTTGCGTAAGGTTGTCGCCCTGCCCCGTTTTTTTTTTTTTTTGTTTAAAGGTTTAAATTTCTGGACGCTGCTTTACCATTTTAGGGAGACGACTTCAGATATTTGTGGGGAAATGTCGTGCTGCTAATCTCTCCTGCATTTCAAGCTGGTTCATGTCGGGAGGGACACCCTGGATCTATTCAACATGTAAACACTCTTCAAAAGATAAATTTAACTACACAAAATTTTATAACTAATGTTTTGCATCTAAGAAGAAAATTGAAATTAAATTAGCAAATCGAAGAATATTAATTACTGGTTAATCTTATAATCGGGCATAATTTAAGACTTTCGATTGCAATCTCCCAGTCTGTATAATGACGAGATTCGCCGCACTTAAGAATTTTAAAGTCTGCATTTTCGCCATAATATGTGTTGAAAACCCAGACCACTCGACTCACCCTGAGGCATGAGCAGAAGTTTGAATAGTCGGGAACGGCCATAATATGTGTGTACTAGTAAGATAAAAAAAAAAATCACAGGAAAATTTTTATTCAGTGAAAGTTAATAAATGTAAAAGACCTTGATTAAGCTTGATACATTAATGTAAAAGATATCTTCAAAATAAATATTTCTAGTATAAATTTATATACTGTTATTTACCTTAGTAAAGCGACTCAAAATTATCTTATTAAATTGATTTTGGTATTCTCTTCCATAAGTGACCGTAGAATGGCTGAAGCGAATATATTGGTTACGCTTAACCGTAAACTTACGAAAAATCTTCGGTGAACATATGGAACTTTTACTCTGGTTTAAGATTTTATCAATCAGCTGAAAGTAATAAACTAAGGCAAAAATATTATGTATAAAGTGTTACTATTGCAAAAAGGTTATTTAAAATAACTTAATTTCTTACTTTATTAAAAACGAATAACATAAACAAACCCAGATTGTCGAACATGCATATGTTTGTTGCCATTTTGCAATCGAAAATAATGTTACGAAACGTATCCTCAGGAATAATGAGAGTGCAAGCAGGATACAGGAACGAGTCCAAGTTTCTGGATAAACTACGTTTATTCACAAGCACAAAGTAAACAGGAACAGTATACAATCGAAAAGTACTTAAATGCTCCACTAATTTAACAGAATGAGCGATATTATTCTCAAAATACTGACGAAAATTTTTTTCACAAAATAGCAGCTGCCGTGTTTACGAGGAGTACGATAAGGTTAAACATTTGGGACCGTAAGTCCTTCCGAGAGGTTGGTAGTAGGGGAAGGAGAGTACGGTCCCTGTGGATGCCTCCCCCACTGGGTTCTGGTCAAAATTGGGTGGCACTTCCCGGCCGTCCAAACAGTTACCTTACACCTTTCTGGTAGGTCGGACGGTCTGAGTCTCAACAACAACAAAACAGCAGCTAATATTCTCAAAAAATTGACAAAAATCACAGTCCGATGTAGTTCGTGTCACGTCAACTCGTCAACTCCATTCCAACGAAGTGATGAGCCTTTTTTATAGTCTCTCTATAGAAACTCCTGGAAATCTCTTCATATCCCCTAGACTAATCGTTATTTCGTGAAGTTTTGGGAACATTCCAGAAGTCGCCAAATTGGCTATAAATAAAAAAATCTGGAAAACCTGTTTCTAACTGGGAAAGCCTGGAAACTCTGATTCCACGCCATGCTGCTATCACGGATTGTGCTTGCTTCGCCTGGCCTTCGAGACAGATGAAAGAGAAGGCACCAAAGGGAATATTGCGCATTCGCAACACAATAACGTGCGAAAATTACTCACGCTCGAAATTATGTTGTTTGATTAACCGAAAGTGCTGGTGTGGTACTTTATAATGAAATGTTATGAGTGTGATTTGTCGTATCTAAATATATGAATAGTGAGGTGTCCGTCTCATGGTGTTGAATGAGTGCTTTTTTATACACTTTTTTGGATATCGCCTGACAGTTGTTGATCTCCATCAGTTTAATGTTGGTAATTCTTTCCCTATCTTGTCCCAGAGCCCAGTGCAGGCTGCTGAACTTAAATTACAATTGATCCAGTTATGAAGTCTCATCCAGTCTTTATATGCTTAAGTCTTTATATGACATCCAGTCTTTATATGACATTCCCTATTTACTAATAAAAACGAACGTTAAATATTGGATTCTTCTTTCATTAACATTGTGCAGGCATTCATCTTCCACTTACTTGTTGACCCCTGTAATCTATATAAACAAAACTGAAAATTTGTCTGTATGTGTGTTTGTGTTTGTCTCATCATCATGGGAGAACGGTTGCACCGAATTTCATGAACTTTTGTGGATAGCTGTGAAATAATCCCACTTCAAATTTAATCCATGTTTTGAATTTCAAGAACCAGGGGTTGTCCAGATATTGATAAACAAGGAAGCTCAATCATGCATAAAACTTTGATTATGAACTCTTTCCAACTGAAATGCAATTTTATATGGACATCTTTGAAATGGGATGCATTCCGCACTGCCATTTTTTAAATGATCACAGTACTACTATTTGAAAATTTAGAGCTTCATCGAAAAAGACAATTCTAATTCACAAAATGAATATTATTCAAATAACGCCATCGAAATATACATCGCCTGTCTCTCTATGTAAAATCAATGGATATTTCATTCATATAATTTATATTCCAGACTCCTGAGTTAAGTTTTGCGTGCGTGAAAAAAAATCAGCAATTCTTTTACAACTCGTCTTACAATAGCTTGATTTATTCTGTATGCTGTAGTTTAGCTGTCAAATTAGGCTCCGTTTTAGAAATGAAGAAATTTAAAATAAAAAATATTGTAATTGCGTTGACATAGAATTTAGATACACAGATAATACGCACAAATAAAGCGGTTTAAAGCGTCAGACAATACCAGACAAAAGGTAAAAGATAATATTAGATATAATAATATCGTAATGGCATTCTGCCCTCTAGCTTTGGACTTTACCAACTCCTTATCACTTGTTTAATAACTTCTTCAACTCAACTTAACTTATCTTTCAACTGAACTCTCGTAGAAGTTGTGTAATTCCATCTCTTGGTTGCCGCCTCCTTTTTGCCTGAGGACTGACACACCTCCTTTTTTGCTTGAGGACTGACACACCTCTTTTTTGCTCTAATTGGCCAACCATGATCACTTCGGCCAGACATCTTTTATAATTGGTTATTCTTTTTACCGAATGTCGTTGCTTTACCTTATCCTTAGAGTCCTTCAACCCACTTGTCTTGATACCCTTAAATTTATGGTTCCTTCTGACCTTTGGGTCAGCGTGTTGTAAACTCTGGCGTCATTGGGACTGAAGATATTGTCTGACGCTTTAACCTATTGTCTGATATCTTTAATCTATAAGTATTTCCACCAAACCGCACAGTAGAGAGATGCAATAGAGAAGTGTTACGCAAGTATGGTAGAGTGTACCGTAGAGATTCGAAAATAATGGCTAGATCAATTGCGGTACAATTAGCAGTACGAGTTGGAGCCAAACACATACAGTTACGGCCAGTACGATGCTGATGCAAGAATTGTGGTCTATTGCCAAAGCCGAAAGTGAAGATAGGTTCCCATTAAATATTATGGAATGTCTTAAATACATTTTAGACATTTTTAACTAATGGTCTCACATTGTCTCTCTCCTGCGCGAACAAGGGGAATAATTGTTGTAATTGAATAATTAAGTGATCTATGTTGTTAATAAATGATTTACTATTAAAGTTAAAATGGTGCAATTAATGGAGTAGTATTATATCAATTAATATTCCTTTACAGAACTCGCACTGAAGAAAATAATGGTGGGTTTTAATAGCAGCAAACAACGCAATGTTTAATTTAATGAGTTCCACTATATACGAATTTACGGCCATGTTTAGATAATAAAATTTAATATGCCTTTGCATAATTGTATGATGGTTGAAACGGTATTATTAAATAATCAACGCAACAACAATAATCTTACTAAATTATAAGTCTAAAAAAGCCACCTTTGAAGTTCTCTTTATTTTACTGCGCCACAATCGTGCGGTCGGACAGCCAGCCAGACAGAAACTTTTCAACTATGCTGAGGGGGGGGGGGCAATTTCATTTCTGGTTTCTTAGCCTCTGGTTAGCCAGTTCGCTTGGTGCCCCAACCCCGCATTGATTTGCCCCAACCCCGAAATTTTGACTTGCTGATACCACATTTTATGCCTTGTACCTCTACGGTAGCATTACCCTCTACGAAATATCTGAGTGTACCATTCTGAAAAAATGCTGCGAACATAAATGAAACATATATAAGATGCTGTCTAATAAAATAATCATTTGATCTAAAAATTTTGTCATCATTCCAGAAGACAATTTTTATTCTGCTAAACTAATATTTAGTCATGCTAACGATATCTTGTTCTTGGATCATTCGTTCTTGGGCCACCTAATAGGAGAGTCGAATATGATAACCTTTAAGAAGTATCTCATGTTTGATAAAGTTCTTTTAGTTTGGTTAAGTTTAACTATTGCTTAATCTGTAATGCAAAACTGATGTTTAAGGAGTTTTAATTTGCTTTCGGCCAATGTCATTTTGAACTAAGCCTACTATGCGATTCATGTTTACTCCTTTGCGGAAATTTAGTTCTATTGGTGACATCTTGCAGAACCTACTTCGACTATAAGAGCTTGCAATTTCGTCCCAATAGCTCAATGGTAGAGTGACGGCTGGCCAGTTCGGAGATCCAGGATTCGACTCCCTGTTGGGGCAGAAAGGTTATTTACAATAACACCCAAAAAAATCAACCCTCTAGGTTAGTACAAAGATATCAGAAGTCTGCAAGTGACCCTAGTATGACTAGTACGGATTCAGCGGACTCTGTAAGATTGAACGCCGATTTCAAATTGAGAGGGTAACAACCACGCAGGATACTAACCTGGGTAAAAATAGTAATCGCAGAAGATTAACCTGAGGTAAAAATAGCCGAAGGTAGTCAGTCAGATTGTCTGTTGTCCGCCAATCTCACATTAGAGGGTGGGGAATGCAGAGCCCACTTCGACGATAAGACTTTGTAATTTCGTCCCAGTAGCTTAACGGTAGAGCGTCGGCTGGCCAGTTCGGAGATCCAGGGTTCGACGCCCTGTTGGCGTAGCAAGGTTCTTTACACCTTTACGGAACCGGCCGCCCAAACTGCTGCTCTTAGTCTACGGATGAGTCGGACGGCCTGGGCTTTCGACACCTTTACGGAAATGTAACTCTTTTGGTTACATGTATCGAAATCAATAAATAAAATACACTTTGTGCTTTAGGATAAGGAAAACTTGAGCAACGTATATAAGCACAAATAAAATGATAAAGCAGCATACAGCTGTTTCGGGGATACGTTGGATCCCCTTCGTCAGTGCAAAAGAACCAACAAACCCGAAGTCTAAAAGAGGAATGGATTTGTTACATGTATCAAAGTTATCTCAATAATTTTGCGGGGGTCACTTCTGGCGAATTTACAATGCTGCAGTGACTTTTTTGGTCACATACTGATTTTTAAAATTAGTAAGAAGTAACATCAGCAACGGATGAAACGTGTATACGGAAAGCAATAAATACATATAAAAATGTGTATCATCAATGCTTCTAACGTGGTGACACTTGCTTTACTTGTCAAAGTACGAGGTAATATTCTTTCTGAAATTCAAATGAGTATTGTTTGAGTGGTGTAAGTGTTGTTTGTGTTGCTTTTTGAGTTGTGTAAGTGCTGTTTGTTGTATCATTCCTGAATGACATTTATCCTGCTGTGTCAAATAAATGTTGTAACAGTTTTAGTGTCTATTCCTAATTAT
Organism: Amaurobius ferox; assembly: GCA_951213105.1. Lineage (NCBI taxonomy): Eukaryota > Metazoa > Arthropoda > Arachnida > Araneae > Amaurobiidae > Amaurobius > Amaurobius ferox. The sequence goes on along the minus strand of OX578141.1, from coordinate 101,117,477 downwards.
TAAGACAGTGCTACACAACTTTGTAATCGTCTTTTTTTCGATCTCACATAGTTGCTGAGTCCGTTATCTTGTCATTTTAAATTCTCCGCTAGAGGTTCTGCAATCACTTTTATTCGATCAGGCATGGCCACTTTACTATACCAAACATGTACACTGATGGACCTTTCCTTGCAAAGTTATTGGGGTGCTTTAAGACGTTCCTGGTAACCATGAAATTCGACCTTTCTACGAACTGAACGTTTTTGAGATGATGTTTGTGTGTGTGTGTATCCGTGAGTATGTGGATGCAACATCTCATGAGCGAATGGACTTTTTTTTAACGTAATTTGGTACTATTATTACGATCCGTAAATACTGGAACTCGATCACATATTTGGAAGACCCTCAAATTTTGAATGAACTTTTGAAAAAAATCAGTACATTCAAAAATGTTACAGAAATAATAATTTTATATGTAATCTTTTTTATTCTAAAACGTCTGACACACATTTTAGAACGCTAGCTTTAATTGCTCTCGAGATATTGAACGTTTCTTAAATAAATGCATTGAAAGAATTACATAAAAATTAACATTAGTAAGTATCATCAAATGTACGTTTGGCGACCTTAGTGACTAATTTGGCTGCCTTAGTGACTAATTTGGTAACCTATAACCAACTTGACGACCTCCTTAAAATAGTGTAAGATTGATGAAAATGTTGCCAAATAGACAAGAATGACGCCGAAGTTACGAATATAACACCAAATCGATGAATTAATAATAATTAACATAATTTAATAAAATCAAGGACAAAGCGGCTTTAAAACGAGAGGTATTTTATTAAAACATCCTAAAAGACGTACAAAACATATATTAAAAACTGCCAGAGCGCTTTCGGACGTATATACGCCCTTCATCAGTGGCTACATGAATAGTAAAAACATGTAATGTTGATATGTATAGCGACCAATTTAAAGCAAATTTGCATAAAAATATAAAATGGTAGATGATAATACTACAGAATGATACAAGAAATATACACGTAAATTACAAAATTTAGTTTAATCGCTTTCGAATTTTTAAAAAAATATTACAAGAAAGAACTAATATAAATTTTGGAAAAACGTCAAGTTTGATTTTCCTGAGAATGCCGTCACAAATAACTATTAAGAGGTTTGAATTGCAAAGAGTCGGGAATGAGTCGCCAAGCATAACTTAAAATTTGAACGGGTTCAAAATTACAAATCGACTCACGGTAAACATAAATAAACAGGGATTCATAAAGAAGATTACTACGTGGATTGTTACAACGAACTAAAAGGAAAGTTTTTTCAAAAACGCGCGCGCGGGCAGAAATTTATCTTTAACCACATATTGAGCAAGAGCCGTAGAAAGTTTACCAGATTTGACATCGCGAGCGTGTTCTGCTAAACGGATGCCAACAGTACGTTTTGTACTACCAATGTAAAATTTATAGTCACCATCAGGAGATAACAGGGGAACGACATACACCCCAGCAAAGCTTTTAAAGTCATCAACATTCCCAAGTTTATCGGATCGAATACTATTAAATAAAGTGGTAATATTAGAGTGAGCAGGTTTTGAAACCAAATTCATGACAGAAATTAATAAAAGGACGGAAAATCTTAGGATGGTAAGGAACACTAGATTTATGGGCTAAACGATCTTTAATAGCAGTAAGTTTAGTATCAAACTGAGTAAATTTAAGGTGAACGTGGGCGAAAATTTTATAAATAAATTCAAAAGAATAAGCAGCCTCACGGACAAGTTTAAAAATAAAATTAATTTCATCAGTCAAAGCAGGGATGGAAGAACAAACATTAAATGAGCGATTAAAATACGCGTTAAAAGAGGCGTTTTTAGAGGATACAGGATGGAAAGAATTAGCGGGGATACAGGAGTTAGTAAAAGTAGATTTGCGGAAAATGGAAGTATGAAAACCAAAATCAGAACGTGTGACCAGAACATCAAGGAAAGGCAAGGAACAGTCAGATTCATGCTCAACGGTGAAATTAATCGAAGGGTAAAAATCATTAACTTTATCCAAAAGGTGAAGGAGATCATTTAAATCAGGATCCCAAATAATAAAAGCATAATCCACGTAACGGCACCAAAGAATAGGTTTAATCGTTAAACATGGCAAAACCTCATTCTCGAGCCCCTGCAAAACGACCTCGACCAAAATACTAGATAAAAGGCTACCTATAGGGGCGCCAGAAGTTTGCAAGAAAATAGCTCATGGAAAGCAAAGTAATTTGTCTCCGCAATAATATTCAAGGCAGAAGTGATTGCGTCGATAGTGGGGGTTTGATACTAACGTCGATAGTGGGGGCTAAAACATAATTTAAGATAATGGAGCATTTTGATTAGCAGATATTAGAAATATTGCCAATCGTCAAGTTATATTTACTCAAAATGTAAGTTAATTTGGTACTTCAAAATAATTCTGCATATTGTCAGCCAGAATAGCGCGAAATGTCAATATTCTTTTCAGCGTTTAACATTGTTTCGTGGAATTTCTACATCAGTATTTCGCATTAAAAGAAGTGAAGTCATGGAATTCTGTAGTGAAAGTCACTCGCTGTCCACATCATTCCTTCATTTTGAATATCTAATAAAGCAATGGGTCGGACAGAACCTCTGTTCTGACGGGCCTCTACCCTCGACTGGGGTTTTTTCGGATAGTAGTTAGCGCCATGGTGAATTAATGGATGTAAACCCCTAGGTCGCCCTCACCATGGTTTTGAATCAGCCTACATCATAATTTTTAGTAGAAAGTCTGACACTGCGAACATTACACCTCATTATTATCATTGGTTGTTGCAGCACTTATTTGTTCATCACTGATAACTTGACAGATTGTTCCTGCGTCTCAAGAGCAATCCACTGATTTAACATTGTTTCTGTCATTCTTATTGATCACCAAATGCACTGTTGTCTTGCTTAAACATAGGCGCGTAAAAAACAGAAAGAGACACAGGTCGGGGCAATCGAGGAAAGATAGGGGGATATGATTGCATTTACGGTATATCCGAATATATAACTCCCCGGTTTAACAGAGAATATCGTAAGCGGAGTTCACTGTATTGCAAGTTTTGTGATGTGTAAGAATTTTCTCATTACATTTAAACGCTCTGTTCAAACAAAGGTTATAAGAATCTCCAGTACGTTAGTTTCATTTTATCAGCAATTAATTTCTTTGGCTCAATTTATAATTTGCATAATAGGTAATGATATAAATAAAATGTTACTGTCCTGAAACAATTTAAGCGCAACCCTAATAACAGTAGCAACAATGAATTACATCAATTACTCTGATATCAATAAAAGTGGAGGGGGGGGGAATTTAATTTGTTTAAATTAGCTTAATAGCTACCAAAATTGGGTCAACTTTTAAGTGCTTACAACTAGTGGCTAGTGACATACTGAGTTAATGATATCACTGACAAATTTAGGAGAAAATATATTATTAATTATTGCGTTTTAATTCAGTAAAATATATTAATTTATGCGTTCTATGAGTCTGGTTTAAGGGAATGTTTTTAAACACACAAAGATGTAGGCATAATTTAAAATGTTGAAGTTTAGTTGAATTAAAATTAATATATTTTATGACATAAATTTATAACAACATTTTTGGTTTTGTATAATTATATTTAATCTAAAAATTAGCAAAATTTTATTATTCGCAGTTAATTGTAGGATATTGGGGATAAAATTTAAAAGAAATATTTAATTTATTATTGTAGGATACACATAATTTAGAATCTAAATATCTGTACACTAGACATTTCATCAGCCCATTAAGAGTTGTCAAAGGTCACTAAACGTGACACTTACATACTTAACAACAAAGATCAATCATGCATAAAGCATTGCTTATGAAACACTTTTCAACTGAAATGCAATTTTATTTAAACATATCTAAAATGTGGTACATTCATCGTTGATACGAGTATATTTTAAATTATCACAGTACTACAATATTTTATTATATTTGAAAACTTAGAACTTCATCGAAAAAAAATGATCTTTATTCGAATGACGTCATCGAAATACAAATCGTCTGGCTCTCTATGTAAATGCAATGAATATTCCATCCATATCACTTTTATCCCAGACTCCGAAGCTAAATAATTTTGCGTAAAAAAATTCAGCAATTCTTATACATCTTACAATCACTTGTTTACATTCTGCATCCATTAAAATTAGGCTTCGTTGTAGAAATAATCAAAGTTTGATGATCATTTAAGCTAAAAAATATTGTAATTTCGTTGGCACAGAATACAGATGCACAAAAAATAAGGAAAAATAAAGCGGTTTTAGGACGGATGCAACACTAAATATAAATGTAAAAGAACTTTACAAATCAGGATTTTTACACTGGGGAAAAAAAAGATGGATGGCATATTTTATTTTGAAGTGGGTCACTTGATCTCTTCATATAATATGGGTGTAATTATTATTATAATTTAATTAAAAAAACTACCGAGTATATTTTGCTGAATTTTTTTTATGTATATTTTATGGAATAAATTGAATATTTCCTAAAATTTTGAAGCAATTTGTGAATTCTAACTTCGCTTAAATTTTTTTTGAAAAATTATGTCCCATAGGGTTCAATGTATTTCTTTTTTTCAACTCGGGTTCAGTCCCAAACTAATTGGGTAATATTATTAATTTACATTGCCATATGTCCCACAGACCGTCTCAACAACGTATTAAAATTTCATTTTGATAAAGTCATTTTTACAGCAGTTATCGTTCGAGCGGCCAGACAGACAAAATGAACAAAGTCATAAACACCTTTCAACTGTATTGGAGAGGGTTAATAAAAGTTCTAAATATTAAAAACCGTTTCGAATTTAAGCATAATAATGGAATGGCGCACATTTTTGAGAGGCAAAGTGGTCTAACATTGTAAAAAACCCGAGTCATCCCTGTTTCGAATTTTCAAAATGTTTGAATTTTTCGTTCATTTAGATGCTATGACGGATCAAATTAGACCAAAACCGAGGTTCTGGCTCAAGTAGAAGTAATTAATCAATCAGAGTGAAAAGTGGTTTTAATATTTTAATTATTCCTTTACGACGTCTTCCCTAATTGGAATTTTGAGAATATAGGATTTTTTCGTTGACATGTAAGCTGAGATGGATCGAATGAGACCAAAGATTCTAGCTAAAGTGGAAACGCTTGATAATTAAGCAGAGCAAATTTGGGTTTTTTATTATTCCTTTGCATCGTCACCCCTAATCCATATTTTTAAAATTTTATATTTTCCCCTTGGTCTTTCGAAGCTGAGACGGATGAATGACACCAAAATCATGACTCCAGCTATAATGAAAGTGTTCGAAATGTTTGATAAAGCATCCCTTCACTCCCTCAGTTCGGTGCATATAGATAATCATATCATAAGATTATTATTATTTTCATAGAAGAATATATAAGTTATCCAGCGTAGATGAGGCACAGCTCTCCTGAATTGCTGCTTAGGACAAGAATTACTATGATGGTTATAAATTTCGAAAATAGTGAAAGGCAGATATTATATATATTTTACATATGTATCACTTAGTCTAATACCAAGACAATTTAATCTCTACCCTACATCACTCGATTGTTACAGTTAAACTCCTTATTGAGTAATAATAACCTTGTGATTGATAGTGTGTAATATTGTAGATAGTTGCATTATAGCAACTGCATTTGAGGTTATGATAAATTTAATAAAATTATACTGAATGTGTGACCGAAATAGAGAAGTTACAATATCTTAATAACAATTTGGTGGGAAATTGAAATGGATTAATTTTTTAATGAATAAATATTTAAATTATAATACTAATAGTTATTTTTATTGTATAATAATTAATTAGAAATGTACAAGTATAATGTGAAGTAAAATTTGTATAAAATAACTTTAAAATGATTTGGAATAGTCAATTAAATGTTAATGAAGTAATTAAATGCAAACTGAACAAGTTGCAATATAAAAAAAAATCTGATGTGGGCAGCACATGGCTTTCCTTATATAATGCAATGAATTTAATTCTTTTACAGTAAAAATAATGTATAAGATTCACGGTACTCTGTTTTTAACGTTGAATTGCATATTTGGCGATTTTCCGGATGAAAATATGTAAAATTATTTTAATGTACTCAATTAACTTATATTTAGCGCAACTCAAAATAAACTATTATCAATACATCCTTAATAAGCGACATAGTTCATAGAGTAAAATATTTGAATAAGTAATTCATCAATTAGGCGTCATTTTCATTAATTTAGCGTTATTTCTTTGCAATTTTGACGATATTTTCGTCAATCATGGGTGAAATGTCGCCAAACTGGAGTGTTATGTGGATTTTAACCACACGTCCGGTCAGAACGCATAATTCAGTCATATTGTTCATTAAAACAATCTCCGACATTGGCCGTGTCGAATAAAAATACATAAAAATCAAATTGCTGGTAAATGAGGACAACGGACATGATATAAAACATTAACAATATATATTTATTAACAAAAGGAAATTAAAATAATAATAAAAGAACATATTTAATTGATTCAATTAACAAGCTTACTAAATCATAATCACTCTCCATTGACATTCGTGTTTGACATTTTCTTAATTAGGAATATTTAAAGTATATCATTAAAATCTCCTTCATTTAAGTTTACAATTAAATTCATCCTGATTATTTCACTCAAGTGTAAATTGAATACGATGTCGAGAGAGTGCGAAATTATCTAAATTAGTGTCAAACAGACTGAGAGTATAAGAGACATACATGCATTTCGTACCTTCGATACATCGTTGGGTCGTCACTGGATGCGGGGCACTTCGACCGCGGAGGAAACGCCGGTCATCGCTGCAGACGTCTTTTTGGGAGAACTTTCTCTCCGAAGCACAAAATCAATTCTCCTCGCTCTTTATGAAAAATCTAACACTCTCTCGAACATCCGAAAAATGTCTCCTCCCACGCAATTAAGCCCCAGGTTTATTACTGGTTCCCCCAATTGAAGCCCCTGGTATTTTCATTGGATATTTCAGAATTATGTCCAGCTATTGGGTGCTGTGATGACAGGAGGACGGTGATCACCCCAGAATTAATATCTGGCAGGTGGGCCAGCGTTCCCACGACCCTGGGTGCACGTGTCGCCGAACCGGACAAGGGTCAGCTCCCCCCAAAAACGCCCTGCTGTGCGCCCCTCTGTAACTGAGCCATCGCTGTCCATATTTCCCAGAAACATGGCTTGCTCATCCTTTTGCAGGTGTTCTCTTAGGGAACTGTATATGAATTGTAGGAGAAGCACAGGGACCATCTTTGTAGGTTGTACTCCCTCCATAATTCGCAATGTTCCATATTTGCCTTGGGACAGGAGATACGTCACTAGATTATTCAATTTCGCCAAATGCATCCGCAAGTGTCACAGATAAACGGAGCATTTCTTATAATACTAGAAGGTATGCTGTCGTACGGCGTGCACGACATTTTGTAATTTCAATTACGGATGCCAAACCTAGCTAATGAGCTATTTAAATGCTGCAGTGAGAACCAATGGCAATGCTAACATAAATAAACAGCGTGCATCCCCCCCATCACAGCAACGAATCAAAAGACGAGGTATGACACTACAAGTTAAAAAGAAAAGTGTTTTCAAGAATGTTCTAGAAGTTTCCACGAGATTCAATTTCGACAGCGTCCTAGACGCACCTAATGTTTTTTAGTAGTATTCAAAAAATATCTCCTGCGATCGCGCAAAGATACGCGGATTGGCAAAAATTGTGATGTGTGAACGAAATATGAGCACAGTGAAATAGTGGCGTATTAAAATTTTATACGCAGGCTTCCAGCATAGTGTTGGCTTCATCTACTATCGAGGTACAAACAAACATAAGGTATGGATATGTTTCATCTGTTATAATGATTATGGGAGGCACACAATTCATAGTAACTATCGTAAAAGTAACAATAAGGTCGTACGAACCTATCGCAATAACGAGCTCGTGTAGTTAACTAAATGAACTACTAAGATTTTCGGTAGCTAATAGGCATTAATGTGTTTTAAATATATGTGTCTTTTGAATTATGTGTTGTAAATGTATGTGTTAATTAAATGTTGTTGAAGTTGTTTAATGTGTCCAGAAGGATTTAGGAATAAATTTAATAATCAAGATCTCTCTACATGTATATATATGAAAGTAAATATTAAAGTAATTGATTAAATTTAGATAAGTGTATTTATTGATATTTTGTGTGCTGGTCTCTCCGGTTTGAGAACCAGGAGCTTACATGCTCCACCCTTAGTGTCGGCATCATAGGTAAGTTCTATAGTAATAATTTTGAAAAGGACACTTTTACCTTATGACATGATGCCGGCGGGTGCATTGGTGCCGTATGTGGTCAAACTCGGAGAGAATTATGATTTTAATAAGAAAAAGTAATAATAAATAACAGACAAAATTGAATTTAATAATGAGATGTTAGTGCAGTATTAAGATAGGGATATGCATGAAAATGATAATTTTAAATATGTATTATATTATTGTGTATATATGTATGTATTAGCATAAATATTTAGTATATAGAAGTGTATAACAGTGTATTAAATCATGGCGCCGAATAAGAGTAGGCAAACAAATAAAAGAGCGAGGCAAGATACTCCGATTATCGATAACATGCAGCAGGAGGTAAATAGGAGGTTGCAGGAGGTCCACAAACTGTGAAATTGGGGGCGTATGAGGCAGTGATACAATTCAATGAAGGTTATCAAGGTTGCTTAAAAGTTTTAACTGATCTGAACATTAAAAATCCAGGCTATTTCATCTTGACAGGTTATCGACAGCTGGATAACGTTCGAATTGGTGATTGGAAGCATCATACAACCCCTGTTGCGTATAAACGTAGAAAAATTTTAAAAGCCATCAAGAAAAAAGGATAAGTGTTGCAAATAACACAGATGGTGAATTTTATAAATCAGGAGCTTTTTAAAATTAAATTTTGCATTTAATAGGTAAAATCTGGTATTTAATTATATTTTCTGCTTTTTTTCAAAATGAGATTTTTAACATTTTGCTTTATCGCAAAACATCATAACTAAAAAAAAAATTATAACTGTAATGCTATGAAACTTTGCTAAAATACTCTAAAGGAGTTGATTTAGGGAATGAACCTCTACTATGATTATAATTAAATTATTTTTCATTTTTTGGTAGATACAAGTTATGAATTGTCATATATTTTCATGATTTTTCTGTGTGTAAAAACGCTAACTGCTATAACTTTTCAAATAACATAGTTATAATTATGAGAGTGGATCATTCCTTCAAGGAGGTTTCAGTCATCATAATAAAATTTACAGAATAAAAATATATTCATTTAAATTTGAGTTTTGATGTTTTGCAAAAGTGCCATTTTATAGCAATTTTTATGCATCTTTTGAGCCTAAAAATCAAAATATTTAAAAATATACATATTTTTACATGTTATTCACAGTTTTTAGCTATATTCTATAATATAACGTACATAAGTAGGCAATTTTTAAAATATTAAAAAAAAAATCCCCTTTGAAGGTAGGCAGTCACCTTAAGAGAAATCCCAGGTGTACGCAGAGGTAGCCAGAGTACCAGATGCAGTACGATGAATTTGAGTACCAGATGTAGTATTATAGAGATGAAACAGAACCAACATACGAGCTGTGTGTTAAATTTGCAAGAGAAATTGAAGGTATGTGTGTATCCATTATTGTAACAGGTCATAGACCATTTTGATAAACATAATTTAACTGGTCTCACATGTCCTAACTCCTCCGCAAATAATATGTTATAAATTGTTGCAATTAATTTAATAATTAAGAAAACGTTCGTAATAAATAATGTTATTTTTAAAGTAAAAATGGCTCTGTTAATTGTGGTAGTATGTTAATGTATTTTATTGCAGGACTCGCGCTAAAGATAATATGGTGGGTTTAATCAGCGGCACAACACAATGTGTTTTACGATATACGATAAAACGGCCATGTTTAAGAGTTTAATTTAATATTATGCTTTGCATATTTACTTTTGTGCACTATATATATATATATATATATATATATATATATATATATATATATATATATATATATATATATATATATATATATATATATATATATAAATGAAAATTGAAATTTTTTTAATCGAAAACTATTCATAAACTACAGTAAGTACAAAAAAAAATATCTCTAGCATATCTGTTACAAATAAGTAACTATAGACCAAGACTAAGGATAAAAATAGAAGGTAACTTATCACCATAATGGAAGGGGAATGAGGGAATATTAGTATACATAAATCACAATTAAAAGGTATATATATATGTATATATATATATATATATATATATATATATATATATATATATATATATATATAAACATATAAAATGAAAAAGCAAACACTGAAAAAATGAGAAAAGGTAATAAACATTAGCTCAAGATTAAAGGCCAAGACATGGAGAGCAATCAGTTGAAACTACATAAAAAATGGCGGTTAGTTCGAAATTGCATTCTCGTCAGGACAGCCATACAATTCGAATTAAAACCGTTGGAATAGCCAGTTTCTGACAATGGCGATATTATTTAACAATGGACACCATTGGAACTGTCTACTGACTAGTAAAAGGAGAAATAATAAAAACCAAGTGAATTATAAACCAGAAATATAAAATACAGTAATATTAACTCACAGGCACAGCCATCACGTGGGAGTCGACACGTTCGCAGGAGAACATACGACATAGCATTTTACATCTCTTCGTCAAAGCGAGTGGACACCGGAATGAATACACTATTGTACTTGAAGGAAAAATAATTTGTATGAAGACTTTCAAAGATAGTAATCAGTATATTACTTAGGACAAGTGGAAAGTAGTCTTTCAAAAATAGTAAACAGTATCAAACTCAGGCCTAGTGGTAAGTTAGGTGATAAAAATGGGTGAAAATCATAAAAATGAGTTATCCAATCAAGGATAAATAAAGCATTTGTAAAATTATTATGTGGTGTATATGAAATTATTAATGATATTATTTACAAATACTTCCGGATAGTGGTAATTTTGACAAATGCGTTTAAGATTATTGATGTGGAGATAGTGAAACTGAAATTCAGAAAATCGATGTATTCGAAATAGCTGGTTTATAACGATATTTCTAAACAATTGAATAGAATTATAAGATCGATATGACAGCAGCTTAATGATAGTGAAGTTATAAGAATCTTTTTTATCATATAGATTGGTGATGACATGATTATTGAGGGTATCTAAAATTAGGTCTAAATAATTTATAGTTTGACTAACACTAGGGTCATTAGGGATTAATTCTAGGTTAGAGGGGTAAAAATCCATATTAATTGGATAGGAATCATCAATGATAATACAAATTAAGTAGTCAACATATCGATATATAATATATGAATTAGAGATAAAATGACATTCATAATAATAAAGATATAAGTTAGCTAGAATACTACTTCTACAGCCCCCTTGAGGTTCACCAGATGTTTGTAAATATATGTTATCACCATAGATTATATAATTGTTGTATAACACAAAATGCAATAGCATAGGAAAGTTTTTGACATTAAATGGGACATTATATATATATATATATATATATATATATATATATATATATATATATATATGGGTCATTAACAAATGGTCATATATATATTTGGGTCATTACCACCCCGGATCTTCACATCACACAAACTTTACAACGATTTTCCATGCTTTCAATGAGGTGGTCAACCATCGCAGAAGCGAGCAATGACCATTCCTCCAATAGGTCAGTTTCCAACTCTTTGAGACTGACTGGATGAGGTAAACGTGTAGAGACAGCACGCCCTAGGGCATCCCAACGGTTTTCAATGAGATTAAGGTCGGGGGTACACACAGGCCACTTCTTACGCAAAATGCAGCAAAAAATGCCTTCACTTTCCAGGTATTCGTCAACGATATTAGCTCGATGGGGACGGTCATTATCGTCCATAAGGAGGTAATCAGGACCAACTGCTGCAGCAAGTCTCGCAATGGGGGACTTCATCCCGATACCGCGCAGGCGTCACAGAACCACCTCTAAAGATGTGCAGCTCGGTACGATATCCCATTGAAATTCCAACCCACACCATGACGCTGCCACCTCTGAATGCGTAATGTTCGATGATGTTCTTGGCCTGATTGCGTGTGCCTCGTTCTCTCCAGATACTTATACGCTTATCATCTGATTCCAGGGCAAATCTGGACTCGTCCGTGAACTCGACGTTGCACCAATCTGAGATAGTCCAATTGACATGTTGACGACACCATTTTAATCTTGCCTTTTTAGCTTGGACGGTTAGTGGAACACAAAAACGTGGTACTCAGTCTCTTCACTTGCAGCCTTCGGAGCACAGTACTGGCATATATTATCTTACCAAGTGCCATTGCAACCATGGATGTGACAGCTGTGGAGATCATCAGAGGGGGTGGCAACCCTTGGACGACCGGGCACAGGTCTCCGGACAACTGTTTGACTTGTTAGGAATTGTTTCCATAATCGAGAAATTACCGAATGATTAACGCTAAAGAAAATAGCGACATCTTTGATTAACTGTTTCAATACGTCTGGCAGCACGCCAGCGCTCACTATATGTCTGTCATTCGTCTTATTTCAGCCATAGAAACAGGAATATCATCAAAAATAATCTTACAAAAACTATAATAGCTATATATATATATTATCATCATTTAAATGCACCTCCTCAAACCCTTCAGAATGCTGCTGTCTTCAACGACTATCTAATTAGCATATATCCGGACAGTCATTCGTCACTGGCTGTAACATACGATATTTGCATACTGCCCTCTACATCCGCAGCGATTTTCAGCCACTCAAATTCAAATACGCTTTCGAAAAATGAAAATTTGCATTGCTTGCTTAACTTTTGGAACTCAGTGAACTTTTTGCTTTGTCTGGATAATTCGGAGAGAATTATCCATTTATTGAAATGGATTTTATTTTGGATTAGAAGGAAAAATATAAATTTTCTTCTGAGAAGGTTGTTAGGGTTTCTGATGTGTATTACAAATCAGTCGCATTTGTGTAATGCAAATAATGACAAATGTAGTTTTTTACTACATATGAATAGGTAATAATAAATTTATATTTTTAATAAATTAATAAATGCATTATTTTTTCCCTTACAAAGTAAATCTATAAGGATTTTACTAGATGTTTTGAATTTGCTGAAACTTTTACTCTCATTTCGAAAGTGGGAATTTCAATCATTATTCACTAATACTCATTCTTATAGTCTGTGGAAACTGAGCTGCTCCCTTTGAGTGAAATTCACCCCTTCTCCGGAGTGAATACGACTAGCACTAATGAAAGACAGAAGTGAATATAAGCTGCTTTAATCTTGATGAGTGAAATAATATAAATATCACTGATTTTGAGTTAAAAATTTTCCACTCCTAAAACTTCCACTTCCAAATAATCTAAAATCCATTGTTTGCTTTAAGTGGGAAGAATTTCGTAAATGGTCATCGATATGTATTATAATTTCATTACATGAATAAACTAAAATCAATATTAAATAATTCATGCATTTAAGATCATATTGCCATTAACCTTTTGCTTATGGGTGGAACAGCATGGATGCCAATGCCTGAAAAGGGGGATCGAACTGTTTGGGATAGGGTATGTCAAATACCTGTCTTTCTGAGATGTTCTTATAGTTTGGGATTGATGCTATCCCACCCGTAAGCAAAATGTTAAAGTAATTGACATTTATTGCCTTTATATTATTATGAGTGGGAACTTATTTGACTTGCTCTCAATTGTCTCATTTGTCTAACGATGCCACAAAATTAATACAAGCTACTCCAGCAAAGCTACAAAATATTAGAAAACAAACTGAAAACAGAAATTGATAATATGTTTTAATTCATCTTGTTCATATCGAAGGTAGCTTTTACCGTATTACTTTCCCTATATACATAATGTATAAGGAAAGTATTGTGACGGAGTCGAAAATTCGAATTCGTGTTTTCGACGGGAGAGCACGTTTCAAGCATCCCTGATCACGAAGCAAACATTTTTGAGGTGATGTCTGTGTGTGTGTGTGTGTGTGTCAGTGAGTCTGTGGAGACAATAACTGACGAATGAATGGATCCATTCGAACGAAATTTGGTACAAAAATCACAATCCGTGAATACTGGAAGCTTACTGTTTTCCTACGCAATCGAATGTTCAAAATCCTCCTAAATTTTCGAGTGAAATTTTGAAAAAATCATTAAAAAATGAAAACCTTCAATAAAGTTACGCAAATAGACTTTTCTTATGTAATTTTTCATCAGAAAACGATTGACACAAATTTTAGAACGTTAGCATGAACCGTTCGCGAGATATTTCACATTTTATAAAAATTATCAAAAAATCATGTAAAATAAAAAAAAGTATTACCTATTGAGAAACATGTTCACTTTTCATATGTAATATCATGCGATAAATTTGATGACATCTATCTCGTAGATCTAGCTCGTTCCATTCATGAAAAAAGATACTTTGAGTAATACTTTTGTATTTGAACGCCAATAGTCATTTATCTGCTGTAAGAATAACATATTTCTCCATCCATAACGCTTGGCGAGATTTTGGCGACGAATTTGGTGGAATATCGCCAACTTGGGGACTTGTTTAAATGTTGCTAAATTAACGAAAAACTCGCCAAATGGATAAAAATGAGGCTGAATCAATGAAAATGACGACTAATTGAGGAAAATTCAATATCTTGGAAAGAATATATCTACTATAAGAATAACCTATTGCTTTTACTGTTAAAGTAGTAAATTCACTGCATTATATAAAGAAAATCATGTGTTGACCACATTAGATTATTTTTTATTTGAACTCCTACATAAAGAAAATAAATAGAATGTAGTAATCATCAGAAGCAAACTTGATAAGTTTTGCTTTACAATCGAAAGGAAGCGGGGATTTCCCCAAATGAAATTGATTAATATACTGCATGTTTCTTTTAATCTTCAATGGCTTTTCACATTATCCCTAATCATTTCGTTTAATTAAGATATTGAAATACCAATTAAAATACTTAGTGTTTTCCGTCCAAACATTTTTATCTTCACAATGTAGGAGGTACGTGCATTATTTGTTTGCTACGTCTACATAATTAGGGGATATGACTTTTGAAGAAGCGGATTTCAGCATTTAATGAAACAGAAGTAAGTATTCTTTGAGAAGATTTTTATGTACGTTTCTAATATGCATAGTGGAGTAATCGTAATTGGAGATGAAATTAAAAAAAATAAGTAACTGACTTGGTCAAAGTAGTTTTTCTGAGATGAGCATCAAAAGAAAAGGAAATTTAAATACGAAGGAGCCCTCATATAGTGACAAATGGGATATACACTATAAAAAATTTGCAGGCATGTTACTGTAAGATTCAGTGGAATCCGCTGTCCTGCGCTAGAGGGCGCTTTTTATTTCTCCACACACACACGTAGTCTTGCGCAACGCAAAATCAGTACTGGCACAAAACATAAAAACAAAGCTTTATTTAAGACAAAACAAACGTATGAAGGATCCCCTTTCAGACAGTTGGCGGTGCACGCGAGAAAACATACTGTCATCGGGAACACGCCTGTTGGGGCCTTTGGTGAGAGCGCCGACAAAATGAATGTCTCCCTTCTCCATATTGGTATAGCAATTCCTTCCAATTCGCTAAAAACCTTAAATGCTAAAACCACCACTTTCATACGTGTGTCTAAAACAGCCTACTAGCGCCTGAATGTGCCAAGTGCCCTCTAGAACGTTATAACTTCACTTGCGAACACACACACAAATATATATATATATATATACATATATATATATATATATATATATGTATATATATATATATATATATATATATATATATATATATAATATACATATATATATATATATATATATATATATATATATATAATATACATATATATATATATATATATATATATATATATATATATATATATATATATATATATATATACATAATATATATATATATATATATATATATATATACATAATATATATATATATATATATATATATATAATATATGTATATATATTATATATATATATATACATATATATATATATATATATATATATATATATATATATATATATAATATATATATATATAAATATATATATATATATATATATATATATATATACATATATATATATATATATATATATATATATATATATATATATATATATATAATATATATATATATAAATATATATATATATATATATATATATATATATATATATATATATATATATATATATATATATATATATATATATATATATATATATATATATATATATATATAAATATATATATAAATATATTGGAATTAATAGAAAATTGTAAAGAAAAAAATGAAGCGGTAAATTTTCTGGACATCTCAATAAAAAAACATGGATTATATGGTCATTATACAACGTTATATGACAAAAGAGAATTATATAAAATCAAGATCAATCATCTCATCGATTGGAAAACAAATCTCACCAAAAATATTTTCAGAAATATCATACTCGGACACTTCAAGAGAAATCAAATTTACAACACGTTTAAAAAAGATTGCAATAATAGCAATATAAAAATCATAAAAGAGGCTTTATATAAACATTATCCTTTATATTTCTTGAAGGATTGTTATAGATCGATTTTCAAGGATCAGGTAGATTTTGACAGTTTACTTCTTCAATCTGCAAGTAAATAAAGTTTATGCGTACCTGCTAAGATTGCACGCATGCGTAAGATGAACATATATAAGATAGCGAGTTGGGCAGGATTCACTTTTGGTCCAGTTTCCTTCTGTTTGGTTGGCCTTGTTCTTCCGTATTCGGGTGCCTTCGTATTAGCACGCAATGGGGACCAACCTTTGCTTTGTATTGGTACCGTGAGCGTTTGCCTAGGCTGGAAAAGCAGCTTTAAACGGGAGGGGGAGTCGCAATCCTCCCCAACCATTAAATGCAAAGCATTTGGTTATCCCAAGTTCCTTTAATTCTTCTTTTTCTTGGATTACATTCTGCTTCGGAGTATAGAGCGGCTTGGCGCCTTTTCCTGAGTAGTGCCTTTGATTTTTGTGGATATGCATAGGAATTCTATTTGAATTTGTTTAATGGCTTTTATATGATATTACGGATGTTATTGGTCCTGCTGCAGTGCGCGGATTTAGTAGTTATCCTTCGTCGTATTTACGGGGTACATCTCGGACCGAGCGGGCGAAGCTTTGGTCTTCCGTGTGTTGTGGGTATTGAGGCATGCGTTTGCGGATGCATAGGATATGGCCGGGAGTGTGGATACATGGAATAAGGGTGAGATTTTTATGATATCTGTTATCGCCCTTTTTGCATTATATAGTATATATGTCTGTATAGACGTCTTTACGTAAAGTATGGAATAGTAATTTATGCATTATGTAGTTTAGGTTTTGGTGTTTTAATGTCGTTTATGTTTTAGTATTTTAATGTTTTAGAATTAACAGGACTCGTTAATTTACTTGCCCTTATGACGCAATTTTAGTAAATTGGATTAATTATATATGTTTTTAAATTATATATGTTTTAATGTTTTAATGTATTGGAACTAACAGGACTCGTTAATTAACTTGCCCTTTTGACGCATTTCTTGTAAATCAGATAAAAAATCACTCCAAAAAAAGTTTAAAATCTTTGAAAATGTCACTTATTCCATTAATGGACTGTATGGTTACACGAAATGTTAATATCACATGTGGACGTATTGAATTGAAAGAGTATTTTATTGCTACCTTGATGAGTATTTCCTGTTCTACTTGTAAGTCTTAAAGCAATGAAACCTCATATTTATGAGGCGTATAGTACAAGACTGCTAACGAATTACTTTTATACTCCTCAATATGAGTCATAAAATGTTGAAACTAAACATGAATGAATACATCTTATTATATAAAGTGACTGTCAAAAATATTCTTCACGGAATATATGCTCGGTGGCACAATAGATAAGGGTATTTGTGGCATCGATAACCAATTACCCTTTGCTCTCTACATTGATGAAGTCTATTAAAAGCTATTTCCAACCTCTTTATACAGTCCAGGAAAAACAAGCGACAACAAGAAAAAATGTCCGTATTAGTGATGATATGTATAATGACACGATTCAAACAGAATCACAATTTTTTAAAAATGAATTTATGCATCACAGTCATATAAGATATTGTGGATTTCAAAAATGCCTATCAAAAAGATGCAAACTGTGTCCTGTGGCCAACCCGCTTCAAATTAAGCAACATGCTAATCCGAACAGAATATTTTGTAAATCTTACAACACAATATACTGTATCACTTGTCTTACTTGTCATACAAAATATATTGGACAGACTCAGAATCCACTTAATATAAGAATCAATTTACACAGGAGTCAAGTCTGTAACAAAAGACAACTCGATCGACATTTAAGCAGTTTGGAAATTAGGCATTTCAGACAACATGATTTTTCTAGAACCATCATCACCATTCTAGATATAGTACCTCAATTGATGGAAAGATTGTGGTGGGAGGCCACACATATTAAACAGTACTCAACGACATTCCCATATGGATTGAATTCCCTCAATTTTAAAGAAAGCTACAATTTAGATTATTGTAGAAATGTTGACAATTATCCTTTAGCAAGTTCATTGATACCAAGGAAGTCACAGCGATGGCATAGAGGAAGAGGAAAACACCATTATAGCTATAAAGACACAGAAGAAAAAATCTCCATATTTATAGAATCATTTAAAACCAAAGAAGGAATCAAGTACAGTTGGATTAAGGATGTCATTTACAGTATAAAAATCAAATATTTACCTCGTATATGGGCTTTTATACAGCAATATAGGTTGGAAGAACCTATTGACTTTCAGATTGAAGAAACACATAAATATGTAGCCATTATGCTTGACTTAATTAAATTAAGGGCCAGAAAATTTCAAATTAAATTAAAACCCAGAATACAGAACAAGCAAAGTATGGAATATTTTATAACCACATTCCGAAATAAGAAATTTGATGGAATTCCCTTTAAATCGATACTCTACAGTATTAAAACTTTCTTACCTGTTCAGGACCTTAAGGTAAAAATGACTTACCGCTTTGTACGCACAAACGGTAGAAGATTCTTCAACTACAACAATATATGTAAAAAATTGGATACTAAAACAACAGAATGCAAATGCAATGATAGCAAACTTAAAGATCCTTATCACAATCACATCATTACAGGTGATCTGAATATTATCTCAGATAACACTCTAAAAAATATTTTCAAACTCGGAACTAAATACAGATCACAAGAATATAACCATGTAGTCGAAAATTTCAATCAAGATCTAGAAGAATTCATTTATAAAGTAGCAGTAAAACACAGTTTACCTATCCAAGCCTTTCAAGAATGGAAATATAATTTTTTAAAAGAAATTCAGTTTCATTACATCAGACAAGATACCAGAATTAGGAATCTTTCAGTACCTGCAGCTATACAAACTGTAAAAGAAAATTTTGTTATAACTTATACAGACAAGATGGTATCACATTTTGCATTTACATGCAAAAAGTTTTACATAGATACACTTCTCCACTGCTATCTAGACGGTACTATGTACACCCCATTACACAATAATGGAAATGTTCTATCCAAAAGGATTAAAGCTATGTACAAACGAATCGGTAATGAAATAAAAAATGTTAAATTTCCATATTTAATCCTCATTCCAAAGATGCATAAAGAGCCTGTAAAATTCCGTACAGTTACAGTAGGCTGTGGATCATATCTTACAATAGCCAATAAACGACTATTGAACATCCTCAAGTTTGTAATGGAAAATATCAAAAAACAGAATCATGTCATGATCAAAAATGGAATAGAAGTTATCGATCGATTAAAACATTGTAATAAAGATATATGTTTTAAAAGCTTTGATTTCCGCGACCTATTTAACAACATTGATTTAACTAATTTATACTCAATCTTGAAAAATTTATATGAAGAATTTAATTTGAAGGATTTTATTACTTATCGAAGATACCTTGACCTTATTGAACTAGTATTAAAAGAAAATATTCTATATAACGGAAAAAATTATTACCGACAAATAAAGGGAATTCCAATGGGAGGAGCCTGCTCATCAATCTTGGCAGATATTTACCTCTCAACATATGAAAAAGGAACCCATATTTTGTCTGAGATACCATATTTCCGGTTTGTTGACGATGTGCTATTGGGGTGTTATGAAGCCACCACCAATTTCGATTTCACTTTTTACCCACCGGAATTGGAATTAATAGAAAATTGTAAAGAAAAAAATGAAGCGGTAAATTTTCTGGACATCTCAATAAAAAAACATGGATTATATGGTCATTATACAACGTTATATGACAAAAGAGAATTATATAAAATCAAGATCAATCATCTCATCGATTGGAAAACAAATCTTACCAAAAATATTTTCAGAAATATCATACTCGGACACTTCAAGAGAAATCAAATTTACAACACGTTTAAAAAAGATTGCAATAATAGCAATATAAAAATCATAAAAGAGGCTTTATATAAACATTATCCTTTATATTTCTTGAAGGATTGTTATAGATCGATTTTCAAGGATCAGGTAGATTTTGACAGTTTACTTCTTCAATCTGCAAGTAAATAAAGTTTATGCGTACCTGCTAAGATTGCACGCATGCGTAAGATGAACATATATAAGATAGCGAGTTGGGCAGGATTCACTTTTGGTCCAGTTTCCTTCTGTTTGGTTGGCCTTGTTCTTCCGTATTCGGGTGCCCTCGTATTAGCACGCAATGGGGACCAACCTTTGCTTTGTATTGGTACCGTGAGCGTTTGCCTAGGCTGGAAAAGCAGCTTTAAACGGGAGGGGGAGTCGCAATCCTCCCCAACCATTAAATGCAAAGCATTTGGTTATCCCAAGTTCCTTTAAATCTTCTTTTTCTTGGATTATATATATATATATATATATATATATATATTAAAATGAAAATAATACAAGCTTTTGACATTGATCTAGCAAATATATATTTAAAATGTTAGGTAAATTCCACTGCCCTTTTGAAGCCTTCAAGAGCTGAAAAGTACTCACTTGCCATGTAAGTCACTTGCCATGTAAAACAATTGACCCATCAATTTCCAATTCCAAAATATAAGCATAATTACCAAGACATAATTAAAGAGATCAAGTTACTACAAGACAAATTTGTAATCACATATGTTGATAAGGCATCCAGTAATTATGCGTTTATTTGCAAAAACTATTATTTGGACGAACTTAAATTGCAACTCAGTGCCTCTATTTCATTAATTCCTTTATACACTAATATCAATGTTATCAGTAAACAAATAATAGCTTACTACAAACTTCTTAAAATAAAATACAATCTCAATTTTCCTTACTTGGTACTCATACCTAAATTCCATAAAACACCTATTTCATTTAGAATAGTCACTATTGGATTTATATCATATACCAATGCTGCTGACAAACAACTTCTTATCATACTAAATCAAATTTATGATTATTTTACTACTCAAAAGACACATATAATCAAATATAGTTTAGAACTAACTAATAAAATAAAACTCATCCCTTACATGCATGATGTAAAAACTTTTGACTTCAAAGACCTTTTTAATAATATAGACATTAATGATTAATATAAAGTCATACTACATTTATATGAACAATTCACTATAGCAAAAAACATCTCATTTCCAAAATTCAAAACTTTATTAAAATTCATTTTGTTCAAACAGTATATAGTTCAAGGAAAATGCATATACAAATTAAATAAGGGAATACCACAAGGAGGTATATCATCCACAATACTGGCCAACCTTTATCTACATTTTTACGAAATTCAGAACCATTTCAACAGTCATATAATTACAGATATATTGATGATCTAATTATTATTGGAATTACTAATGAGGAAAATGAATTAAACTTAAATTTCTATCCACCTAATCTATAACTTATTAAAAATGTATATACATCCAACTGGATTAATTTTCTAGACGTTAGTTTAAAAATTCAAAATGCAGATACACTAAAATTTAAAATCTATGACAAAACAGAAACTTATAACTTCAAAGTAAATAAATTTCAAAATTTTTCTTCAAATCTTTCAAAATCTGTATATAGAAATATTATTAATAACCAGTTATTAAGAATCAAAATGTTAAGTACACCATGTTACTACAAAGAACATCTTCATAAAGTCATGAACACCACTATCAAAAATAACTACCCGCCCAACCTTATTTTTTCTTTTATTAAAATACATTTTAAATTTAAATTCAACAACTTGCAAAAATTACAGCAACATATTGACAGATCATACTCTAACATTTCTAAATAATTCATCAACTCCATTCTATCTTCTAACAGATAAACATTTCGTACAATTAACGACAACCAGCTTTGCAAAAAACTGCTTAGTCAGTCACAAAAATTCACTGTAACCTGTTCTGAGATGATTGGTCAGTTTCAAGCAATTTCTGAAGTTCAACAGTACAAGGGGTAGATATATTTTCAATATATTTTCATTATATTCTTTTGATTTTTTTTTCAATTACATTGTATCTACATTTAAATATTTAACCACAAGCTGGTGTAAAAGAATATATTATATTCATAATTGATTTCCTTATGTATTTGCTCCACTTTGTATTTTCTTCTACGTCGGGCCATGTACACTATTTCTGTAATGCGTTTTACAGTTGTGTACACAGAAACGTAGAATCAGCACTAATGAAACATGTATGGCCCTTGATAACGTACATGGTTTCAAAAATGCTTTTCATATTCATTTTATTCCTTTTAATATTCATATTATTTATTTTTCCTAACTTGTTGGAAGCTAAAAAGGCCTAGCTCATAGTGCTACACTTAGTTTCAGATTAGCTCTTTTTCATCTTTTAACTTCTGTATTTACACCTTGTATGCGTTTGTAAGGTAACTGGGAAATAGTTCCTTAGGTAAATGCATTGATATGAGTAAAATTGCTTACTTACATGTTCTCATATACATGTTTACATGTTACAACAGCTTGTTGTATAGTCTTTTTGTAACCACTTCCGTCCTTTTTCATTTCAATTTTTATATACAGCATTTTTCTAATGGTAATTCTCGGGTATATATTACAATTAAAAATCAAAATCTTCAATTATATATATACAAAAATGACGATAATTAGCTGAATATTTTAGAAATGAAGCTGAAATCTTCACGAGCTCCTGTGTTTGCGGCCTTTCTGATAGTTGCCGATATTATCAATAAAGTAGCTGAAAAAAATGAGCAAAGGTTGCAGAAAGTTTTACATTGTACATTTCAGTTTTGGTGGAATTATTAAGCAATTTTATTCTATTATGCATACGATATATATACTATCTGCATGATTTTTTTCGTACATACGAATTATCGGACAATCCGGAAGTAACATTTCCAAAACCGAAAATGGAAATATTTTGTAAACTTTCTTATCACCTCTAAAATTCGATACTGACTCCATATCAGTCATTATCTGAGCTCCATCTGTAGCCAATCATGAAGAAAGATGGTTTAAGAACATTTTTGAACCAGGAGGGAAAATAGAAACGGAAGTGAAAATTACTAGTGAACCATCCTGGCTCCTCGACAGTTTAGCGCTGAATTCACATCAGTCATCATCTAAGCTCTATCTATAGCAGATCTCGAGAAATAGATGATTGAAAGTTTTTTTTTGTTAAAATATAACATGCAAATTTGATTGCCACCAGCAAAAATTTATACAGATTGTCATTTTAAAAAAAATTACATGCACCTTTTTTCATAAAAGACAGAGATATAAATAAACTGAAATTCAAATTAAATGTACTTAATGCATTTAAGATCATATTGGCATTAAAACAATTGACATTTATTATCCTGATATTAATTCGAGTGGGAAGTAATTTAATTTGTTCTAATTATCTCATTTGTCTGCCGATGTTGCAAAACGAAAACAAACTGATGGAAGCAAAGCCACGAAATATTAGAAAACAAAATGAAAACAATAAGACAGATATTAATAAAATACCTTCATTTACCTTGAAGTTGGCTTATACCGCATTTTTATTTGAGCTGATGTATAAAGAAAATAATAATAACGGAGTAATCATCAGTAGCTAAGATAATAAGTTTCGGTGTATAATCGAAGGGGATTTCCCCAAATGAAAATAATTAATATACTTCGTGTTTGCTTTCAATATTTCACGTCTTTTGACGTTATCTTTAATCATCGCGTTTAATTAAAATAATGAAATATCGAATAAAATACTCAGCGTTTTCCGTCACAAATTTTTTAAATACACAATGTAAGAGGTACAGGTATTTATTTGCCATGTCTAGGTAATTAGAGGAAATGGTTTTTGATATAACGGATTTTAGTTTTTAATAAGAATTAGGTGGGTTTTCTTTGAGAAAAATTTTGCTTCTGTTTCTAATAAGTAAGACAGAGTAGTCGCTATTAGAGAATAATTTAAAATATCCTCCAAACTGACTAGCCCAAAGTGCGTTTTTCTCAGGTTGACACTAACAGAAAAAAAATTAAGTACGATTTAGAATTTATATTTTAGTTTAAAAACAAATTTGACGATAATCGGGGATAGAATCTGAAAGTTCTGAATTGTATGGCCAGACGTTCTACTAGCTACAACACTACTCCATTTATGCAAGGGATTATTGCTGACGACTATTTTATACTAGCACTTTTACTAAATGTTTTCCATGAAAAATCTATTTCTCAGGAACAGCTACAGATACGGAATAGATGCATGATATAGATTCAGCATCGAATTCCGGAAGAAGTGAGCAGTTCACTAAGAATTTTGTTTTCCATTTCTTTTTTCCATTTTCATTTCCGTTTCAAATATTTTAATTTTACTTGAAACATCTATTTTTCAAGATTATAGATAGAGAGAACAATGATGACTGATATGAAGTCAGCATCAAATTACAAAGAAAGTAGGTGATTTACTAAGAATTTTCACTTAAAAACAATTTTAAGAATCATCTATTTCCCAGAATTGGTTATATATAGAGCTTCAATTATGACGAATTTGGATTCAGCATTGAATTCTAAGGGGCAGGGAGGGGAGTCACTAAGGATTTCACCTTCTGATTCTGGAGATGCCATTTCCCGTTTTTCCAAGAATCCATATAACTGTACGAAATAAGTATGCACAAGAAAATAAAAATGCTTAAGAGTTCTTTCAAAAATAAAGTATACACATCATTTGCCATCATATGACCTTCATAAATTTATTGTTTCAATTACCTTACATTCCTCTTTTTTGAAACAAACCTACATTGAGGCCTCTTGTACTGCGGTCGTTATGCCGCTATATTTCAACTTGGGCTTTAATGGCAATTTGCTAAATTTAAGGTTAAATTAACAATAACCATACCAAATAACCAAATGCACTACTTTATCTATGCAAGGAACGCCCTTGAATTATCTGACAAGATCCCAATAGACCATACATCTCAAGACATATAGTTTAGTTAGACTATTGTTCTGAATTACATATTAATTATATACTGCTATTGTTATATATAATTTGGTGCAATACTGTTTTTACTGCCATTATGTGGTTTACTATTACATAATAAAACTTTTAAGGTTGGTAATTTAATTTATATACGGAAATACATACCAGTGACACCATGATCTCTGATTCTATTGTAATATATTTGAGCACTAAATTTCTGCCACAAATATGAGGATACATCGCCTGAAGTAATTTAATTACAAAAGTGTAAAAAACCTTGGTTTTATCGCAAGTTTACGATAACATGCCTTTAAGAAAGGCATGGATCTAATTTCAAAAAGGCTAGTCATGCCGCTAATCTAATCGGTGGTACTTGAAGGCCTTTGTCACCTCATGAAAAGATGAACACTCTTGATCGATAAAAAAGACAAAAATTAGTTTAATTCTGATATTCAGATCATGCGTGAACCAAGAGGACATTTAAAGACCTTGTTTTCACTTAAAATTCGGTCTTGAAGTACACTTCATATGGGTTTAAAATATGATTTTGCTCAAGTATGCTGCAAGGATACTCTTGAATACTATACAAATCAACACCAATAAAGCATGCAACAATATTTAGACATGTATGATGTAGTCCTCACATACGTTAGTGTGAATTTATGTGAATTGATCTAGATAAAATACACGAACACCATCAAAATGAAGGTTTTGATATACCGAAGACTGATATCTGGATAACATCATTCACAGGGATCACTTTCTGAACTGAACACTGATATTAAATTTCAATGAATGGTATAACATTCTTTTCCCTGGGCAGTATAATTATTCTAAAATATTTTTGATCACAACGCATATCTAACTCGGTTTGTAGATACCCCAGTTTTGAAATTATAATTTATTAAAATTTAATTTAACTGATTCTTGAACGACAAGCAATGGTTTCTACAAAATGTTGTCATTGGATATTCAGCTAGAGTGGATACGTATGATTTTTGTGGGCTATTTTTAAAACGTTCTTAAAAAAGGCAGGTTCTTATTATCTGAATTATACCAAAATCTAACAGGTTATGTGATTTATCTACCAAATTTCGTGAAATTTGGTCAATTAGTTTTCAACTAGAATGGTTACATACATTGCACAGACAGACATAAAACAAACACAGGCACACACACACACACGCACACACACCTGTCACGTTAAAAATAGTTTTTTGGGATTTTAGAGTTCTTAAAACATTTAGATCCGTCGGAAACTCGAGTTGCGACTTTCAACACGATTCCAATACTTTATACATTACCATGTATTATAGGAAAAGTAAAAGCAAGATTCTCTGCAACAAGGTTAAAACAATTGCATCCTGGTAAAATATAGCAACTTCATTGATCAACAACTCTAACTCAGCACTTGGTCCAATTACAGGATCCTCTAGTGCACCATCACATGGAACGTTGTGCTATTTGAACTCTTTTTTATATCTTATTATGTCATATCTTATATTTCACTTTTATGTATTAAGCATATTCTCTAATAATGTCTGTAAATAATCCTAATTATGGCGAACAACGCATTTGTAGCCAGTTGTAGAAATGTTATTGTGATGAATGTAGATTACAGCAGCACTTGATGTCGATAACATAATTAACGTAGTTTTTTATGTAACTATCGTAAGTAATGTATTATTAAGCGTAATAATGTAGTATAATCCCTTCCTAGAAGGGCAACTCTATGCAACCAGCATATTCATATGATCAACATAATACAATCTGTCCCGAGTATATGGTATTTACTCTATTCACGGCAACAAATATAAAATACATAAGAAAAGGGCCTTAATAGAGGCATTTTACATTTTATAATTATTATTTTTTACTTTTATAACCTCTATTCCAGGATATTATACACAGTGCGTCAAAGAATTTTAAAGACTGGCGTTAGATGTCAGCGTACAGTGGCTCTATCAGTGTAATCGCGCATGCTTGATAAACCTCGACCGTCTACTGACGTACTGCCAAAAGTTCAACGCATTTGCTAAAGTAACTCAAAAGATACGACCGTTTATTACAGAAGTAAAATTTTTTCATATTGAATTATTGAGATATAACAAAGAACTGTAATTAAATTTAACGTAAAACTTGGTAAAAGTGCCTCGGAATTGTACTAATTGATGAAACAAATTTACCGTGAGTTTTGTT
Organism: Amaurobius ferox; assembly: GCA_951213105.1. Classification (NCBI taxonomy): domain Eukaryota; kingdom Metazoa; phylum Arthropoda; class Arachnida; order Araneae; family Amaurobiidae; genus Amaurobius; species Amaurobius ferox. The sequence continues at coordinate 101,089,599 of OX578141.1, read as the reverse complement.
TAAGGGGGTATGGCACCCAAAAAATCCCGAAAAATTTCAATTTTTTTTTATTGTTTAAAAAATTTCACAATTTTCTGATTCCAATAACACCAAATTCATCTTGCTACGTTAAATAGAAGCGATAATATTGAATTTTAAAAATTGAATTACTGAAGTTGTCACCAGCCATGTTAAACTTTAATGTATTTTTTCTCCACGATTTTCGACATTTTTATAAATTTAAATTGTTTTAAGTCAAATTCTACTGCACGGATATGAAAGAAATTTGGAACAATTGTTATATATATACTTTTCTTAATTTGCCTTCAGCAATTGCTGAAATATGTGTTTTTTTTATTATGATTTTCTAAAACAATATTTGTGGTGTAAAATCACGTTTTCTTACATTATATTTTATAAAATTTTTTCTGTTTCATATTTACAACAGGAAAGATCAATCATGCATAAAGCATTGATTATGAAACATTTTCCAATTTTAATGCAATTTTACTTAAACATCTCTAAAATGCGTCCTCTCTAAAAACATTCCTTGGTAATATTTTGAAAATTATCTCAATACTACATTAATTTATTATATTTGAAAACTTAAAACTTCATCGAAAAAAATGAACTTCATTCAAATAACGGCATTGAAATATAAATTGCCTAGTTTAAACATCTCTAAAATACGATACTTTCCTCGATAGTATGTTTAAAATTATCATAATACTACAATAATTTATTAGATTTTAAAACTTCTTCGAAAACAACTGAAATTCATTCAAATGACGTCATAGAAAAAATAACACGCCTTGCTCTCCTTATAAAAGCAGCATTTCATTTATAAACAATTTCCCATTCATTTAATTCATCACAATACTATAATAATTTATTTTATTTAAAAACGTAAGTTTTATTTAAAAACGTAAGGCTCCATGAGCTAAACAATTTTGCGTTAAAGAAATGCAGCAATTCTTATACAACTCATTCTACATATTTTGCTTTTTATCTTTTCCATAAGTGAAAAGTAGGCTTCGTTGCAGAAATAATCAAAGTTGGATAATAATTTAAACTCAACTATATTGTAACTGATTTGTTTCAATATGTAGATGCATAGAATTTAAGCAAAAATAAAGCGGTTTTAGGACGGATACAACACTAAATATGAATTAAAAAGAATTTAAAAAAATCACGATTTTGAGACAAGATGGATACCATATTTTATTTTGAAGTGGGTCATGTGATCTCTTCATATAACGGTCACGTGATCGCTCCATATAAAAGATGTAATTATTATTTTAATTTTTATTTAAAAAACTACTAAATATATTTTGCCGAAATAATTTTTATATATTTTATGGGATAATTTGAATATTTACTAAAACTTTCGAAGCAAATTTGTGAATTTTAAATCCCCCTAAAAATGTTTGAAAAATTAGGTCCCATAGGGGTCAATGTATTTCATTCTTTCAATCCGGGTTCAATCCAAAACTAAATGGGTGATATTATTCTTTTATATTCCCATAGGTCCCACAGACCGTCTGAACAACATACTAAAATTTCATTTTGATATAGACATTTTTACGGCAGTTATCGTGTTAACGGACAGACAGACAGAATGAACAAAGTCATAAACACTTTTCAACTTTGTTGTAAAGTGTTAAAAACAAGAAAAGTTCCATCCAAAATCTAAACAATACTCATTACATTCTTCGACAGTAAGGATATTATCCACAAAGAATTTGTTCCAACTGGACAAACAATTACTGGTTAGTATCATTTAAATGTTTTGAAGCTTTTAACGGCCAGAATTTGCCGCATTCGTCCAGAATATCGGGATGAAAGCAGTCGGTGTTTGTTACATGATAATGCAACCCTCACTTACACACCTCACTTATTCTTTGTAGAGATTTGGCAAAAAATAACGTCAGTGTGAGTTGAATCATCCACCATATTCGCCTGATTTAGCACGCTGCGACTTCTCTTTATTCCCAAAACTTAAAATGAATTTAAAAGGGTGTTATTTTGATGATATTTCGACCATACAAACAGCTTCGAAGCGTGCTTTAGAGGCCATTCTGCAAAGTGAACTGGAACAGGCATTCGGATCATTATTAAATCGCTGTAACAAGTGTACTGAAACCGGAGGGACTTATTTCGATTAAAAATTCAAAACAAATCATAATTTCTTGTTTGAATTTCATTTTACAGACCCAGTCTTAAAAATTCTTTGATGCACTGTGTATATTGGTGAATGAATTGAGATCATAATAAGAACAGAGCTTTCTGCTGCAGTGGAACATAGAGACTGACTGGCATATTCAACCAAAATAACAAGAAATTAATGAAGGATTATGAAATTAATACAGGATAATGAAATTAATGAAGGACAATGAAATTAATGCAGGATAATGAAATTAATGAAGGATAATGAAATTAATGAAGGATAATGAAATTAATGAAGGACAATGAAATTAATGAAGGATAATGAAATTAATGAAGGATAATGAAATTAATGAAGGATTCATATGGTGGCAAAAGGTGTGTACACTTCATTTTTGACAGAAGTATTAGGCATTTTTATTCTCTTTTGCATTCCTTTTTAGTACAATCATACGAATTTTTGGGAAAAACCATAAACAACACCTCCAGAACAGGAAATGAAAATCCTTAGTGAACCATTACACCCCCCCTCTGGAATTAGATTCCGAATCCATATCAGTCATTATCAAAGCTATCTCATAGCCAAGCTGAAGAAATAGATGCTTCGAGAAATGTCTTTAAACTGGAAGTGAAAAAAAAAAAAACCGATGTAGAAAACTTTTGTGACTCCATTCGCCTTCAAAAAGTGATGCTAAATCCATACCAGTCAACACCTAAGCTATAAATGTAGAAGATCGCGAAGAAAAGATGTTTCAAGGAAAATGTAAATTTTTTTTATCATGAGTTACATCTCTGGAATCCGAAGCTAAAATCCTTAGTGAAGGTCTTTACACCCTCTGGATTTAATGCCTTATCCATGTCAATCATTGTCGAAGCTATATCTATAATGCAGTCACTAGAGGGGAGGCGGTGACGGTCACTAGTGATTTCAACTTTCGCTTTTTTCACTTAGGGATAACGAAGCTTCAGAGGGGGCACATTTTCTATTTGCCCTATATAAATATCTAAATGTTGTCACATACATAGAAACTAAGTTAACATAAAATGTCTCCGGGGGCGGGGGACAAATAGCCGTCTCCAGGGGAGCTCCCCCCCCCCCCCGGAGGTATGCCTGAAAGAAACACTGGTCATATACACTAATAATTTTCCGTATATATTATATATTTTAAAGAATTGAGTACAACCCGCTCGGCCAACCTACAATATCTAAAAACTGTGATCGAGTTCGGTCCCGTTCAAAACCGTTTCAAGGAAATCAGGACCAACAGGGTCCACGGGATGAGAATTCTGACCAGCGTTTCTTTCAGGCATGCATCCGATTTTTCGCCCCCCTCCTTCGGAGACATTTTATGTTAACCTAGTTTCGAGTTATGTGACAGCATTTAGATATATTTATTTTGGGAAAATAGACCCCCCCCCCTTTCATTCGCCCTCCAGACTAAAAAGTCCTGAAAGAAACACTAATTCAGACCCGACATGCTTCACATGTCAATCCAACCCTGAGCAGGCCCGATCCCATGAAGACTTCTAATGCAGGTAAATTGGTGATTTATTCATTTAATCTCAAATTGAAGCAAAACTTTTATTTCTTGCTATCGAACTTTTCTAAACTTCTAATGAATATATTGTATGATATAATTTTAAATAAGCTTTTGTTTCCTGTTTTATCTAGCAGATGGCAGCACATTATCTACATCCTGATAATTCTTCTGCTGATCGATTTCCCGAGATGTCCCACTCGATACATGGTCTCCTCCTCAGAAAAAAGGGGTGCGGATGAAGGAAAACTTTGGCGGGAAATGAAGAGAAGAGCAACTCAACATCTAACTTCAGTTTAAATTTTATTGATTCTTTAACCAGTGGACCTTATTTCTCTACTCGCCCTCCAGTCTACGATGACTTTGACTGGATTTTATTGGGTCAATAAATAGAGCACACGGTAGAAAACTTTGCTAAAATGCGTAAAATAGGTTTGGTACTTTCGGTAGGTGGCTTTAGTATCCTGAAACCCTTCACCTAAATATATCTAAAATTGAAAGTGTGTTTGTCTGCTCTGTGTACAGAACCACAGTTTTTTTTATGGATGACTATCAAATTTGGTATGGTTATTCACAGGAATGTTTTGGAAAGTGAGGGGAAGAAAAATTGCCATTGAGAAGGGGAATTTTTAATCTCTCAGTACTATTATTTAGGTTAATATAAGGATTTATATTTCAGGAGTCCCTTCCCTAATTTTAACCTCTTTCCATAATATTATCCATTGATATTTTAAGAGTTCCGTCCATTGAAATATTCGATTTGGCCGAAAAAATGACAAATACCCTCTTTTACATAAAATAGAAGCTTGAAATTTAGTGCACAGGTGAACAGTTGCATACAAACCACTGAAAAAATCAAATTATTTAGAAATCCACATTATTTAGGGTTTTCTTATTGCAAGACCTTTGATTTTCAACTGGTATTCAGCTAGTATATGCTATATTCCCAAGTCGTCAAACCTTTTCCAGGTACTTGCCGTATAGATGAAACTCAAAATTTGTTACACGGCTCAATCGTTCGATAATAATAATAAAAAACAAGAAAGATCAATCATGCTTAAAGCATTGATTATGAAACACTTTCCAACAGCAATGCAATTTTATTTAAACATGTCTAAAATGCAATACATTCCTCGGTAATATTTTAAAACTTCTCGCAATACTACATTGATATATTATATTTGAAAACTTAAACCTTCATCGAAAAAAATGAACTTCATTCAAATGACGGCATTGAAATATAAATTGCCTGGTTTAAACATCTCTAAAATGTGATATATTACTCGATAATAATTGTAGAATTATCATAATACCACGATAATTTATTATATTTAAAAACTTCATCGAAAACAACTGAAATTCATTCAAATGACGTCATAGAAAAAATAACACGCCTGGCTCTCTCTAAAAAAGCAGCATTTCATTCATAAATAATTTCCCATTCATGTCTTTTAAGCGATTCTTTTAGATTTTAAGCGATACAGGAAAGTGCCCCTTGAATCCCCTTTTCTTATAATTGAAGCTATTTTCTCTTCTTGTTCGAAGGTTTCTGTACTTGTAATGACATATCATAGAACTCAAAAATTTCAACAGCAGACTTTAGTGTGAAGCATTTCTTCAATTTACCGACAATAGATACTTTATCTACATTCTTAAAAATCTAAATAAAGAAAATATTTAGATAAAATAATTAACATTCTTAATTCTGTTTTGATTCTTTATAGTCTTTCATTCATTCATTCGTTATGGCATAATTTCTGAGGGGGCAAAGTTGCCATTTTGCCCCCGTAGGCAAATTAGTGTGGATGCACCGCTGCTTTTTATACCCACATTTAAAATTTGTAACCTGCTTCATCATCCCTGTCGCTTTGTATATTAGCCTGGAGAGACAATGGTCCTTATTGTCCGTCTATAATGGACACATGTTTGTCTATTGTTCTTGTAGTAAGTTTTATGTACATTGAAATAAAATGTCGTGGAATGCAAAGAGTGAAACGGTGGACTTTAATGTGAAACATACCTTGAACTGCGTGGAATATGATACAATTTCTAATAAAAATAAGTTGAATTTTTATTCTTCATAAAATTTTACGCTATAATATCTGAGGTAGCAAAATAAGTAGTAGAAGAGAATTAAGAGTTCAAGCTCAGCAGGGGGAGCAAGGGAGCAGCTCCAATTGCCGATGAGTTATGAGGAGGGTGTATGAGGAGAAAGTGATAACGGGATGAGGGTATCTCTTGAGAATATGGACCCGTTGGCGATGAAATAATGAGGAAATGTTTGAATGGATAATCTAAGCATTTACATTTAGTAAATGACTTGGCGAATATTGGAAGCACAGAACATACAAAACTCCAGTCCGTTCAATGTTTTTTTAATGAAACAATTATTTTTAAAATTAAAATTTAAGTAAATAATCTGCATAATAAAAATATTCAGGAAACCAGAACGAGACTTTTTAAAGCTTTCACAACTTACCATTCCATGGGGTCTCTAAATTTTCATTATTTTATTAACATGCACGATATTTTCTGAACGAATGGGAAATTAAAGATACGGTTTTTTTAAGACCTTACAATTTTATTATTGTAGTGGATTGTATAGCATTGTGTGAATGTTGGAACGCAGAGAATACAAGATTCCATTATTTTAATGAAACATATATTTTTGTTAAATAAAATTTAATTAAATGATCTGCATAACAAATTCGCATTTTCATTCAAGAACTTTTGAAGAATTTTACTTTACTGTGCTTCCAACTTTTTAATGATACTATCTGTTCAGTTTCTATGGGAAATAGGTCTGTCAATGTGAAGTAATCTAAACTGTAAATGTTTGACTATGGCTTAAAATTAGTTGTTATATTAATTTTCTAAATCACTCGTTCTTTTTTTTTATTTATTTTTTTATTTCATTTATTCTAAAATGATAAATTACTCACTATTTTTAAATTAAAAGTAGTTATTAATTTTCATCACGTAATTTTCTTTAACAAAAGTATTTCACGCTGGTGGAGAACAAGAGCGCGCTGAAGGGTGTAATGACAGAATGCGGTACCTCTGGGGTCTGTTGGAACTCGCATACAATTTTTTCTTGTACTAATAATTTCCTTCTTTTTCTAACACTTTTTATTAATGTATAACATGCGATTTCTAATGTGTAACACTCGATTTCTAATGTATAGCATGCTCTTGCAATTTCTAATGAAAACTTCTCCGTTAGATAATTTGCCTATTCGTTCAGTATATATCGAGCAATACACTGAATCCTAAAATTGGAGGATTCGCCTTGGAATATCGAATGACCAGTTGTGGTCAGTTTGAAAAGTCACTTTCTTGTTTTTTTCATAAATTTTTTTTGTTATGTAGATCATTTAATTAAATTTTAATTTAAAAAATAACTGTTTCATTAAAACAATGGAATCTTGTATTTTCTGCATTCCAACATTCACACAATGCTATACAATCCACTATAATAATAAAATTGCATGGTCTGAAACCTCTTGTCGCATTAAGAAACGCACCTTTAATTTTCGATTCATTCAGAAAATATCGTGCATTTCAATAAAATCATGAAATTTTAGAGACCCCATGGAATGGTAAGTTGTGAAAGCTTTTAACAGTCTCGTTCTGGTTTATTAATTTTTTTTTGTTATGAAGACTAAATTGACAATTATCAATATTGATAGCCTCCGCAATAAGCGCTATGTTCCATATATTAAAAATTTTTAATAATAATTTAATCAATTTGACGACATTTTTGTCAACTTAGAGTCCTTTCAGCAATTTGACCGATATATCCGCCAGTCTGGGGGTGAAATATCGCCAAGTTGGCAATATTATTTTCCTTCCATACATAGTATAATATATAAGGAAAGAATTCTGATGGGGATCGAAAATTCAAATTCGAGTTTTCGACGGGAGAGCACGTTTCAAGCATACATGATCACGAATAGAACATTTTTGAGGTGATGTCTTTGTGTGCCAGTGAGTCTGTGAAGAAGATATCTCACGAACGAATGGAGCGATTCGAAAGAAATTTGGTACAAAAATTATATTCTGTAAATACTGGAAGCCTATTATATTTAAATACAATCGCATGATCAGAACATTCCTAAATTTTCGAGTGAAATTTTTGTAAAAGTCATCAAAAAATCAAAATTTTTAATAAAGTTACACAAGTAGACATTTCTTATGTAAATTTTCTTTAGAAAACGATTGACATAAACTTTAGAACCCTATAGCATGAACCCTCCGCGAGATATTGCACATTTTTCAAGTATATATAAATAAAAATAATTGAAAAAATAATTTGAAAAAAATATTAATTGTCGAGAAACATGTTCATTTCTCATATGTAATATCATGCAATACATTTGGTGACATCATTCTCGTGGATCTAGCTCGTTCCATTCATGAGAGAAAATACTTTTAGTAATACTTTTTTATTTGAATACCAATAGACATTTATCTGCTATAAGAATAACTTATTTCTCCGTCCATAACGCTTGGCGAGATTTTGTCGGAATGTCGTCAACTTGGCGACTTTTTTAAATGTTGCCAAATTACGAAAATCTCGCGCAATGGATAGAAATGACGCTGAATCAACGAAAATGATGACTAATTGATGAAAATTCAATATCTTGGAAATAATATAAGTATCTACTATAAGAATAACCTATTTTGTTTTTACTGTAAAAGTAGTAAGATTAATGCGTTATATAAGGAAAGGCATATGTGCTGTCCACATCAGATTTTTTTGTTAACTTAGTCGTCAAGCGTTAAAGACAAACAGAGAGAAGAGCACTTCTTACATACATAAGCTAGTGTTGGCGAATTGTTAGGTGTGAAAATACAAAACTATTACGTTTTGTGCTTTGTGTCGTGAATAGAATGAGGTAGATCCATGAGAAAGATGTTAACAAACTAATCGCATAATATTACAAATATAAATTGCGTATATTTTGCAAGAGTTAACACTGTTTTTAATTTTATGTGATTTTTTTGACAAATACATTTGAAAAAAAGTGTAATATATCGAGAACAGTTTCTGCTACCTTTCTAAAGTATGTATCAATCGTTTTCTAGTGAAAAAATACATAATAAATGTTTATTTATGTAACATTATTGAAGGTTTTGATTTTTTTATTTGGGGCCTGAACATTCGATTGCATTTAAAATAAATATGTTTCTAGTGCTTATTGATTGTAATTAGTGTACTAAATTTCACTTCAAACGTTTCATTCGTTCGTGAGATATCGTCTACAAAGTCTCACGGATAAAACAGCACACACACACACACATACACATAGATACGCACACACAAACATACAGACATCACCTCATAAACGTTCGATTCGAGTGCTTGAAACGTGCTCTTCTGTGGAAACTCGTATTGGACCTTCCGTAAAAATATCCAACTGCAAACGGTTATTACTTTCCTTATATGCATAGTATAAGAAAAGTTTAATGACGGAGTTGAAAATTCGACGAAGTTTTTGACGTATGTACAGGAGGCCTATTGATTTTTAGCGCAATCAAAAGAAGAAGTTATAAAGACTAAAAAGTCATTAAAAATCAAAACTTTCAATAAAGTTTTTTAAATAATCATTTCTTGTGTAATTCTTTATTAGAAAATGATTGATACGAATTGACACACCCAATTAATTTACATTTTGTTCAAATCTAATTTGAAAATTATCAATATTAATAGCATCCTCAATAAACGATCTAGTACATCTATTAAAATATCTTAATAATTAATTCATCAATTTGGCTTCACTTTTGTTAATTTAGCGTCATTTTTGAAATTTTGACGATATTTTCGTACATCTGGCACTATAAAAGTATCCAAGTCAGCGATATTTCGTCAAATTAGTAACCAAGTTTGCTAAATTTATCGCCAAACATTACGAAGATGGATTAAAGGGCCTTTTATATATATAAATAAGTGACTACTGACCAATTATTGGACGCCAAAATACAAAACTATTACCCAAAGTATCTTCTCTCGCAAATGAAACGAATTAGATCCACGATAATGATGTAAACAATTTTGTCGCATAATATTACACATGAAAAATTAACATATTTCACGTTAGTTAATACTTATCTTATCTTTTGCTTTCATAAATTTATTTAGAAAACGAGCAATATCTCAAGAACGGTCCATGTTGGCGTTCCAAAGTTTATGTTATTCATTTTGTAATAAAAAATTACTTAAAATTAGATCAATATTCTGATTTTTTTTCAAAATTTAATTACAAAATTTGAGGACTTCCGAACATTTGATTGCGTTTAAAATCAATAGTGCTGCAGTCTTCACCGATTGTAACATTTGTTCCAGATTTCGTTCGAAACGTTTCATTTGTTCATCAGAGAACGCATCCAGAGACCCACGGACACACACACTCACATACAAAAGTATTACCCAAAGTACCCTTTCTCGAGAATGGAATGAGCTAGACTCACGAGAATGATATTACCAAGTTTATTGTATGATATTACATATGAAAAGTAAACACATTCCACAATAGTTATTCTTTTATTTTTAATTAATGCGATTTTTTGATAAATTTATTTGAAAAATACGCAATAACACGCGAACCGTTCGTGTTAGCATTCTAAAGTTTATGTCAACCGTTTTCTAAGGAAAAAATGCATAACAAATGTCTTTTTGCCTAACTTTATTAAAGGTTTTGATTTTTTCAAAATTTCACTCGAAAATTTAGGGGAGTTCTGAACATTCGATGGCCTTTAAAAACAATAGGCTACTAGTTTTCACTGATTCTAATTTTTGTACCACATTTCATTCGAATCGCTCCGTTCGTTTGTGAGATATCGTCTTCACAGACTCACTGACACACACACACGATACACTCACAGACATCACCCCAAAAACATTCGATTCGAGAGCACGGATGCTTGAAACGTCATCATTCGTCAAGAACTCGAATGTAAATTACCACGTATATAGGGAAAGTAATAGTTCCGCATAAAAAAGTTGATTAATCCTTTTTGATCTTTTGTTAGAATAGTCCCGACATTGATAGTTTTTTGTTCTAATCAGATGTCGGGTGAGCTCCGACATCACTTTTTCACTCTAATTACCTTACTATTGTACTGCAAACGCTATCTATGAACTAAATATTGTACTTACCAATTTTTCGACTCCAAAAACGCTTTAGCAGCATAAGTCACGGTTTAGTTGATTTTGAAAGTGATAACCGGATTAGCGATAGTGAAATTGATGATTTGGGATATGATAAAATGTTTAACAATGATAATAAAAATAAATTAATCATTATTTTTGATGATATGTGTTTTTACATATTTTCTCTTAAAATTTAATTATGTTTCGGAACGCTGTTTCTGGTAAATAAATTTTAGCCAGAAAGCGTGAAAGGTATTTTTGATCAAGACATCTATGATGAATGTATTTATGTTTGATAGTTTGAATTAACTTTGTATGTTGTTGTTACCGATGTATTTTCATTGCAGAATTACTTCAACAACAGTTTGAGCGAATTTTTATATTTAATATATTTATATTGTTTAAATATTAATTTATTTAACATCATACTGAAATTAACTGGAAAGTAGCTCAACTCGACTTTCTCATACTAGAATCCCTTTTCTTCTTTTAAGTTTTACAAGAAAAAATTTGCAAAATTGGTGTCGTGAGTCCACATTATTATAACTATAGCGTGTTACCCTTCACTTTAAAGAGCTCAATTGATACCATACTTGTCAATGTATCCCCCCTCCCCCTGGGACTAATAACGTCACGAATATGAAAAAATGTGTTGCTATTTTTCACAATAATTACTGAAACTATTAAGTCTCATGATTATTAAGGCATAAATAAACCTTTTTATGTATGATTATGTCAAATTTTATCCTATGCCGCCATGCTAAGACAATTAAAAAAATTGAATAAATTTCGAAGTTTTCGCTCGAATTAAAAAAAAAACTACTATCTAGTTCTAGATTTTATAATTACAAAGCCTAATATGCAGCGTTGTGAAAATCCGTTAATGTTTGTGGCTGTTATCGTGCGGACGAGAATTCGACTGCAGATATCAGACGCACAGACGGACATCACTCCAAAAATAGTCAAAACGTATTTAGGGGATCTTAAAACATATTGACATCAAAATCCCGAAATCGAAAATTTTTGTGAAAACAATACTTTTTCAATACTACGCATGCAAAAGTAAAAATGGCATTTATTATCTATTTCAGCTATATGATTTAATTGTATTAAACAAATGAATTCAAAATTGCGGATGAAAAATATGTGGGATAATTATGCTAAATTGCATTACATCATTTAAGTGAGTTATTCTATATTGTTTGCTCATAAAAGCGAAACTGTGCGTGATAAACTCCATTAAGATTCAGTCTTAGAAAACTGTTAGCAAAGAATATTATTTTGAATAGCCGAGTGTAAACGGTTAAAGGAAAAGTGAAAGATACAAATTATAGAAAAAAATGTTTGTGAGTAAATAGAATCTACATCGTTATATTTCATTTTATTATTTTCTCGATATACACTCGTCAAAAGGGAAATTACAACACTATGTAATAATGCACGTTACCATATGCAAATCACAGTACCGGTAGAAGAGAGAGTCATATGCAAATGATTAAAAGAACAAACAATGTTATGTAATAGCAAACAAAGTTATGTAATAACAAACAAAATTATGTATTCAGTACGGAATGTGGCCCTCATGGGCAGCTATACAGGCCGCTAAACGGCGAGGCGTGCTATTGATGAGGCTATTAATAGTTGCCTAAGGTTATCCTTGCCAAAAAGCGTCCACTGCGGCACGCAGTTTATCTACGGTATGTACCGGTGGTCCCCGGTGCACCTGACGTCCGATGAGGGTCCACGACTGCTCAATGGGAGAGAGATCCGGCGAGGCTGCCGGCCAGGAAAGGATGTCAATTCCGTTCCGGCTGTTGAGAGTTCGCCTTGCGGTGTAATGTGTAGCATTATCTTGCTGAAACATCGTGCCGGGTACGGTCTGCACCATTGTCCGAACCACGGACATCACAATTTGTGTGACGTACTGGTCCGAGGTTAGATTATCTGCAATGTGCACCAGAGTTGTCCGCTGATCGAACATGATACCGCGACAAACCATGATTACCCGTGTGACGCTCGGTGATATGGGCTGGCAAGTAGCGTTCTCCGGGAAGCCGCCACGCCTGTCCACGGCTGTCATTCCTCCACAGGCAGAAGTGCGATTCATCCGTAAATAATGCCCAATGCTATTTATTAATCCAGTTGCGATGACGAAGACTCCACGCCAGACGTGCATCCCTTTGTCGAGCGCTTAATGGCACCCCAGTGTCTGGGCGCCATGCGCGCATCAGCTGTACTTCATACAACCTGTTGTGAATGATTTGGGTACATGCAGGTGCAATCGTTGATGGTGGCAGGTTGTTTCGGATGTTACTTGTCGTTGCGAACGGGTTTCGACTAGCTGTTCGGCGAATTTGCCGGTCTATGCGCTCTGATTTGCTCCTGTTCGTTCCACTCTCTCTTCGGCCAGTTCTTTGATGTTCTGGCGTGCATCGTATCACACATCGTGGGATGGTACTCACGTCGTGCCCAACACGCGTGGCAATTCGGCGCATCGACAAACCCACGTCTTGCAGCTCCAGGATACGGTCTCGTTCTCCAGCCGTTAATTGCTGGTATACAGCTCACTGACGTCTTTGAGGCATCGCTTCTTCACTTATTTTAATGTTCGGGTGCTGCAAATCGTCGCTGTTAGCATCTACGGGTTGAGCCGTCTGCTGGCCTTTACCACCCGAAACTAGATGTCACATGACCCGATACGTACTAAAACTTAATGCTTTGCATATGACTCTCTCTTCTACCGGTACTGCGATTTGCATATGGCTACTTCCATTCCTTCATGGTGTTGCAATTTCATTTTTGACGATTCATTTTTAAAATTTTTTTTTATTTCCATACAATAAATCGTATATGGGTGGGCTATATATCATAAAGAATTCAGAACTATGAATTCCATTTCTGCTAGATTAAACATTTCCATTTATTTAGATTTAGTATTTCCATTTTGTTCGGTTTTTACTTGCCATCTGTGTATATCTGTCTATACGTTTGTGAGTCTGAGGGTAACTGTATATACACAGGCTGCGTTCATTCTTTCATTGTATTGCAACTTTATTTTTCACAAGTGTACGCAGTACAATGTAAAGGACAAGTATTGTGACGGAAGTCGAATATTCGAATTCGAAATTTCAACTGAAGAACACCTTTTATGGTTTCCAGAACTTAAAACCAACTTTTGTGAGGTGATGTCTGCGTGTTTGTGCTTGTATATGTAAGCGATATCTCAAGAAAGAATGGAGCGTTTTTAATTTGATTTTACACAAATATTACAACCAGTGAATACTGGAACTCTATTGATTTAGGCGCAATCGAATGTTCGGAAGACCCGCCCCCCCAAAATATATTAATGAAATTTTGAAAAATGTATCCGAAAATCAGAACCTTCAATAATGTTAGTATGTAATTTTTTAATAGAAAAGATAATAACGCAAATTTTAGAACACTAACATGAAACTTTTTCGAGATATCGTACATTTTCAAACAAATTTATCAAAAAAATTACATAAAATTAAAAAACTATTACATATTGTGAAATATGTTTACTTTTAATATGTAACATTATGCGATACATTTGTTATCATCACAGTTGGATATAGTTTGCTATATTTACAAGAGAAGTTACTTTGGGCAATAGTTTTGAATTTGGGTAATAGTTTTGTATAAAATATGTGCACACTCAAAGTTAAACTGGTTTTATGCCAAAACATCAATCTGTGGTAACAGAACTGGGCACGGGACCAACATGTAGTACTAGTTTTTTGCAGATGACATGTTTAATGTGTGGTACACGAATTTTGTCTTTGGTGGGAAGATAAATTAGCGACAATGAATTACATAATAGGAAATTATAAGATGCATACAAGATTAAACAATTCTGAATAATATTAAGATTACTAAATACAAATAAATTCAAAAATTCGGAGTAAAAGTAAAACACGATAAAAAAATATCTGTGGGATGGAGAGACATGCAGTTTGCAGATTAATATTCACCGTGGTGCAGGATTTTGTACGGCATGAAAAAAAATAGTTTAAAATCTCATTACTAGGGGGCGCTACTGCAAGGAAAACAATGAGAGGTAATAATTGTGAAATGAGATATTTTATTTCAGCATTATTTAAAATTGCAAGTGCTTAATGCCACCACTACATTCCAGCACAGAGTGCAGTCGCGGTATTACGTATGATGCAGCATGAATGGCTGCTTCCTCTTGCCATATGGCGTCTTTCAATGCTGGTAAGACCTGGGGGAATTCCTCTATGGAGCGTTCAACTTCGTTCTCCCTGGCGCAGAAAAAGGTACGCAGAGGCTTTTCTCCTGTACTTAATCTGTTGCAAAGAGACGCTTTTTCATTAGGGATGCCGTTATGCCGCACATCGAAGAAAATATGATCAACTGCAAGATATATATATATATATATATATATATATATATATATTGCCTGATTTATATTCTTAGGTGTCCCACCTGGATGACCCGGATAAATTAATAACTGTATTTTTAGTAGTCACACCTGCCCTTCGATACCGAAAACCAGGTCCGACCTCATATAAAATTGTATTTTCTCGCAGACCAATATATCGTAGAAGCACGGCTAAATATCTACACACATGTACGTGCAGCAAAAGAAAGGCCCACAAAAACTCTAGCCCGAATTTGACGTTCCACAGCTGGCCTGTAACTGTTCAAGAATAGAACCCAGCTTTGATGAGCATGAGATTGCTCAGCATTCAGCCTGAATCAGACGATATTATAAGATAGTAAAAATCCAAATTCACGGTAAAACAGATAACAAATTCAAGAACTGTAACACATATCTGGTAGTGCAGGCTTTTATAGTGGTGAATAGTACTAGAACAGTCATATGTGGCCAGATCCGTGGTTATAATCTTTACAGCACTTAAGTATACAACATATGCCTATTGTTTAGAAACATTGTTGATTAAGTTATTGCTGCTGGTGGGGTGTAATATGTAGGGTTATCGGTTTGTTTTTTCCCGCGTGCTGTTGCCAGTCTCGGTATCAATGCTTTTCGGTTTGGCTGAAAGTTGTAGTACTTATTGTAATCAGGTTAGTATGGATTTTTATACGTACATATCAATCTGCTGCTAAAGAAAATAAGTAAAATAATTTCGTTAATATCTAATTTTAACGTTTGCTTTCAAAACGTTTCAAGTCGTTGTTAAAAGTTTGCTTTTAAGGAAGCTATTTCAATTTTTTCCCTTTGGTATTTTACCGTTCATTTCTTATGTCCCATCTCATGTTCTTTCCTCCTGGGTATACGCTATACCTTTTTTTTCTCTCTCCGTTGGTCACACACTTTTCATGCTTCTTCTATGTTTGCTGTTCTTGCACCAGTCGCTGATCTTTTACGGACGAATGGAGGTTGTGCTTCTTGTGCGTCCTAACGAAAACGACTGTTTTTGCTTTCGAAATCGGCTGATACTATGAATTTTTCTGTTGGACCCCTGGTAGGTGGAATTTTCATACTTTGCTTTTTATTTTCTTTTGCACTTGGTTTTGATTTTTGTAGTTTTGTCTTGGTGTAAAGGTGTCTCCAGTGAGTAATGCGTTGTTGTAGATCCTTAGAGGTAATGCTGGCTGCCAATGCAAAGCTCAAACCCCAATTTCTTTTTCTGCTGAAGTCAGGGAGGCAATTAATCAACCAACTAAACATATGACGGCATTCTACTTCATAGATTTAAATTCTTATTACTTATGGAATTAATTAATCTATTAAATTGCTTAATGAAATAGTTTAAACTTTATTGTACCCACAGAAAATGTATATTTTGCTAGGTAAAAGCAAAAAATAAATTCCATCAATAAATCATAATACTTCAGTTATCTATAATAAATTTTTTCCTTTGTTGAATTCTTGATAACAATGATGGTTTTCTTGGAACATACTTTTGATTCATGCGAATAATATAATCATTGAAAAAAACTATTTCCGAAAATATATCCTCAAAATCAATACCTTGATTGCAAAAGTGTATGTCAACATGCATTAAGTTCCAAATATGTTTTTTTTTTCAATTATAATGAAATGCATTCACGGAAAAAAGTGCTTGACTTATTGGCAAAAGTAGAAAACTCTGGAAATATATGAATTACCATGTGCCAACTATAATAAAATTTTTTATTATGTTAAAAATATTAGGATAGAAATGTATCTATTGTATAATACTATCAATTTGATGGCATATACTTCAATAGATACTTCGGCCACATTTTGTGCGCAAACAACACTGACAGCAATCAATAATTTCTATCCCAGCGGTATATTAAAAAGTAAAATTGTACTTTAGAAGGCTTCTATGGTAGCGAAGTTAATTGAAAAGTGGAATGTTGTAAGCTTCATGATTGCAAAATATGCATCTTAGAGAAAGCTTTGGCAAGCACGTGATTTTAGTAATTTTAAAGTTTGATGTTTCGACAATACTTTTAAGTATCTATTTTTATATATCCATGAAAAGACTTTTCGCATTTTCTCAATGTTACAAAAGCTTTATGTTCTGTATACTTCGCTTAAAGTTCGTCAAATGATTTCATACGTTTTGATTTGAAAATTTCGTAAAAATAGGGGTATTCTGACGCCGGTGTATCTTAAAGCAGAGTGAGCAGCAAAAATATGAATTTTTAGACTTGGAAAATTTTCAGAAATTTTTAAAACCTTTAAGGATAATCAAATTAACATAGAATTAAATTTGATTTAGTCTGATAATTTTTGGTGTTGGAAAATTTATATTTAATTTTTGCACATATCTAATTTGTGGTAATCAAATATGTCTGTGAGTCCATTTAACAACATGAATTTATGGTTTCATATATATATTACACTCTGTTGCAAAAAATATATGCAAGCATAAGAAATTGAGCTACAGCTGCGAAACTCGGCCTCTATCTATCGTTTGAGGATATATGCAAATGATTAGAATTTGGGAGCAAAATACATTTTATTAAGAAAAGGTGGCAATAAGAAGATGGCATTTTAGTAATAATTTCTCCCCTAGCAGCTAAATAAGCCGATATTTGGCGCGGCATAGCTAAATAATTCGCTTATGTCCCTCTGCGGAAAATTCTGCCCCAAATGTTGCAACTGGTCAGTTAATTCTCTGGTATTCTGGGACGGCTGAAATTGCAATCCTAGCATGTCCCAGACGTGTTCTATTGGTGATAGGTCTGGGGACCTGTATGGTCATGGGATGGTAATAAATCCTCGAAAACATCCTTGAGAAAGTCGTGCAGTATGGGGTCGAGAGCTGTCTAGTTGGTAAATAGAACCTGGGTGGTTTGACAGCATACGCAGAACAATCGAATTCAGAATTTCGTCGGAGTACACGCGAGCCGTCAGATTGGCTTGCTGCACAACTAGGAGAGATCGGCTGTCCCACGAGATGATTCCCCAGACTGTCACATCAGGCGTAATGGTCGTGTGCCGTTTGACAACAAATGAGAGATTTTAACAAATGAGAGATTTTGGCTAGCCCTCCTCTACACCACGCGTATGCAGCGGTCATCAGCACTGAGAGAGAAGAGGCTTTCATCCCTGAGCCTCCAATTAAGCTGCCCGAGGCACCAAACCAGACGGATGTGCTTATGTTGAGAGGTTAGTGGTAGGCACCTTACTGGACTTCGTCACCTAAGCCTTCGAATGTTGATAGCAACGCCATTGCATGTGGACGTGACTAATTTCCTGACTGCACGATTCTATCGAGCAGTTGTCTGTATGGGACATCCTGATCTTCTGAGTCAGCTATGTGTCTTGACCGATTTACTATTGCTAACGTCGAGCAACTATCCTATCGTTTCGACCAAGATGGCAACTGATATGTCTGTTGGACCAACTAGCTTCCCTTAGGGCTATGGGGCGACCTCTCTGCGGGCTATGGGGCGACCTCTCTTAGGGCAATGGGGCGACCGACAATTGTTTATAGCGCCGTCGACTACGTCTCAAAGGCATCTTTGTACACAAATTATCAAAGCAGAAAATCTAATTCCAATGGTCTATTTGTTGGAACACCGCCCGTTTTAAGTGTTGCTCGAAGCGTCTTTCTTATGTGAGTTGCATAAGCCCATTAACATTATTGTCACTGATATATATATATATATATATATAAATTCCCAAAAAGGACAAGTAACAATGTACTCGTAAATTTCCAGAAGAGTGACAAGAGTAACGGCCGGGGGGAGTTGCGACCCCCCAACACTCCGGTTAAAGCTTTTTTCCGCCATGGCAAACGCTCCCGGTAGCCGATACTCCCTACCCTATCTACTTCATGACTCTTATAAAACCGTACAATTTTATATATATATATATAGATCAATTTAACAAAAATGATTTACTAAAAAGGATCATAAAACAAAATAGGCAAACAGGAGCATCAAGAACCGAAAAAACGTTCAACATGTTCTCAAAAAACCACCAGAATAAACGAATGTCACCCATCCCCCCAAGAAATACTCCAAGGTCACAAAAGACCAAGTCTAGAATACTATTAAATCATCAGTAATCAACTGCGCAAAGCTGCTAGTACGATCATCTAATTTATACAATATAAAACCTGAAAAATTGCTACAATTTTTGTTCAATTGATTAAAAAGCTAAAAGCAAAAAATAATTTATAATACAACTTGTAAAGCGCTATGCTGCAATCTTACATGTGTATACCTATATAAATTCCCAAAAAGGACAAGTAACAATGTACTCGTAAAATTCTAGAAGAGTGACAGGAGTAACGGCCGGGGGGAGTTGCGACCCCCAACACTCCGGTTAAAGCTTTTTTCCGCCATGACAAACGCTCCCGGTAGCCGATACTCCCTACCCCATTTACTTCATGACTCTTATAAAACCGTAAAAATTACATACAAACATATACACTTTCAATAATATCTTCTACGGCTGGTGGTAGGGGAAGGGGAGTTCCTGTGGATGCCTTCCCCACTGGGTCCCGGTCTAAATTGGGTGGCTCTTCCTGGCCGTCCAAACAGTTACCTTACACCTTTCTGGTAGGTCGGACGGTCTGGGTCTCAACAACAACAACCACGCAGACGTGCATATCTGTGTCGAGCGCTTAATGACCTCCCCCAGTAGTTGGCTACCGTGCTCACAGCTGTACTTCATGCAAATTGTTGAGAATGCTTTGGGAGAATGAAATAAAAAAGGGGAGAATGGATCTGTGATGAATGAAATATGTATGAATGAATGTATGAATGAAATATTCACTTCTCAAATTGCTGCTCTCAGTCTTCGGATCAGTCGGTCGGCCTGGGCTTTCGACGACGTCATTTGAATGATGTTCGGTTTTTTTCGATGAAGTTTTAAATTTTCAAATATACTCGTAATTAATTATTGCAGTACTCTGATAATTTTAAGAATATTACCACTGAATGTATCGCATTTTAGAGATGTTTAAATAAAATTAGAGTTGGAAAGTGTTTCATAATCAATGCTTTATGCATGTTTGATCTTTCTTGTTTAATATACATACAATACATAGTATATGGGTAGGATATATATTATAAAGAATTCAGAACTACGGTTTCCATTTCTGTTAGATTTAACATTTCCTTTTTGGTATATTTTTATTTACCATCTCTGTATATTCGTTTTTGCATCTGAGGGTAATTGTAATCACAGTTCCTCCAAAAATTTATCATTTATTTATGAACTTAAAAACATCAAATTATTTATGAACCACAGTTAGTCTTTTTGTAGTAAGTATTGTTTAGAGGATCGTAGCTGAAAAATTATTATTTATGTTTCAGACAATTAGTCAAGATTTCCCCCCCCCCCTATTATTTTGTTTTATATTTTTAGTTTTTAAATGCTGGAGAAATATTGCTTGACTAATTGAAGCCATCATCTTTTTGTTATATGCAGAAATTCGCAACATACGGCCGGTATTATATGCTTTTAGTTTCCCTACAATACATAGTAATTTATAGAGAATATATTGTTGTAGGATGGAACATTTGAAGTTTTTCGACAGATTTACAGTTTTCGATATAATTACACGTTTGGCGCATTAAATAATGTTTGCGGTTATTGTTTATTTTTATTTTATTCTGTAATTAATAAATCTGTTTTTGACATCATTTAGTTGTCTGTCTCAGTACGGACACAAAAGCTCTAAATTATATTTCTTTTATGTATTCAAAACTTTTCTTTTCAATTTTGTAGCTTACCGTGCTTAATATCAAGTATAATCCAAAAAATACTTAGTTGAGACTATTTTTGAGTTATCAACGGATTGGTTTGATGGTCTGTGTGCGCACTTGAGTGGATGTTGCAGTGTATTCTTCGTGCTCAACCTGTTTTACGAGCAACATAATCTTTTCAATATTCGTATAAGCTCGGAGAGCTCGAAGATTGATGGGTGTTTATGCTTGGAATGATCAATCAAGCTATTCCCATAACTTTCTACCACGGGTATCTGAGTGATAACTGTCAAAATAAACATCCCATTGGTCAAATTTTACCTTTTTGTTGTTAAACAAAATCAATCATTCTTTTTCCATAATATTGTACTTATTGGGTTAGGCCACTTTCCTCGAAGCACGAAGCAAAATCCAAGCAAAATCTTGTGAAATTGCGACAATGAGAGAGTTATTTTACGATTTCAAAAACTGTTAAATGACTGTTTTATAGAGAAATTACAAAGGGCCTATCTCGAAAAATTAAAGTGCTTTAGCTCCTGTATGCATATGCCTGTACCATTCATGTTGACACTCTAGCTATTAAATTATATTATTTTACCAAGTGATTAAATTTGAAATGAGATAATTATTCTATTTGAGTAGCATTTCTTATTTTATTTTATTTTAAAGGTTTTAGTGATAAATGAGAAACCTATAGGCATCTTACACATTTAGAAATTATTCCTAAATTTAAAATGGCGCCCGTAATATTTTCATTGAGAAAAATTAAAACACATGCATGAGCACATGCGGTTTTGTGGGATACTTGTTTTATCAAGTGATTAAATTTAAAATGTGATAATTGCTCTATTTAATTCTTACTGTTTTGTTCTCTATTTTGTAGCTCTTAGTGATAACTGAGAAACCTATAGGGGTCTTACACATTTAGAAATTACTCCAAAACTAAAATGACGCTAGTAATCTTTTCATTGAGAAAAACTAAATCACATGTATGAGGAAGTTTACATGCTGCTTTATGGTAAATATTTTTACCTAGTGATTAACTCTGTGTTTGTGAAGCGGGATTTTGAGACATCCCATAATGTAAATAGCTGTAATATCTAAAAATCATAGATGCATAACGTTATTAAATTCATAAATGGGTGTATTTAATTTATATACTTTGATAAAGAAAATTATTATCAACAATTATAGTTCTTACTAATCAAAAGTTTTATAACTTCGAATCGTAGAATTATAAACCGAGCAGTTAATAAAAATGACCAAATTTATTTTTAAAAAGCATATAAATTGTGGTTAAAGTAGTAATTATTAAAACATTATTACCAGCCAGGAGCCAGTACATTATAGTTCTTGGAAAGAACAGTCACTGCAATACATTATTGTGCCGTTTAATCTAATAACTATATTATGCGATTTCGTTTGGCCAATTATTTTTGGATCTTGCTTTCAATGCTTAGTATTTTTTTCAAAGCTTAGGTTTTTTTTATCTTTACCTATAATAGACCAGTTAACACGGAGCTTAAATGGATTTACCTGGTGAAAAATGCAGGAGTTTTGAATTTGGAATTTTAGCACAGTTTTACATCCTGAATAACATACTAAATTAGTGACCTTGGTGGGCTGCAGTTCGCTCCGCCATATTGGAAAAATAACGCCCAAAATCAACCTTTTAGGAATATATCCTTTCTAGTACATCCTAGATAAAAATTGTTTAAACAAAAATTATAGAGGATTAAATTCTGTAAGTTTTGTAATTCTGTAAGTTTTGTATCAAACATTTTTTGTCAGATAAATAAGTCTAGAGATAATTTCTAATGTGAATTGGTGAATGAATATTATTTCTCATATGTATTTGAGTGTATTATTTGACATATAGCATAAATGCTCCCTTTTAACCTGAAATTGTAAATGCATTTCAAAAAATAATAAATGTGAATAATGTGTGTAATTTTCGACGTATTTACAAAAAATAATACACGTGAAGGAATTGTCACACGGATGTGGTTCAAACATTGGTGGAGAAAACATTGAAAACTTCATATTACATATTGCTACATGAATAAAATTGAAAATTTGTCTGTTGGTATGCGTTTTCCCCTCCTCCACCCAGGAGAACGGCTGCACAGAATTTCATGAATTTTTGTGGGTAGCCTTGGAATAGCTCAACTTAAAATTTACTTTATGTTTCAAGATTCAAGGACCAGTGGTAGTCAAGATATTAATAAAATCTGATGTGAGCAGCACATGACTTTCCCTGCAGACTCAAATTCATATTTTCCTTATTTCTTTAATAATTCATTAGATTGAGTTTAATTGCACAAAATAACACTAAATTTGCATTTTTAATTCAATCTTGTTTTTATTTCGTTATTGGACATTTTTCCAAAGGCGGCGTAACAAAAATACAAGAAATCCAAATGTCTTGAGAACGGTTAAACCTAAAGTTTAATGGAGTGTGTTATATTCTTTTCGTCTTCAAAAATTGCATATAAAACAAGAATTTAATCCATACATTTCAGCATACGTAGACTTTTTTTTAGATTTTTGCGATTTTTGCGGACCATTTCGTAAAAAAAGGCAGGTTGTTCTTTTCCGAATCGTACCAAAATCTAATCAGCAGCAGAGTATCTCACAAGTAACTTATCTACTAAATTTTGTGAAATTTGGTCAATTAGTATTATAGTTAGAGTCCCAAAAAGAGGGTGTGCGTCTGGGGTGTCCCAAAAAGATTGAAACGCGTTTTAATTCTTTACCTGTTAGAGATAAGTGGGCACTGTAAATTGCAAAAATGTTGAAAGTAAGGTAGGACATAAGACTACGTTAATAAGACTACGTCCTCCCATTAATTTTCAAAAAGTTAGACTTTTTAAATTTTTATACGACCCCTTATACAAATTTGGTCAATCAGAAAATTTTTATATTTAATGCAACAAGATCATTAAAACAAGAAAGATCAATCATGCTTAAAGCATTGATTATGAAACACTTTCCAACTTCAATGCAATTTTATTTAAACAAGTCTAAAATGCAATATATTCCTCGGTAATATTTTGAAATTATCACAATACTGCATTAAATTATTATATTTGAAAACTTAAACCTTCATCGAAAAAAATGAACTTCATTCAAATGACGGCATTGAAATATAAATTGCCTGGTTTAAACATCTCTAAAATGTTATACATTCCTCGGTAATAGTTTTAGAATTATCATAATACTACGATAATTTATTATATTTGAAAACTTCATCGAAAGCAACTGAAATTAATTCAAATGACGTCATAGAAAAAATAACACGCCTGGATCTCTCTATAAAAACAGGATTTCATTCATAACTTTCTCCCATTCATCACAATACTATAATAATTTATTTTATTTAAACATTTTGTTTAAGACCATGGAGCTACAAAAAATTAAACTCTATGCCTGAAACTTCATCGAAAAAAATAGTCCTTCTTTTTAAGAAATCAATTAATATTTCATTCATATCAGCCATGCAGACTCCATGGACTAAATTATTTTGAGTTAAAAAAATACAGGAATTCTAATACAACTCATTCTATATATTTTGCTGTTTACATTTTACATAGGTGAAAAATAGGCTTAGTTGTAGAAATAATCAAATTTAGATGAGCATTTAAACTCAAATATATTGTCATTGCGTTGTTTCAGTATGTAGATGCACAGAATTTAAGCAAAAATAAAGTAGTTTTAGGACGGATACAACACTCAATGTGAATTAAAAAGAACTTAAAAAAATCACGATTTTGAAACAAGATGGATGCCATATATCATTTTGAAGTGGGTCATGTGATCGTTTCACATCATGGTCACGTGATCGTTTCATATAAGAGGTGTAATTATTATTTTAATTTTTATTTAAAAAACTACTGAATATATTTCGCTGAATTTTTTTTTATATATTTTATGGAACAATTTAAATATTACCTGAAATTTTCAAAGCAATTTGTGAATTTTAAATCCGCTTAAAAAATGTTTGAAGTATTAGGTCTCATGGGGCTCAATGTATTTCATTTTTTCGACCCGGGTTCAATCCAAAACCAATTGGGTGATATTATTCATTTATATTCCCATAGGTTCTACAGACCGTCTGAACAACATACTAAAATTTCATTTTGATTAAGTCATTTTTACGGCAGTTATCGTGCTAACGAACAGACAGAGAGACAGACAGACAGACAGAATGAATAAAGTAATAAACACTTTTCAACTTTGTTGTAAAGTGTTAAAAAACCGCATATCTGTATCTTTAAAATCAACTGAATTATGATAAAGGAAAAAAATCTGACTTATGCCACTTTTCCGTACCATGTGAAAGGCTGTTTCATCAGTAAAATAGGGATTGTTCTTTAGATCAAAAATACGTTAATATCTGTCAAAATTTTTTACCACAAATGCATCTAAATAAAGCATTACACAGCCAGAGATCATATAAAGCAGTGGTACTCACTACGCAGTTGAGGCACATAATTAAAATATGCATACATCAATCTCTTTTGTGATATGGCACACATTTTGATATATGGTCCCCATTCACAATGTTCAATTTTTAATTAAATACAACTCGCTCAGATTTAAAGAAACAAATACGCGGTTTTTTTAATGATCTTGTTGCATTAAAAATAAAAAATAAAAATCTGATTGACTAAATTTGTCTAAGGGGGTCGTATAAAAATTAAAAAGTGTAACTTTCTGAAAATTAATGGGAGGACTATTTCATTAACTTATCCTACCTTGAGTTATTTACTACCTTACTTTCAATATTTTTGCAATTTACATTGCCTACTGATCTCCAACAGGTAAAGAATTAAAGCGCGTTTCAATCTTTTTGGGACATCCTGTATACATAGTATAATGTATAAGAAAGTATTGTGACGTGGTCGAATCCAAGTTTTCGATGGCAAAGCACGTTTCAAGCATCCCTAAACACGAATCAAATGCTTTTGAGGTGATGTTGGTGTGTGTGTGTACGCGCGCATTTGTGTGTGTGTGTGTGTGCGCGCGCGTGCGTTTGCGTGTATGTCAGTGAGTCTTTGGAGACGATAACTCACGATCTAATGGAGCGATTTGACCGAATTTTGGTACAAATATTATAATCCGTAAATACTGGTAGTCTGCTGTTTTTATACGCAATCGAACGTTCAGAACCCTTCCATATTTTCGAATGAAATTTTGAAAAAAATCATCAAAGAATCAAAACCTTTAATAAAGTTACAGAAATAATCATTTCTTTTGTAATTTTTTAGTAGAAAACGATTGACATAAACTTAGAGCGTTAGCATTAACCGTTCTCGAGGTATTGCAGATTTTTCAAATAAATTTATCAAAAACCACATAAAATAAAAAAAATATATTAACTATTGTGAATACTTTTCATTTTGAAATATCATGCGATAAATTTGTTGATATCATTATCGTGGATCTAGCTTGTTCCGATCCGGATCTGACGTCCAAGTACAGAACTATAAACCAAAGGTGTATTTGGACGCTAATATTCATTTATCTACTATAAGAATAACCTATTTCTCCGTCCATAACGCTTGGCGAGATTTTGGTGATGAATTTGGCGAATGTCGCCAACTTGGCAACAATTTAAAATGTTGACTAATAACGAAAATGTCGCCAAATTGATAAAAGTGATGCTAAATCAATGTAAATGACGACTAATTGATGAAAATCCAACATCTTGTAAAGATTATAAGAATTTACTATAAGAAATTTTTTTTTCCCTCTGCAACGTTTGGCAAAATTTTAGTGACGAATTTGGTTCCAATTTGGTGAATTTTTAAATGTTACCAAATTGACGAAAATGTCACCCAATTGATAAAAATATTGCCAAATGGATGAAACTGACGCTAAATCAATCAAAAGTCGGCTAATTGATGATAATTCAATATCTTGGAAAGAACATAAAAATAATATAAGAATAACCCAGTTCTCCGTCCGTAACGTTTGGCAAGAAATTTCGCGGAACATCGCCCTAGGTGACTGTTTTAAATGTTGCAAAGTGACGAAAATATCGCCAAATTAGTAAAAATTACGCCAAATGGAAGGTAATGTTTCGCAAATCATAATTTACCTCCTATGACAGACATATTTTTCTAGAATATAAGAAATGCTCTTTTCTCCGGTTCTCTATAACACTTGGTGATGACAACTTTGACAACATAGGGAATAATATAGCGAAGTATCGCCAACTTGGCGATATTCCGCCCCAGATTGACAAAAATATCGTGAAAATTGCAAAAATGACGCTAAGTTAATGAAAATGACGCCTAATGGATGAATTAATAATTAAAATATTTTAATATATGGACTACATTGCTTGTTGAGAATGCTATTGATATTGATAATTGTTTATTTAGAGTTGTGCGAAATGTAGGTTAATTGGGAATTTCGAAATAATTGTACATGGTATCTTCCTGAAAATCGCCAAATGTTCAATTCAACGTTAAAACACACTGCCGTGGACCTTATACACCATTCTTTCACTGTAAAAGAAATAAATTAATTTCATTACATAGGGCAAGTAATATGCTGTCCACATCATATTCTTTGTCCTATATTGATCCAATTTCATATTTTTTGTGAATTTGTTTACAAATGGGACCAGGGTATCTTCAAATCTGTTTGTGAGGATAATTTTGCACAGCTAGAACTTATTTTTAGGAGACTTAAATTAAATATTTTAATATAATTTTTGAATAACAACTTTATTTAGAATACTATGAAATTTATTTATGAATTCTAAGTTTTCTATATTATATATTCCGTACAAAGAGCGGATATACTGGTAGTTATGAAATATAAATGCATTCAAAATGTATAATATCACTCGAGATGTTAATTTAAATTATTACAAAATTTAAAAATTTTATAAATACAACAGACAATAGTTGATTATTTACTTTCAGTATTAAAACAAGTAATTTTAAGTAACTCGCGATTTATTAACGAGGATGTCTAAAACTATATATTGAAAATGGAAACTGATTATTTTCATCTTTTGGAGTTTCCTTATATTCAGTACATTGTAAATCATTTCCTTGTTATTTTTGCTGATCAGGTAGAGTTCTTAGAAGAGAGTTGTTTTCGTTTAGAAAAAACTACTATTTTCGATCCAAGAAAACTCTTAACAAGAGATTGCCGAAAACACAGATATTCTTCTCATAGGGACTTTTCCGACTCTGGCCTTAATATCCATTGGAACCAGGTTGAACATCCGAATATGGGCCAAAAGCTACGTGTATGTATATATGCCTTTAAAGGTTCAGAATCTAGTTTAATTTTTAGTTTCCAGTCAAATTAGTCCTGATGTGCTTAAAGAGAACAGCAGAATGCCAAGTTTGTCTTCTCCAATAGAAGCTTAAAACATTTACGATATCATTTACTAAAAGCATTAACAAAGAACTGAATGCATTTTCAAATACAAGTTCTTTTGTTATATTCTTTACGAATTAAAATAAAAACATTGTACTTCCTACCGAGTAGCTAGATTTTTTATTCTTACAGGACAGTTTGGTGCATAATTTTATAGTGTACTAAAGAAAGATAGTTTTACTTGACTAACAATTTGTTAAGTATTCCTAGCACTGACGGATAAAACTGAGAATTGAACAAGAATACTGATCATTTTCATCTTGAGGTGTCGTAAGCAGAATATGTTTTAAAAGAAAACATTCATTACTCTCAAAGCTTTTTTTAATTTCCAATGGCAGTACAAAATAGAGTTACAAATATAAAAACAAGTAAAAATAGAACAAGACGTGATGATAGAGCATGATGACAGAGATGTGATGACACGTAATTAGCCATTTGTAAAATATGCCTAGCAAGGATAAAAAATCTGATGTGGGCAGCACATGATTTTCCCTGCAGACTGTCTTTATTCACGTTGTCTTTATTTCTTTAATAATTCATTAAATTCAGTTTAATTGCACAACATAACAGCCATAATTATTTTAAATTACATTAAATTTGCACATTTAATTCAATTTTCGTGTTCATTTGGTAACTGGATTTATTTTCAATGCTGGGGCAGCGAAAATGCGAAAAAAGTAAAGTATCTTTTTGTCGTCAAAAATTACGTATAAATTGAGCATTCAATGGATATATTTGAGCATACGCAGTCTTTTATTTTTAGATTTAACGATTTTTGCGGAACATTTTGCTAAAAAAGGTAGGTTCGTTTTTTCCAAATCATACCAAAATGTAATCAGCACCAAGTTAACCTACAAGTAATTCATCTAATCAAATTTTGTGAAATTTGTTCTATTAGATTTTCAATTAAAGTGTATAGAGGCAATTTTTTCGGGCAATTTAGCAAAAACATGCAGGTTGTTTTATCCCGAATCTTACCAAAATCTAATCAGCACCAGGGTCACCCACAACGGACTAACCTACCAAATTTTATGAAATTCCGTCTATTAGCTATCAGTTAGAGTGGATACAAAATCTGTAGAGACAGACAGACAGATAGATAGGCAGACACACATGCAGACGTCACGCTAAAAATAGATTTTTCCTGTTCTAGAGGTCCCAAAACGAGTAGATCAGTCAAAAACTTGAGTTGCGATTTTCGACACGATTCCAATACTTTCCATATACATTACAATGTATTGCAGGGAAAGTAATACATGAAAATATGGATATTGATAAGGAAAACTGTGATATTTTGCATATTGAGTTCTTGTAAACAGAAACAACTTGAAAGTTAAAACTTATTAACTTTATTTTATTTTATAAAGGCAATGCCGCTCAACTAGCAATTTATTACTCATTCCCTACACAGATGAAACTTTGATTATTCTTATTTTGATGTGCCATAAACAAAAAAAAATTGAAAAAGAAACATCCGCCATTCTTTACTTTTCGTACAAAAGAAAGACAATTTCGCTCAACGTGTGAGTTTCAACGTATTCCCAGCACGGATTGATAACAATATAAATTGAAATGAAAACTTTGATTATTCCCATCTCGAGGTGTCGTAAACAGAAAAAAAAATCGAAAAAGAAACATATATAGTCTGATACTTTATTAAAATGGCATTTTCGTGAAAGTAGCGTTTTGTAAAGTATTTCCAGTGCGAATGAATGAAATTATAGATTGAAAAAAATATTTGATAATTCCTATCTTGGGGTGTTGTAAGCAAAACAAAAGATAGAGGAAATATACGTCGTTTTTCTTACATTCTGTGCTGAAGAATGAAAATTTTGCATAACTAGTGAATTGTACCGTATTCTCAGCATGTAGCGTGTATGCAGTTTTATTTCCGATTGAAATTTCTCCATGGAGGTACAATCTGAAGGTAGTATAGTTATCCCTTTAATACAATTTTTCTTTTTTTATCTTTCTAAGTAATATTTGTTTTCGAATAACTTGAAACGTGGTGTATGCAAAATTGCTTAAGTAAATATTATCCATGGTTAATTTAGTACTGCAATCTGAGCGTAATACACGCGTTTTAAACATTAATAACTATTGCAGGTATTATGTTGTTATTGTTGTTGAGACCCAGGCAGTCCGACCTACCAGAAAGGGGTAAGGTAACCGTTGCAGGTATTATGTAAAAAATCAGATGTGGGCAGCACATGACTTTCCTTATATAATGCAATTAATTTACTACTTTTACAACAAAACAATAGCTTATTCTTGTAGTAGATACTTATATTCTTTTCAAGATATTGAATTTTCGTCAATTAGTCGTCATTTTCATTGATTTAGCGTTATTTTTAACTATTTGGCGAGATTTTCGTTAATTTGGCAACATTTAAAAAGTCGACATTCCGCCAAATTCGTCGCCAAAATATCGTCAAGAGTTACGGAAGGAGAAATAAGTTAGTCTTATAGCAGATAAATGACTATTGGCGTTCAAATACAAAAGTATTACTCAAAGTATTTTTTCTAATGAATGGAACGAGCTAGATCCACGAAAAGGATGTCACCAAATTTATCGCATGATATTACATATGAAAAGTGAACATGTTTCTCAACAGTTAATATATTTTTTTTAATTTATGGGATTTTTTGATAAATTTATTTAAAAAATATGCAATATCTCGAGAACGGTTCGCGCTAGCGTTTTAAAGTATATGTCAATCGTTTTCTAAGGAAAAATTACATAAGAGATATCTATTTGCGTAATTATACTAAAGGTTTTGATTTTTTGATGATTTTTTCAAAATTTCACTCTAAAATTTAGGTGGGTTCTGACCATTCGATTGCGTTTAAAAACAATAGACTTCCAGTATTTATGGATTGTGATTTTTTTACCAAATTTCATTCGAATCGCTCCATTCGTTCGTGAGATATTGTCTCCAAAGACTCACTGGCACACACACACACACAGACATCACCTCAAAAATATTTGATTCGTGATCAGGGATGCTTGAAACGTGCTCTCCCGTCGAAAACTCGAATTCGAATTTTCGACCCTGTCACAATACTTTCCTTATACATTATGTATATAAGAAAAGTAAAAAAGGCATTGATTTCCGCTGACGCCAACAAATGTTTATTAAGATAATTATCTTTGAGTCATGCTTATTTGTTATTATATATTACGCCAGGGATTTTATGAACTTCGAGTCAACTACACAACAAATTAGCGATTCTATTAATATTACTAGAGTACTGAAGCAAGTTCAATGCAATCTTCAGGTTGCCTTTACATTTAGAATTTTTTGGAAGAAAATATAATTCTTAATACTGAATAGGATAAAATGGAATATATATTGAATTAATAAATGGAATTTCAAATTTGTATTTCAAATAAATTATCTGCGGTGCCCGTAGCTAGCGGTCACCAAATATAGTAGCCACTTTTGTAACAATTTTTGGCGCAGAATTTGCAAAGCAACAGAGTCGAAATTCAGCGTGAGCAAATTTAGTGGGTCTGTTGCGAAGTAGAAAATGCAACGCGAAAATTGCTCCAAAATCGAAATAAAAGTCGCTAAGATAGATAAAAGTCAGATTTAAAAGATGTTCTTTCCACCGGTGATCCCCTCAATAATCAAAATAAAAACAAAAATTTCAGCCCCTCAACCGAAAATATAGAAAACCCTACCATGAAACAAACATCATTCATGTATACTAACAGAGAGAACGCTCTCTCTCTGCACTCAAAAATCGTCTTTCGAAAAAAGTCCACCCCTTTCACCAATCGAAACGTACTAAACTTAGGTCGAAAACATTCATTATTCTTTCACACGCGGAACGTGCTGCGTCACTTTGAAATTACTGCTATTGAATCCTCAATTTAATTGCAAAAATTAGCAAATAACGTAACAACGAAAACAAATGCATTTAACTAGAGACTATGATTAAGAGTTCACAATGACATATTTTTTGGACCGTTCCTCGATAGTGTTTGCTTGGCAACAGTTTTAAAAAATCCGATACGAAAAACACTAATACTCGTAATACTCGATTGTACTCGTGTAATACTCGTTTATCGACTTTTTAGAAAATAAGCCTTCTAGAAGCTTTTTTGAATTTCTCTGTTCAAACAAAAATGTTGAGAGCCAACCTTTTTGGTTTATAGGAGGAGATAATTTTTCGGACCCCTTGTTTTTATCCTGATTTTATATGGTTTTTACAAATGTGTATAAAAATCAACCAAATGTTTCGAAGTCTTGAATATTTCAAATGTGAAAGCTATAAATATAAAATGCTTCAAATATTTCAATGTTTTGCATTCAAATATTTCAAATGCGAAATTTATATTTAAAAACAAAGTCGCGGGGTCCAAGACCGATTATTGGCTTCGAAATTCTAGGTAACACGCATGCTTCCTAGCTGCGGGACGCAGCTGTTTATTTCGCTTTTCATAGAGTCGATATGGTTTATATCTCGCAGATAAAATATAGACAAAATTGAATTTTTTTAAACTATTGTAATCAAACGACAAATAGATGTAAAAATTATTATATAGTTATTAAAAACTATTATATAATATAAAGATTATTACACTGCTCATAACTGAAATCACAACACCATAAAGTTATAGATGTAGCTTGATGCTTTATGCTATTTTAACAGCAAGGCGAGATATGCAAATGATCACATTTTCGTTACGCTTAGGTACGTAACATCTTGCCGAGCAGCATAAAAGCGGCAGGTCAAGGAGGAGCGATATCACAGCTAAATTGTAGCGTCATTGGTTTCAGGTTGTAAAAATCATCGCAGTATGCCGAGATTACGTCGACGTACCGCATACGTTCAGTTGTCGTCAACGGAATGGCAACAAGTCATTGTTTTACTTGAGGGTGGAATGAGCCTTCGAAGGATCGCTGAACTATTGGGTCGTGATGTGAGCATAGGTCAACGGTGTGTGTTACGGTTCATGAGAGACAACAGAGCGACACGAAGATCAGGTAGTGGAGCTTACAGGTGTACCATACCACGTGAAGCTCGTATGCGTCTGTGAAGCGTTGTTCGGGAGCCGTTTACCACAGCAACTGTCTAATAATGACATTTATCCCACACTACAGGTAACATGGTTTTGACGCAAACAATTCGAATGGGTTTGCATGACGCAGGACTCCGAGGTAGATGACCTATTCGACACCTACCGTTTCAACGTCTTCGCCGGTTACGTCACCTTCAGTGGTGTCAAATGGTACGCAATTGGTCGACAGAATGGTGAAAAATTCTGTTCACGGATGAATCACGATTCTGTTTTGGCATGCTAGATGACCGTACTCGCGTATGGCTGAGCTTTCAAGAACGCCACCAGGAAGCTTTTTCTATCAGTCGCCACACAACCCCCCTAAGTGGTACTATGGTTTGGGGTGGTATAACATTTGGTGGACGAACACCTTTGGTCCACGTTTCTAGCAGTATCAAGGCACAACGATACGTATCCGACATTGTGAGGCCTGTGGTACAACAATATCTGTCAACCAGGCAGGTACTGCTTATTCTGCAGGATAATGCCAGGCTACATACTGCACGGGT
Organism: Amaurobius ferox; assembly: GCA_951213105.1. Lineage (NCBI taxonomy): Eukaryota > Metazoa > Arthropoda > Arachnida > Araneae > Amaurobiidae > Amaurobius > Amaurobius ferox. The sequence goes on along the minus strand of OX578141.1, from coordinate 101,055,621 downwards.
AACTATGAATAGTCTACAAGGTTTTGATATCCTGACTTGGCCAGCATATTTTCCGGTTTTGTCGCCAATTGAGCATATCTGGAACATAATGTGTCGCCGATTAAGAGAACTCCCGATTCCAGCAAACCATGTTCAGTTACAAGCCCAATTGCATGATGTGTGGAATGCCATCCCTCAGCACACCATTGACCATCTCATTGACGGTATGCCTCGTCGTATTTAATCCTGCATAGCTGCTCGCGGTGGACCTATTCCATATTGTTCTAATGTCAATAAAGTTCCATCGTTTCATTTTCCGGGTATGATTTTTTGATCATTTGCACAATCTGTTCATTGTGACAGATCGAACTTCCGGGAAGTCGAAACGGTACAGGAAAGTTATATTATCACCTACGTCGATAAGGAAACGTCCAACTATGCGTTTACATGACGCGCGCGAAGTTATATCATCAGAAATCCTTGGAGAGTTATGGTAATGATAAAATGTATCAACATTTATCTCTGTCAAGAAAATCTATCGAAAATCAGATTATTGCCCTATACAAAAAAAATAGGAATTGGATACCTAGTCGCATTAAATCCTGCATAGCTGCTCGCGGTGGGCCTATTCCATATTGATCTAATGTCAATAAAGTTCCATGCCTTCATTTTCCAGATATGATTTTTTATTCATTTGCACATCTCTGTTACAATTATATTCTGTAAATTTCATAAGGATACATCAATTTCTTCATGGTGTTGCGATTTCAGTTGTGAGCAGTGTATATTATATACTTTAATCAATCCGTGCAACTGCTAACATTTGCAGATGATATCGGTACCATTGCTAGAACTCCTGCAGCACTAAAATAGGCTGTTTTGGTCCTGGAAAACGAAGCAAAGAAAATACATCTTATGATTAATGAAAACCAAAATTTCTCTTTCAAACCAAACCAAATATACATGGTCAAACCAAACCAAATATACATGGTCAAACCAAACCAAAACCAAACTACTGCCTAAACAAATATACTTGACACATACAAAATTATCATGCATCAATCCTTATCTGGAAACTGGTTCATATCGGTTTGAGAAAGTGGAGTGAGAGACTTGCATTTACCAATGCTCAGAAGTTAACATCAGAAATGATACAGGATAAAAATTAAGAGAAGAATCACTACTGTTAGGTGCTGTTGCTTTGGACTGCGTAACTATCGGATATAAGTCGGATCTGATACAAATAACTAAATTACTAATATACGTATAACGTTATAATTTGATCTGTATCTCCTATATCTCAGAAACTTGGACTATGGCCTTGAGAGACGAAAATGCACTGTAGATCTATGAAAGAAAGATTTAAGAAGTATATTTGTTGATATACAGATAAAGAGTGTGGCAAAGAAGGTTTACTTTCAAATCATGCCTCCACCCATATAAAGAACTAGACGTCGTTAAATATGTAAAAATACAAAGAACGAAATGGGACAGACATATCATTTGAATGCCCGATGAAATGAGAACCAAAGAAATATTTCTGGTCAGCTCAATTGGAGATCAAAACTTAGATGAAATGACTGTGTAAACAAGGATTTTGATTGTAACGTTCAACAATTTCTTGAAAAAAGCAGACATTGGTCAATTAGGTGACTTTAGGAAATATTCCAGGGAGTATCTTCTTCAACAAAGTACTTCCAGATAGTAAATCGTTCTTCAAGGAAGTATTGAAGTATTCTAACAAACAACAGCTTTATTTACTGTGAAATATGTTTACAATTGTAAAACTAAGAGCTGTACAACTAACCTATCTCCAGTAACAGGTAAATGTGGAACTAAATCATCAAGAAGGCTAAGGACTATATTGGGCTGTAGAGCCAATACAAAAGAAGAAGAAAAATTTTGTGAAATTATTCCGTATTCTTTATACAGATATATACAAAACGTTTATATTACGTTGTACTTTAATTCATTTATACTATTTATCAATGGTTTCTCAAAAGTTGATAGTTTATTCTTTACAGAAACTGTTTTCCAAATCCGTGTGACATAAAAACAACTTCTGCAGATGTTAATATTTTCTTCGAATTTCAGCAAAGGCTAAGAATTACTTTTACCAATATTTTGCAATTGTACCCACAATTTCACGAATTCAGCAGAATGACTTTAAATGAATCGATAGTTTTCACGAAAACTTTGCTTTTAACAGATTAGCTCAGAGAGGATAAGTTAAATATAAACTCCGTATATATGTATTTCGTAAAAAGAATCCCATTTATAATTTTTTTCTACTGCCAAAATGTAATAGAATGTTGGAACAATGCAATTATTTCGAACATTGTTATTTCTCTTACATTAATTTTTCGTATTTCAACACTAGATTCGGAAGGAGGGTGACTTTAATGGAATAAGCGAGCCGCGTATTTAAAGTTTATTTTAGGTATTATAAATGTTAATGGCATAAAGACGACAGTTAAATGTTCTACAGATAAATTTTTAATCCTAAGTTTAAATTGAAAATTGGGTAAAATTGCAAATCGATATAAATTACGAAAGTTAAGCTGAATTAAAGAAAATAATTGAAATATATATGCAAAATTTAAATTAATTCCAGTTTTGATATTAAATTATTACTTGTGTGGTCTTTTAATCAGGTTGTATATTAGATTCTTGTACATGTACGTGTTGTTATTTAATTTAACATTATTGATTATGACAATTCCACAATAACCAGGTTGTGTCAAAAAATGCCTTCTGCAACATTGTTTTGTCTATTCCTACTCATAAGACAACGTTCTATAACTTTGCGATCTGTTCTTTAGTATATCTCGCTTTTATCCTCTTTTTAATCTTACTATTTAAATTATTCTCTAGTGTATTTTCAATTACTCTCATGTGATCGAGCATGGTCACTTTACAGTAGATGGACCTACTGTGTACCGTCATGGACATTTTTTTACAAAGTTGTTGGGATGTTTAAGGATTTTCCCAGGAATCGTATATAGACCGAACTTATAGCAATGGATAATTTATTAAACGTTTTAAGATATATATTCTAAAGAAATGGCAGGAATGTATAAAAGTGGGCGGAGAAAATGCAACTCTATGCATTTTAACTTCGTTTTAAATAAACTTTTAAAACATTTTGTCTTTCGGTGAAATTTTATACAAAATACCCAATTTGTTTAAAATAAAATCAATAATAACTCTAGAATATTGCTTTTGCAACAATAGTCTATGAAAAACTGTGTTGATTTGATAAAGGATCTCTAAAAATCTCACTAACGAAATGGAAATATTATTTTTGAAGGCGATAAATTTAAACATAAAATTAAAATTTTAACCACACTGCAACACAAAAGTGCATAATATATCCATCGTTGACTTTAATTAAAAAAATATTACCAACCAAGAAAATTATTTTACATAATTTTTAATTAAATTTTCCAGCAATTTTTTTCAACTTAAATATCGTTTACGCCAACTCAAAAAAAAAAAACAAAATTTTGTCAGGCCATTATGAAAGATTTGTCTCAAAATTATATTATATATATATATATATATATATATATATATATATATTATCATATTGACTAAAGAAGCTCATAACTATATGTAGTCCACCCTTTATCCTAAACTTTCACCCTATAGTAGTACTTTCAGATTATTAAAGCAGTGTGGACAAATTAAAATTAAGTGAAATATAATCATAAATTGTTGCAAATAGCAAAGGAATTGAAAATATTTGTAAGATTGTCTAAAGCAAGTAAGAGATAGTTGAAGCACACATCTTTTACTTTATCGTATTTGGATTTATATTTCTTTACTGACGATTGATTATTCTAACATTTATAAAGACCCTCATATAAAATTATGGCGGCTATTCTAATGGATCAATTAGAGCTATATCCTGAGACCAAAATATAAAAATTATAATTTATGAACTATATCATTATTTTACTTCAAAACAATAAGATTATGCAATCTATAATAATAAAAATGATGTGTGCTTGTTTGATTATTTATGTCCCAAGTAGCGGTAAATCTGAGCAACGTACAGTTATGAAATTTAATACATAGGTACCTTGACTTCAGAGAAAAGAAATATTTTTTAAAATTCGAATTAGTTTTTAAATTATTTAATGTTGAAGGGCCAGTTTGTGCGAGTTTTAGCAGAAATCAATTTTCAGCAATCAAAAATATTATTTAATAAATATTAGTGATTAAAAATATTATTTATAGAGTTTCAATTCTAACACCATCGGGAAGATTGAGAAAAAATCCTTACAAAAAGATTTGAACGCATTCCGTCCTATGAATAGTCGAATTTTCATGACATTTAAAAAATATATAGTTTTTCGTTTTGAAGATGTAATATATATTAAAATTCCAACATGATAAAAGCCATTCACAATCAGATATTCATAAACTGACAGGATATAATATATTGCAACTGATCCAAAACAAAAATTCTGATTTTCGGGCCATCCGTTATGATATCTATAAGCTAAGATAATAAATTTAAGACGTTTCACATCATTGTTCAATTTTTCGATGATCAGCGCTTGCGTATTGCATCGGAATGCAGTGCGTTAGATGGATGCACACAAATCGTTCACGCTTTACAATTAGTTCTGAATCTCATGCGTTGACACCGTGTGTGTTAGTTAAAGACGGCTTAGCTAGAGTTTTTTTTAATTTCTTTTTATATTTCTTTAATATATCATGCATGCATTTAATTCCTTTTGATTTGGACTATTTGATGATGCTGTATTATTTGTAAGATAGTTTGTAATTCTGGGAATTTAATTTGTGTTATTTTGATGATGTTATACAATTTGTAGGATTGTTTACCATTTCACTTTTTGAACGACGTTGCCAGGAATTTAAATCAAGGATCCATTTATTCAATATCAGTCCGATCGTCTTTTAAAAAATTGACTGAATGAATTTAATCAATCCCTGCTTTAAATCCCGGGCAACGACTGGTATATTTTCTAGTTAACATTAAAAATGTCAGTTATTACTATATTGGCAAATATAATCGTAAAATATTAATGTAATAAAATTGAAATTTGTGTTTGCATAGAAATTTCTGAATATTATACATTACCATCTATAGAACCATATAAGTTGGATGATAATATTTTTCAACGTGACCATATTATACTACTTTTGAAACAAAATTGAAGCTACCATTTATACCACTTTATTCCGGGAATAAATTGACTTCGACATTATTCCACTTAATATATTTAACTTTCTTAAAATATGTGTAGTTAACATTTGGCAGTCATTTATCTTCAAAATTTCTCCTGTAGTTCCATATAGATGAAAATACATTGCGATACATGTCAAAATATACTGCTTCATCTCACCGTTGATAAGTGAAAAAATATGTGCAGTACGATTGTCAGAAATAGTAACTTTCTTTGATCAGATACTTTTGACCACAGCTGGTATGGAATTAATACCTCTTACTAAGTTATAATTTACTCACTACGTTATTTTTGCTTGTAATTTCTGATTTTGTTCTGTTTAAACTAACTTTCTTAGTGTAATTTCCAAAATAGTATATATATATATATATATATGCATATATACAGGGTGATTCAAAAGTTCGGAGCAGAAGTAAAACGCTATAAAAATATCTATGGCTCGGAGAGGCACACGGTTAATATTCACCATGGTGGGGGATTTTGTATGGCATGAAAAAAATAGTTCAAAATCTCGACACTAGGGACGCTGCTGCAAAGAAAACAATGCAAGGTAATAATTGTGAAATGAGATATTTTATTTCAGCAAAATTTACAGCTGCAGGTGCTCGATATATATATATATATATATATGTGTGTGTCCACTACCACATTCCAGTACTGAGTGCAGTAACGGAATTATGGCTGATACAGTATGAAACAGCATATCAACGGGAATGGCTGCTACCTCCTACCGTAAGACGTCTTTCAGTGCTGATAAGGACTGGGGATTTTCTCTATAGACCCGTGATTTTAGGTATCCCCAGAATCAGAAATCACGGGGTGTGAGATCTGGGGATCTCGCAGGCCATTCGTGTGTGCTCGACGCCAAACGTTGACCGTAGCAACTCCATTACTTGACGTGCTCTGTAGAATGGTATTCATTAATGTTTTTGTCTGATCCTAATTTTGCGTTGCGTGAGCGATATGCATAAATCACCTCCATGGCTTCATGTGCAGTAGCGCCCCGTAGTGTTGAGATTTTGAACTATTATTTTTTCATGCTATACAAAATCCCCCACCACGGTGGATATTAATCTGCAAATCGCATGTCAATCTGGCCCATAGATATTTTTTTATCGCGCTTCACTTTTGCTCCGAACTTTTGAATCACCCTGTATATATATATATATATATATATATATATATATATATATATATATAACAACTTCAACTCCAGATCATTTTTCTAGAAACCTGCCACATCCCATATTTTGAGAGAATTTCAACTTTTCTAAACTACACCTTCACAAAATTACTATATCACCCTACGTAAAGAAATAGAAAAAAGTCTGACATGGATAGCATACGACTTTCTCTATATAATGCAATTAATTTATTTATTTCACAGTAAAAAAATATGTTGTCAAATTTAATGGATTGTTTCTCCTCAAATATATGTTCGATTTTGCTCATTTTTGGAATATATTATTCTAACACGTCATATTAACCGAAACTGGCAGTGACTTAAAAATCCAAGATGACATATGTACACCATCTTGGATTTCAGAAAAATGTTGTAATTCTTTTAAAAATTGGTATTTTGATATAAAACAAACTATTTTGTAATTTTATATGATAACATGGTAACTAAGAACTTCTAGCACTTAGGATAACTATTAGGATTTAAAAAGAAACAATATGGCTTATGTTTAGGTTTTCAAAAAAGCCAATATTGCATTTCCTTAGGTTCTCAAAAACCAGCATGGTGTAAGTCCGCCATCTTGCATTTAAAAAATTGCTGCAACTCTGTCAAAAATGGATATTCTGATATGAAAAAATATCTGATGTGGGCAGCACATCACTTTCCCTATATAATGTAATTAATTTACTTCTTTCACAGTGAAAAAATGATGTCCAGATCACAATGTTTTGTACTTTAAATTGTACATTTGGTGTTATTTCAGATGACAAGTTGTAAACTTATTTCGAAGTACACAAAACGCAAATGTAAATTGACAATTATCAATAAGCAAGGGAGTCCATATATTAAAATATTTAATAATTCATTCGTCAATTTGGCGTCAGTTTTGCAATTTTGACAAGATTTCGTAAATCTGGGGCTACATATAACAAAGTTGGCGTTAAATTAATCACCAAATTTATCTCCACGCGTTACACACAGATGAAGAAAAGAGCTTTGCTTAAATATAAATAACTGTTGGTGAATGTTAATCGTAAAAACACAAAAATTTCACAAGGATCTTCTCTTGTGAATGGTATGAACTACATCCACAAGAATGATGTTAACAAATTTGTCGCATAATATTGCATGAAAGTGAACATATTTTATGAAAGTTAATATCTTTTTGATTTTATGTATTATTTCTGATAAGAAAAATGAATAGAAAAAGGGTCAGTATCTTGAGAATGGCCCATGCTAGCCTTCTAAAAGTCTAGACTAAATTTCTCCATGAACATTTTCCAGTGTTTATATATCCCAAAATTTGAATAATTTAATGTAAAATGCAATTTTTGTAATTTAATCATAAAATCTAATATTTTAGCCTGCTAAAGACAGCGGAACTAGAACTCTACTGTGGGAGCTGGGTCAGTACAAAACAGCACCTACTGACTCCACCACCCACAATTTCGTGATCGTAATTTCAAAAGGCCAAGGAGACATAATTTAACAAATATTCTCAAAAATGTATCAGCAAAAACACCAGGTTCAAGATTTAAAGGAGTTCCCAGTTTAGGGGAATTAAATAACCCTAAATGAAGTACAGTGAGTAAAGTAAATATACAGACACAAATAATTAGGCTCTTTTTCACACAACTTAAATATTGATTTATTTTAGATTTTTCGAAGAATTCAATATGTGTATTTTAACTTTCAAATAATAAATAAACTTCAGAGCTTCACTTATATTAGACATATTCAAGAAACCAATTGCTCTGGTAAAAATATATAGCATTCAAGTAATCAAATTAATCATAAACATATGATCTTAAATCATTTCTAATTTTACTTTAAATATTTTAACATGAGCCATTTTAATATTTGAATTCAATTTCATCATGCCAGTGCCGCCTCGGAATCATTGATTCCGGTAAAAGGAAAATTTACCTGATCTCTTAATTTTATTTAATTTGGAGCAACAGATTCGCATCAGGTAATCACGGTTTGATGCAGGACCTCAGAAAAGATCACAGGGAGATTTTCGGAGAATCCAAAATCTTTAGAAACCGAACTTCCGAATACAATGCTTCGAATTGAAACTAAGCCGCTAGTTACTCATCTCAATTTCCAGAGTCGATGGGATAAGTTCCTGGAATGGAAAAAATATAATTTAGAATAGATTTGCATCAGGATAATTAATGAAAAGTTCCAGGCTCCTCTTCTTCAGCTCCAGATGAACCAGGGCGGGATTCCTTTAACCAAAAGCCCCTTTCTGATAGCTTAGCCATTTCGGCCAAATCTTCCTTTGTCTCAGTCTTTCGACAAATTCACCAGCGTCCTCCCTCCACGGGATCTTCAGCTCCAAGAGACCGAAGAGCGGGTCGCTTGAGCCCACGCAAAAAGTTTTCTCCTTCGCAACAAAAATGCGCCTCTTCCTGATTGGACGGCGCGCTCTCCTAGCGACTACACAGCCAACACGTCACGCTCACGGCCAGACACTAAGTCCAGACAATTCAACGATTTCTCGACGAAATGCGCTTTTTAATGTAATCTCAATGGAAACAAGTGTTAGTAAAAACACTGTACTGGCACGAACGGAGAGAAGGATGTTTCCCTTTCCGAAAATACAAAAAGGCTCATGGCGCAGAATTGCGACATGACACTACTAACTGACTAACGCATTTAACAAATTTTATTATGTTTTACAATGTGTTACGTTTAGTGTCGAAATAGTCATCTTAATGGAAAATTGGCTCAGTTAAGATCTGTATCGTAGTCGATAATATTAGTGTCGAAAACCCAGACCGCTCGACTCGCTTACAGGCATGAGCAGCAAATTGAGTGGCCGAGAACGGATAATATTAGTGTTGTTGTTGAGTCCCAGACAGTCCGAGCTACCAGAAAGGTGTAAGGTAAATTTTTGATAATATTAATGTGTCACGATTTATCCTTATAGGTCATAGAGGCTTCAGTAGGTTTTGAGAGCCTTTTCGTCCCCATTTTGGTTTTCCTAGGGGGAGAAATTTAAATCCAGTTCTGTTCCGTGGTCGATACTACAAGTGTCGAAAACCCAGACCGTCCGGCTCATCCGTGGACATAGAGCTGCAAGTGTGTAAAGATTCAGTCTTTTAAGGGGGATAGCGAACTTCTGAAATGTCTGCAAAAACAAAAACACTTAGGCAATTGTTATATAGATAAAATGCCGCAACTTTTGTAATTTGAACTGAAATGGGAATGAATTATTATTCGAATTATTCAAACTTCCAATTTTCACTATAATAAAGTCTTCTAATTTTGGCAAAAATATAATTTTCTGTGCGTATACGGATCACAGAAAGCAGCAGATTTTGCGGTAAAGATACAAATCTATGGAATATACAAACTTTTTCAATACTGTAAATTACTTTATATATTTGTTAAAAAGACATAAAAAAGCATTTTTTTATCTAAAAAATTCATTTTTTAGCTAAACAAGAAAGATCAATCATGAACAAAACATTGATTATAAAACACATTCCAACTGTAATTTTATTTAAGCATCTCTAAAATACTATACATTGAGCGGCGATATTTTTTTAATTATCACAGAAACAGAATAATTTATTTTACTTGGAAAATTAAAACCATGGAGGCACTTTCTAATTGCATGTTTAAAATTTCATTCAAACTTTATTCAAATGACGTCATCGAAATATAAATTGTATGTAAAATCAATGAATATTTCATTCATTTCACATATATTCCAAACTCCAGAGCTACATAAGTAGTTATAATTTGCCGGTTCTGCGGCGGATCGGGGAGGCGGCTCAGGAGGAGAGGGCCTCTCAGAAGGTCTTCCCCCTTTGGAGAGGTTCCTCTTTGGGAGGATGCCTCTCAGAGTGTCTTCCCTCTTTTGAGAGGATCCTCTTTGGGAGGATGCTTCTCGGTGCCCCCCCCTCTTTTGGGAGGAAGTTTGGTGAGGTGGTGCAGTACCGGATGCCTCTGTTGGGAGGATGCCTCTTTCCTAGTATTGCGAAAGAGGTCTCGGCCAAGAGGGCAATTGCGAAAGAGGCCTGATGACTCATACGGAGTGAATTGTCTTGAGAGGGGATGACCCTTGACCTGCCAACACCGGTTTCAATGGATGTCGCAATCAGGGATTGCACAATCTGGAAATGACGTGTCGCACCTTGGAGCTCCTGAGCACACGTCCTTCCCCTCTGCTGTCTGGGAACAAACTGAACTGTCTTATCAGCGTGACGTAGTTAAAGCGCCCTCTGGCGAATTTTGATGAAGTGCTGCCATCTATCGGCATTTTTTTCCAAAAGAATTTAATTTCTCACTTGTCAGGAGCGGGACTCGAACTTGTAACCATCTGATTACAGTGCCTGTGTCTTATCCACTGGACCACAGCACCCGTGCTCCATAGAAAGTTTTCTTCGAACTGTACCTTATCAGAGGAAGCAGGAGATAGGATATTTTTTGCCAGATTGAATAGCGATGTATTTTATAAAGGGATTTCGGTGCGTTTTAAAACAGAATGTCACGGACTGTATATAAAATTGGTGATTTTATATTGTGATTTTTAGCATATGATTTTTAAAACAAATTGAATACGGATGAACACAAAAATTGCATTCAGTTGACACTATGATTTTTTTTTTAAATGAATTGAATAAACTCAAGTTTAAACTCAAGTATAGTTACACATTTTCAAAATTGTGTTAAGTGAATAGCATTCAACCCTTTTAAGTGTTGTACACTTAAAAACATGAATGTAATACTTAGCTATGTGATATATACCAATGTGATTTTTTAAAAAAATAAATCTAACAACGTATATGACTATTATAATAACGAAATGATTTCAAATGTTTAAAAACAAATTGAATACGGATTTTTCAGTGAACACAATTTTTGTGTTAAGTGAGTAGGATTCAACCCTTTTAAGTGTTGTACACTTAAAAACATGAATGTAATACTTAGTTAACATTGTATTAAATGATATATATAGCAATGTGGATGTGTTTAAAAATAAATCTAACAGCATATACGACTATTATAATAACGAAATGATTTTTTTTTTCTTTTCATAAAAATAATAATGAAAATTAGGACTCACAGAACGACGTCTTCACTAGCCACTGGCCAAACTCCAAATGAGTGATACACTCTCATTACGCTATTAAGAATTAGATCTTATCTATAATGACGTCAGCATTATGAGGTGTTGCCACCTATTTTTTCTAATAATATATTTCTAGTAACTGGATACTTCAACGGTCTGATTTGCTACACATAATCTGAAATACATCATTTTAATGATATTGTGCATTGAATATAATTTGACCATTTTTAAAGTGGTGGATGTAATTGAAATATCGAAGTTTAGAATTTAACAAGCTAACGAATCGAACTTTCCCAAAATTTTAACATTTAGTTTAAATAAAATAAAAGCCAACGAATATAATAAGACCATTTTCACAGTGCACATCCTAATTTTAGTATCATTATAGAATTTTAGAAGTGTGTGTTTTTATAATGTGAATAGGATTGATTTGACCATTTTTAAAGTGGTGGGTGCAATTGAAATATCGAGGTTTAGAATTTAACAAACTAACAAATCGAGCAATTTCACCCCCAAAATTTTAGCATTAAGTTTACATAAAATAAAAGCCAGCGAATATCATTTGACCATTTTCACATCGTAATTTTACTACCATTATAGAACTTAGAAGTGAGTGTACAGTTTCGATTATTTTTACAGGACACTAACACATTTTAAAATTTAGTGAATAGGAATAGACCATTTTGCATGCGAACCTTGGACCAATGACGTCATCTTGTGAACCTTGGACCAATGACGTCATCTTGCGAACTTTGGAGTGATGACGTCATTTTATGTGAAATCTTAGATAAGATAAGAACTGATAAGCTCTCATCTAATTGTTGTAATTAGTGTGTTTATCGTTCATTTCTAGTTTGGATGTCGACTTGTGAAGGCCTCATACTGTTAGTTATTTTCGTGTTTTTTGTAGCTATTCTTGTATATTCCGCGTGATACATATAACCTAAAGTTATAAAAATATATATAAAATTTTTCTAAGTATATAATGTTAATGTGATTTAAAATTAGGAACTTTAAGTAAGTTTGGTACATATTTTCACTCTATGATTTCGAAGCTGAATGAAATAATATAGAAATTTCCTCATGTAGATAACAATTGTATTTACCACAATCTAATGTTGTACGATTCATTAAAAATTATAAGTTCTAATCACTTCATATCTTATGTGATCTGTTTGCACACGACACTCGATTTAGGTTACGTGATTACACTTATGAAGTTGTTTGATAAGTCATTTCAACTTTGGGCGTTGTGTGGATAGGTTTGGTTCGTTCATAGCTGCGACAAAATTATAATGTTTTAAGATGTTAGTGTTTTAAAAATAAATCTTATACTGTGAATATCGTAGTTGGATGTTATTATCTAAAAAGAATGCCTAAAATTCAAAGTATGCCATCACTCGAGGAAATAATTTCTAGTGTAAATAGTGCGGAGTTGACTGTTCCTGCCCTAGAAGAAACAAAATCTGTGGACATTGTCTCAGATGTGATTAATTCGCCCTCACAAAAATTTGCTGTGGATTGGTTAGAGACCTATCTTATGTCTTCCAAAACCCCAGCAGAAACATCTACCGTTGTCAATTCACAAGTTCTCCCCGAGGTTGAAAACTCAACTCAAGATCTAATTTCTTGTGCTCTAACACATAGCGGACTGTTATCTTCCACTGCAGAATCAGTTTCGACTGAATCTACTTCTTCAGATTTTATGCAAGATGCACTCCGTCGTTGGCATTTAGGATGTAATGTGTATGTATATTTGAAACTTCGTCATGGGAAGTTAAAAGTGTATATATGGAAATATCTCTCTAACGATCGAAATGAATTACAGCCTACGCGTGAAGGTGTTACACTGTCACCGGCTACATGGAGTGAATTTTCTCAAAAATTGTGGTCGTTCAATATTCTATATGCAGATACCCCTTTCGTCAGTCGCAATGAGTTGTTCTGTTTCAATGACAACGGAAAATTGCATTTGCAGAAAATAATTCAATTATATGATTCAAAATTTTGTCTAACACAGTGTAATATTACATTAGATAAAAATCAAATAGCATGTTTACAGAATAGTGTTAACAACATTAGTATGCATCTTCGAGAAAGTATATTTATAGAGTGGCTTCCTGCTCAAATATTAAACATAAATTACACTATAACCTTTCTACCATCACTTATTTGTGACAAGAATTTCGCATTCGAACAATTAATCTCTTGTATTCATGACAACATCATGAGTCATGTAAAAAAACTTTTCAAATGTGTTGGTTGTGTTGGTCAAGTTGAAGATCTGAGTTACCATGAATGTCTCTACAGCACTCCATTAGAAATGTATGACAGAGTGGCTGAACAAGTAATTCTAAATCTTGACATTAATAACATTGCTAAGAAAGTTTTGTTGCGTGGTGAAGAAGTCTTTCACTGGTATGATCGAAATTTTTTCAAGTCATTCAAATCAGAGGACTATGAATGTGCGATAAGGAAATTATTTTAACTTATTTGTTTAAATGTACAACAGATTATGGTTAATGTGTATTTCATGAATAATAGATTCATTAAATGGTTTTTATCTTTCAAATTGAATTCCTTATTTAAACTCATTAGCTAATTTTTTTTTTTTTTTAGCATGTTCCATTTAAAAATGTTACATGGTTATGAGTTATGTATCTATGCATTCAAGTGTAACAGGTTTACTAATCTCACTTTTTAAAATAAAATAAAATAAAATAAATACAAATAGATTTATTCGAATCATATCAAATGTCTACAGTGTGAGTTTCATAACAAAAGATATTTACACTTTACAGAGTTTAAATCATAAAATTTTTAATCAATGTCAAAATTCTGAATTCATTCAAAATAAATGCTAAGTTATGTTCCATTCTCTAAAGTATGAAGATTCTTAAACAATGTTGTGTTTCAATCTCTAAGAATCGGTGAAAATTCGACTGTAGTTTCTTAAAAATCTACGAAGTTGGGACTTATTCTGTAATAAGTGTAAAATTTTGTTGTAGTCCTGTCATTTTCTGTGTGTTGTTAAATATGTACATTCAAATGTGATCATTTATTAAGAGCAGAAGGGTCTTATGGAGCACCTACAGCCACAAAATTGTGACATTTCTATGTGCATGTCAATAATGTCTCGTATTAAGATATCAAAACTCATTACATGTTTCTTTTAAGGTGCTAATTGCATATCTTTCATATTTTTTAATGTTATTGCAATGTACTGTACTTGTCTCAGAGGGTCATTCTTTCATTTAAGTTCAATGTTAGCAATCGCCTATCCTTAAAAACAGTAAGTTATATACTATTCTTCTTTAAAAAAAAATATATATATATATAGTCGTTTAATGATCTTAAACGTTGTTGTAACAATAAAACCTAGCTCTTATTTGATAGTCATACACTAAGTATTGTGCAATTTTGTCAAATTGCATTAACATTTGATAATTTTAAATGAAAAATAAAAACTTTCGTGACTATTTTAAAATATTGAAATGTTAAGATCTTCCATCTCTTGTATGTATTGTATAATTTGATAAATTTTTCATTTAAATATGGGATCTGCTTAAAACAATAACACTGCAATTATCTCGCTTTGCGAACATGAACTTTGGGTCACTATCTGTTACACTGATAAGCACGATAAGCTATAGAGCCGATTTGGAATGTATTCTGGGTGAGTCTTTGGCTTGCATATTGTGTGTATTGTGGGGGGAGGGGCTGTATTTATGGAAAATATGTATTCATATAAATATTCTTTCTCAGAGCAGCTTTTTCAAAATAAGATCCACACATTTTAGTGGTGTCTATGGAAATGTAAGGATCCAATCATGCATTTGCAATCGTTGGATTTCCACTTGGACGAATTCAGACGTAAAATACATCTCTAATGTTTTTTTAAAATTATAACTTAATATTTAGAAGGTATATGGAATATCTGCTTATATGAAAAAAAAATGGATAGCATAAGACAGTTAGTAGCAAGTTATTAAAAAAAAATGCATAATTTAGAAAGAATAATTGTGTAGTGGCAACACGTCAACATAATGACGTCATTATAGATAAGATCTAATTTTTAATAATGTAATGAGAGTGTATCACTCATTTGGAGTCTGGACAGTAAGCTGTGAAGATGTCGCTCCGTGAGTTCCAACTTTGTGAACTATTTTCAATGTGAATATAAAAATTATATGAAATGATTCTAAATATTCAAACTTAGAAGCTTCAACTAAGTTCGGTTTCATCGAAATATTTGTCCTGTAAATATTTGGATCGGTAAAAACACCATTGGTAGTTCAAACAGTCGATTCGTATTTAGAAAATTCTAGAACTGTAGTGTACAACTGTAGAAGTCTATTTTAAAAGCTGTCGAAACAGATAATTTTGTCATAAAAATGTGCTTAATACAATTTATGTCTACCGATGAAATACAACTATTTCGGACATTTTTAAAAAATTAAAAAGTTTGAAAGTTAGTGTGATAAAATCTCACACAATACTTACTCGTTTCATGTTTAGCAGGTTTTAATACTGGGTGTTGAAATCTAGGTACATGTATGTGCAAAATGGTCTATTCCTATTCAATAAATTTTAAAATGTGTTGGTGTCCTGTAAAAATAATCGAAACTGTACACTCACTTCTAAGTTCTATAATGGTAGTAAAATTACGATGTGAAAATGGTCAAATGATATTCGCTGGCTTTTATTTTATGTAAACTTAATGCTAAAATTTTGGGGGTGAAAATGCTCGATTTGTTAGTTTGTTAAATTCTAAACCTCGATATTTCAATTACACCCACCACTTTAAAAATGGTCAAATCAATCCTATTCACATTATAAAAACACACACTTCTAAAATTCTATTATGATACTAAAATTAGGATGTGCACTGTGAAATCGGTCTTATTATATTCGTTGGCTTTTATTTTATTTAAACTAAATATTAAAATTTTGGGAAAGTTCGATTCGTTAGCTTGTTAAATTATAAACTTCGATATTTCAATTACATCCACCACTTTAAAAATGGTCAAATTATATTCAATGCACAATATCATTAAAATGATGTATTTCAGATTATGTGTAGCAAATCAGACCGTTGGAGTATCCAGTTCCTAGAAATATATTATTAGAAAAAATAGGTGGCAACACCTCATAATGCTGACGTCATTATAGATAAGATCTAATTCTTAATAGCGTAATGAGAGTGTATCACTCATTTGGAGTTTGGCCAGCGGCTAGTGAAGACGTCGTTCTGTGAGTTCTAATTTTCATTATTATTTTTATAAAAAGAAAAAAAAATCATTTCGTTATTATAATAGTCGTATATGCTGTTAGATTTATTTTTAAACACATCCACATTGCTATATATATCACTTAATACAATGTTAACTAAGTATTACATTCATGTTTTTAAGTGTACAACACTTAAAAGGGTTGAATCCTACTCACTTAACACAAAAATTGTGTTCACTGAAAAATCCGTATTCAATTTGTTTTTAAACATTTGAAATCATTTCGTTATTGTAATAGTCATATACGTTGTTAGATTTATTTAAAAAAAAAATCACATTGGTATATATCACATAGCTAAGTATTACATTCATGTTTTTAAGTGTACAACACTTAAAAGGGTTGAATGCTATTCACTTAACACAATTTTGAAAATGTGTAACTATACTTGAGTTTAAACTTGAGTTTATTCAATTCATTTAAAAAAAAATCATAGTGTCCACTGAATACAATTTTTGTGTTCATCCGTATTCAATTTGTTTTAAAAATCGTATGCTAAAAATCACAATATAAAATCACCAATTTTATATTCAGTCCGTGATATTCTGTTTTAAAACGCACCGAAATCCCTTTATAAAATACATCGCTATTCAATCTGGCGAAAAATATTCTATCTCCTGCTTCCTCTGATAAGGTACAGTTCGAAGATAACTTTCTATGGAGCACGGGTGCTGTGGTCCAGTGGATAAGACACAGGCACTGTAATCAGATGGTTACAAGTTCGAGTCCCGCTCCTGACAAGTGAGAAATTAAATTCTTTTGGGAAAAAAAATGCCGATAGATGGCAGCACTTCATCAAAATTCGCCAGAGGGCGCTTTAACTACGTCACGCTGATAAGACCGTTCAGTTTGTTCCCAGACAGCAGAGAGGGAGGACGTGTGCTCAGGAGCTCCAAGGTGCGACACGTCATTTCCAGATTGTGCAATCCCTGATTGCGACATCCATTGAAACCGGTGTTGGCAGGTCAAGGGTCATCCCCTCTCAAGACAATTCACTCCGTATGAGTCATCAGGCCTCTTTCGCAATTGCCCTCTTGGCCGAGACCTCTTTCGCAATACTCGGAAAGAGGCATCCTCCCAACAGAGGCATCCGGTACTGCACCACCTCACCAAACTTCCTCCCAAAAGAGGGGGGGGGGGCACCGAGAGGCATCCTCCCAAAGAGGATCCTCTCAAAAGAGGGAAGACACTCTGAGAGGCATCCTCCCAAAGAGGGAAGACCCTCTGAGAGGCATCCTCCTCCCAAAGAGGGCCTCTCCTCCTGAGCCGCCGCAGAACCGGCAAATTATAACTACTTACATAATATTGCGTGAAAAAAACTCAGAAATTCCTATACAGCACATCTTACAATTAATTTGGTTGCAATCTGCATCTATTAGAAGTAGGCTTCGTTGTAGAAATAATCAAAGTTTGGTGATCATTTAAACACAAAAATATTGTAATTCTGTAGACACGGAATATAGATACACAGATAATACGAAAAAAAAAGCGGTTTTAGGATGGGTGCAACATTGAATATAAATTTAAAGGATCTTTAAAAATCACGATCTTGACCCAAAGTGGATGCCATATTTTATTTTGCAACGAGTCCAGTGATATCTTTATATATAGGTGTAATTACTATTTTAATTTTTATTTAAAAAAACTACCGAACATATTTTGCTGAAATTTTGTTTATACATTTCAATAGATAATTTGAATATTTACTAAAATGTTCGAAGCAATTTGTGTATTTTTACTTTGCTTAATGTTAGAAAAATTAGGTCCCGTAGGATTCAATGTATTTCACTTTTTCAACCAGGGTTCAATCCGAAAGTAATTGGGTGATATTATTCATTTACATTCCCATATATTCCACAAACCGACTCAACAATATGCTGAAATTTAATTTCGAAGTCATTTTTACGGCAATTATTATGCGAACGGACAGACAGACAGACAGGATGACCAAAGTCATAAACACTTTTCAACTAAGTTGAAAAGTGTTAAAAATCATTGAACAATCAAGTTTTGCTTTTGCTTGATACAGCAGTTTTGTCATTGGTCAATGGCGACTTGGGGTTTATCAGTGAAATCAAGTGAAACACATATACTCTAATTGAGGGAATAGTGGTTGAAGTCATGAATTTGAGTAATAGTTGGAAAATGGAAGGATTTTGGAAAATGTAGGAAAATATATTTCAGAGGGGGGATATAGAGAGTTCTTATCATGAATTTGAGACTATGGAGAAGGGGGGATTAAAATATAGTAGCATCTGAGTGTAATAAAAAATATAATAATATTTTTATTAGAACGGATGGGGAGAGTTTTAGTTCATGAGCTGGTAGCTTGAACAAAGTAGCCTAAAGCTAGTAGTCAGTTCTATACTTTTTATTTTAATGGATGATTTGAGTAAGCTTGGCATCCATCATAAGCGATTATTTCTTCGACCAGTTTAGCGGACAGTAGGCATACTACAGACATGTGCCAGATTATCTGTGCAACGCGTAGGTCAGGTCAGCAAGGGGCGGTTGGGTATCAAGTACGTATCAGGGCATGGTGTATTTTCACTGAAACGGGTGGGGGAGGGAATATTTATTGCAAATGTTTTAACCCTTATATTTTTCTGCTTTTGGTTCTGCTTTTTGCTTTGAATAATATCCGTGTCTATCCTTAGTTCTTTACCATCTGGTGTTTAATTTAAAGCGAACTGATTGTACATTGGGCATGTATTAAGCCGACCCGCGTATATCCAGTATGAATACGGGTATGAACGTTGCGTGCTATTTCGTTCATTTAATTTCTTCAATGTCATTTCGTTTGCCGTGTCGGCACATAGAGTACAGGCGCCGGACTTGTATTAATTGGACAAAGGAGTGAACAAGACGGTCTATGAACAATGTTTTGAAAATTTATAAATCAATACACATAATTGTCTAATGTGTTTTAGTGTTTTCATATTTTCCAGAAGCCCAGAATTGATGTAGAAGGCTAAATTTTTGCGCACATATGCTATCGACTACGGTACAAAAATTAACTGAGCTGGATTTTTGATTTACCTCATCCCAGGGGTGAAAAAAATAGGGAGCGTTTCGAAAGATCTTTCGAAACCCTCAACAAGCCCCTCCATTGACCTAGAAGGCTGAATCTTTGTACACTTATAGTACCGGTTACAGAACCAAGTGGAAATATATTTTGGTCTAACCTCCCAGGGATGAAGAAAAAAGTATTTTTCGACCCCCAGAAAGCCGTGATGGTCTAGAAGGCTGAAACTTTGAACACGGGATATCGATCATCCGACAGAATTTAACGTACTCGGATTGTCAATCCACCAGGTGTGGAGATATGGGTTTATGGGTTTTTAAAATGCTTTTCAGACCTTCAAGCAGCACTCCGGTGGTTTAGAAGGCTGAATCACTGAACACTTGCAGTGTCAGCCACTGGATCATGCATAACGAAGTCGGATTTTCGCTTTTTCAAAATTTTTAATTTTCCATTTTTGGACAAAAAAAGGGTTGGTTAAAGTCTATCAGAACATTCCTGAAGCCCCAAGGGTTGAAACTTGGCCTCGAGGCAAAACTTAACTGTGTCAGTTTTCAATTGATAACTATTTTAGATGCAAAGCCCTATGCATTATTGTACAAAATAAAAATTATGAACAAAATGTTGCAATTTAATTTTTTGAGATTGTTAGTTTCCCTGGTTTCAACAGGCTGAAGTGCAAGTGTTTAATAAATTATTTTTGAAATACCAGCAGCTGGTTGTGGTTTAAGTGTAGAATGAAAGGAGGAACATTGAATTGAAGGAGATGAAATAGGCATGGTTCAGTTATCTCTTTTTCAAGGGCTGTGCTTTCATAGATTGCTGATTCAAAAACTGGAACGTATACACGTCACAAGGTTGAAGACTTAGACCACTCGACTGAGCCAAGGGTTTTCAGTAGCCGTTTGAGTGGCCGACACATCACAAGGTTGTAAAACTTGAAGTAAAACCCAAGCAACACAATCTTCACATATTTTATGATAAGTCTAACAAACCCCCAATCTACGAAGTACTATATGTTTTCAGTGTTTCTAGATAACTAATTATGGCCGAGTACATGATATACAGAAAACAATTAACTAGTATAAATATGAAGCAATAATTTATATTGAAATCGTTATTTATATATTGTCACAGAGAGTCTAAAAATTACCCTTGAATTTCCTACTTGTGTTTGTATATCTATATATGAACTTGTGGCGAAAAATTATGAGAACGGTACCAAAATGTGGTGAAAAGTTACGGTGGTACACGTAACAAAATACGGCGTCAGATTTTTTTTTATGTTCCTTTCAGAGCAGCGTTGTGAACAACCTTTAATTTTGCATCCAGTGAGAGCGATTTTCTTATCTTGCTGTAAAACAAAATTCATATAACTATTAAAGCTCTTTATTAATTTTTAAATTCATTTTATTTAATTATTCTCTGATATATCTTATATTTACAAAGAAAACATGATAGTTATTATTTATAACAATAATCTTTATATTTCTCAAACAATGTGAAATGTATAAGTACATGCGAGAAAGAGAGGGAGAACAGCTTGATTCGTAGCGCATTTAAACCGAAATCTGTTTCAACACTTCTCGACTATGAGTATATGGGAGTCGTACTGCTTGGACATTTGTTAACCATTTGTGTAGTTGCACAGATTCGGCATTGGTATTGCATGTAACATCGGTAGATTTCCGTCTGTTTGTACGCTTTCATTTTGAATGTTTTTTCTAGACTTTTTGATTCTGAGTTTTTAAGCGACTTTACAGTACGGAAGTTTTTACTCTTCTCATTTTATCAATTCCAACAGCTCGACTGAACTCCAACAATAACACTGAACTCGTTTCTGTACTTTTAATTTTGCACCATCTTTAATTTGGCCTTGGGGAGAATTCTCCCGAATCCAATTGGTGAAGAAGGCCCCCTTCATCAGTACATTCGGTTTCTGGATCGGCCCTGAAGGGATATTGTATTGCTTTCTACTTGATGGCGTTGCAACTTCGGATTAGTCCGCCGCGAGCATAGGCGTCGACTTGAAAATTTATAGGAGGTTCCGGAAATTTTAAATCGAATGACCCATGCATGTCTCATAATAAGACGTCTGGAATGCTAAAATGAAGCAAATTATAGTTAAGTATAGAAAAATATTTTTTTTTGTTTAGATAATTACTTACATCATTTCTTTTGCTTTTGTAAGCGCAACATTATTATATGCAATATACATATGTGTTGCGAATTTTCAACTCAATTACCTTTATAAAAGTAACAAAATATGCTTACTTTTCGGTATTTTTATCGATGTTAAAAATGTTTAAAAAAATTATAATTAAATAAGTTTTGAGTTAAACTCTTGTATTCAGAATACAATAAACAGTCTGAGGGTTACATTTCTAATCATACTTTATATATAGTAAACAGGTAATGAATAATGGAAGATTTAGTAATAAAATGGTTTGCATATATGCATACATTTTCCCCCCACTACATACAAACAAAAATATTAGGGATTCGAGGAACTCACAACAAAATTATTGGGGGGGGGGGGGTATAAAAAGTGTCTCGAACCCACGAAGTTGGCGCCGCTGGTCGCGAGAGTCAGGCCTCCTATAAGATTGCGTGTGAGTTTGAGTTCAAATATTCATTTATTGTTCATAAATAACTGTCAATATAACGTCAGTTTAGGTGTCATTCCGTCAGACCTTCTCTCTAACATACGATTCCTCTTTTCATTGTCTTATTCAAATTTATGGTCTCTTTGATATCTCTATATACAAAGCCAAGTTAGGTGATACAGGCCTTTTCATTAGCACATACGGTTTCTGGGTCGGTCCTGCATGTTGCACTGCCTCCCACTTGATGGCTTTGCAACTTCGGGTTGGTCCCCCCGATACGATTGCGAGCTCCCATTTTCTTTTATTGATCATAAACAACTGCCCGCTATAACGTCAATTTAGGTGGTATTGTGGCTGGTCTTTTCTTTAACATACAATTTCTCTTCTCATTTTCTGGTTCAAAATTATCGTACCTTTGAACTTTCTCTTTTGTCTCACAGAACTGGTTGGATGAGTATACGGGAGATATATCAAAGTTATAGAGCACTTCTACTATATGTATAATCATTGTTTTGGTGCCATTTGATCCCTTTCAGCTTCGAGACCAAGAGTAAAATATAAAATTTCAGATAAAGAGCAACGATGCAAAGAAATAATAATAAAAAATACTCACAACCACATTGTTTAATTATCGAGCACTTCAAGTCTAGCTAGAATCATAGTTTGCGTCTCATGAGATCTGTCTCAGCATTCAAGTTAACAAAATACCTAATATATAAAAAAGTCGAATTAGGGGTAACAATATAAGGGATTTTATAAAA
The DNA here is from genome assembly GCA_951213105.1 of Amaurobius ferox. NCBI lineage: Eukaryota > Metazoa > Arthropoda > Arachnida > Araneae > Amaurobiidae > Amaurobius > Amaurobius ferox. The sequence goes on along the minus strand of OX578141.1, from coordinate 101,032,479 downwards.
AGAATTACACCACTTTGTTTCTCTAGCCAACGGCCCTACCGTGCTGCAAACACCGGTTCTCGTTAGATCACTGAAGTCAAGCAGCATCGGGCTTGGTTAGTACTTGGGTGGGTGACGACCTGGGAACACGACGTGCTGTTGGCAAATTTCGGGCGCGGTTGACCGGTGGTTTGCGCGCTGGATTTGCACGCTGCCACAACTGCCGCCGTGTTCATGCGGAGTACGATCACGTTAAACATGTGGGTCCGTAAGTCCTTCCGAGAGGTTGGTGGTAGGGGAAAGAGGGTATGGTCCCTGTGGATGCCTCCCCCACTGGGTTCCGGTCTAAATTGGGTGGCACTTCCCGACCGTCCAAACGGTTACCTTACACCTTTCTGGTAGGTCGGACAGTCTGGGTCTCAACAACAACCACTTTGTTTCTCTGAAACAATAAATACACAATTTGATATCCTTTCGTTGCCAACAAATAAAACAGGTTGTCAAAGACTTTAATTAAGTATGTAGGTGTCACATTTAATGACCAGTAACAATTACCAACGAGCAAATCGCGGATAAAATGGTTAATTTTTCATATAGATTAAATTAGCATTTTTATAAATAAAAATTGAAAATGTGATTTAAGCCACTGTGTTATAAGTAAAGGATGAACTATATTAACGAATTACATTAATTTCTTCAAAATTTCTCAAACAAATTTGCGGCTGAAAAAAAAATTGTGTAGTAAAAATTTATGACTGCAGTTCATTCTAATTGTTCCAATAAAATTAGGTGTGACGATACAAAGGGATTTTCAGAACACTTACTCCACTTTGCTTCTCTCAAATAATAAATACCCAATTTGATATCCTTTCGTTGCCAACAAATGAAACTGGTTGTCAGCGACTTTAATTAACTGTACAGGTGTCATATTTTATAACTAGTAGCCATTAATAACACGCAAATCACGGATAAAATGGCTAATTTTACATATAGATTTAAATAGCATCTTATAGATAAAAATTGAAAATTTGAGTTAAGCCACTGTTGTTGTTGTTGAGACCCAGACCATCCTACCTACCAGAAAGGTGTAAGGTAACCGTTTGGACAGCCAGGAAGTGCCACCCAATTTAGACCGGAACCCAGTGGGGGAGGCATCCACAGGGACCGTACCCTCTTTCCCCTACCACCAACCTCTCGGAAGGAATTATGGACCCACATGTTTAACGTGATCGCACTCCGCATGAACACGGCGGCAGTTGCTGTAGCGTGTAAGAGTTAAGCCACTGTGTTATAAGTAAAGGACGAACTATATTAACGAATTAGAAGGACGGATTACATTAATTTCTTCAAAATTTCTCAAAAAATTTGAAGTTGAAAAAAAAATAATTGTGCATTATAAAAAATTATGAATGCGTTTTATTCTAGTTTTAATCATATTTTGGAATACAATTAACTTGTTACTTAAAAGCAATCTACCTTTTAAAATACAAATCAAAGATTAGTTCATGGTTCGCTTTAAATAATATTTTTCTTTTCTTCTAATTATCAATATATCTTTCAAAAGCCGATAAGAGGCTACAATGTAATGCAATCAAATAAGTTAATTCTCTAGAAAAAAAAATGAATTCATTGAAAATTTTCAATTTCACCCTTTTCCTTAAAACCATTCAAAAAAGCAATTTTCTTTGACAAAATATTTCCGTCTTTTTACTTCCTTTAATATAATTTCATCTCAACCCTCTTATATTTTCTTCGCACCTACTCCCTAATTTAATGTTTTCTTAAGAGCCTCAAAACAAATGATCAGATTAATTTAATCTTTTCACAAAGGAGAAGCTTTAGACGACAAACATGAAATAAAGCTATTACACCGGATGGGTCGATAACTAATGAGAACAAGTACTGTTCTATTTTTTGCCTGCCGAGAACTTAGTAAGAGTTCATAATTACCCGCAGAAAATACGCTGTGTTTGCATAGAGTTTAAATAGATTATGGTAAAGATTTCGGTTTATAGGATAGAACAAGTATTTGTTAATGTTTATTTCAACGCCAAAATATCAATTTTTTTATTTTTAAATTTATTTTGAATGTACTTTGCGTTTATAAAAAATGTTTTTTGATACTCAATTACCAAATATAATTGTAAAATGTGTTTACTATTTTTTTTTTCGGATCCCTCAGAAGCACCCTGGTAATTTAGATTGCTGAATCTTTGCATGCATATAATATCATCTACGGTACAGAACCTAACGGAGTCGGATTTCCGATTTGTCCCCCCCCCCCTGTGACAGAGAAAATTGGGGATTTCGAAAAATCTATTCAGCCACTCCAGAAGCTTCGTGATAACCTAGAGGCTGAACTTTTGAACACAAATAGTATCGAACATTACACAACTCCCAGCAGGCGGTGAGACATCCCAGTGGTTAGCGCACGGGGTTTGCACTTAGATGACCTGAGTTCGATTCCCGGCCTGCCCAAACTGTCTCCGTGTTTACGCGGAGTACAGGCACTTTAAATATGTAGGTTTGTAAGTCATTCCGAGAGGTTGGTGTTAGGGAAGGATGGTACACTTCCTGTGGATACCTCCTCCATTGGGTTCCGGTCTAAATTGGGTGGCACTTCCAGGTCGTGCAAACAGACACCGTACATTTTCGGGTAGGTTGGATGGGCTGGGTAGAACGGACATACCCCAGGGTTAGAACACGTGGTTTGCACGCGTAGAAACCGAGTTTAAGTCTCGGGCTCTCCAAACTATCCACGTGTCTACGCGGAGAACGGCCAAGTTAAATCTATGGATCTGAAAGTTCTTCCGAGAGGTTGGAGATAGGAAAAGGAGGATACGGTTTCCGTGGATGTCACTTCACTGGGTTCCGGTCTAAATTGTGTGTCACTGCCCCGGTCGGCCAAAGAAATACCTTACACCTTCGGGTAGCCGGTCACACTATTGCTGCCAGAAGCCTTCGGGTTGGCCGTGTGGTCTGGGTCTTCAACACCTTCAGGTAGATGGGACGGTTTGGGTTGAAAGAAAGAAAGCAGAACCTAGCATCCGAGTTTGATTTCCGGCGCGGACCAAACTATTCCCGTGTCTACGTGGAGTATAGACACGTTAAAATTGTGGGTTCGAAAGTCTTTCATAAAGTATTTGACTTTAGGAGCATTGCCATACGTAGTTTCCATCCAAAAGATGTAACTCCTGTCCTAAAGAATGTTTGCATGAGCTTTGTTTATAACTAATTTGATATATATGTGAGTTAAACACCTTTTAAAATTCCATAGCAAGACGAATCATTTTCTCTTCTGCATCTTTTAGCATGGTGGAAATAAACATTTTCTATTTTCGTCATATTACCCTGAAATTATTTTGCCATCTGATGGAGGTGAAATATTCTTAATCTCAAGTAGTAAGAAATCCTTATTTTTTAATAGTTATAGTATGAAATATTCCCAATACCCTTAGAATAAATTATCAGTCCTGCCAATTAATTCATCAAAGAATATGTTTTGAGGTTATTAAATATTAATTTGTTTCCTAGCAAAAGCAGCAATGGATAAATAAATATGACTTCAGGGGCATCCTTCAACATTAGTTTTCGGTTTATTACACACACATTGATCAAATACAATGCATGGAAAAGTAGGAAACATGGTCATACATTTTATGGAGATCGCTAAAATAATAGAATAAAATTGGGAGTTCACCTTTTAAAAACCTAAAAAAATCATATTTTTTCTATACTTATTATACAAAATGCTAATATAATTAAAAGAAAATATCAAGCTATCCTCATCAGAACGTGTTTGATGATAAAATTGCTGCAGCAATACATGCATAGTTCAAGCAAGCCTCTTTGACTTTAAACTTTAAAATTGTTTTTCTCAAACCTATTATTCTGAAACATGTTTGCACTAACACTAGAGCAGCAGGATGGATCAATTTGACCCAAATCTAATTTCGTTTCCGTTTTTCTCAAAAATTTACAAGCAGAACCAAATACAAATTCTTGATATTTCAGAATATTAGGCGAATAACGGCCTATAAAAATATCAGTCGTTAGACATTTATTAGTTTCATGTTTTCAACACTTGTACCTAAAAACCGCGGCATTGGACCCAATTCTGACCCAAAGATCACCACTAATACTGAAATTAGGACTCTTAATTTTTTGGAAGTGGAAATGTGCGTTTCTTCTTCTTTTTCAGAAAAGGGGTGAACAAAAGACCACCTTGAAGGTCACGATAAGATAAGACGAATAAAATCATCAGACCCCAAGTCGGATCTTATGAAAACTGGAATTTTTGTTGCAAATGACGGAATGCAATGGGAAGCCATCTCTTCAGGAAGCAATAATATTCGTGGAAGAATTGCTGAACGCAATGTTTGTAAGGAAGCTTGCGGAACAACCCATTACGCGAAGTGAAGCATTGAGAATGAATATACATTAAGTTGGTGGAGGTTAAGTATAGATGGACCAATGATTCTTCATATAAAAATTGTACAGAGGAAGAAGCTCACAGTCAACTTGGGAAAAATGAGTGGTCTACAACTTTAGAGGAACTTGATGCTTTTATAGTAATTTTCTATGCTCAAGGTATATACTGTGCAAGAAGTCTCGAACTTGATAGCTTGTGGTCCGTAGTTTGGGGTCCACCGTTCTTCCGCGATACTATAGCAAGAGGCAAATTCAGAGAAATTATGAGATTCTTACGATTTGACATAAAAACAACAAGATCTGAAATCCTTCAAACAAATAAGTTTGGCCTTATTTATAAAGTTTGGGAGAAATTCATTGTAAATTTGATCGCCAGATACAAACCAGGGCCTCATATAACTATTGATGAGCAACTGCTTCCTACAAAAGCCGGATGTCGTTTTACACAATATATGCCAAGTAAACCAGAAAAATTTGGAATAAAATGCTGGTTCGCTGCTAATGTTGACACTGTAAGTATATTCTAAATGGCTTTCCATATCTAAGTAAAGATGAGCAGCGTTCTGAAAATCTAACTCTCTCCGAATATGTCGTTTTGCGTCTAGTGAAGCCTTTTGAAAACAAGGGAAGAAATGTCACGATCGACAACTTCTTCATAACATTAAGATGTCGCAGATGCTAAAAGAAAATAATAGAAGCTTGGTAGGGACAGTAAAGCGAATTCGAAGGGAAATTCCTGAAATTGTAAAAAAAATGAAGAAACCGTTGTACTAAACATTATTGCTAAAACACAATGATATTACTATGACAGTTTACCAAGGGAAAAGAAATAAAAACGTCCTATTACTCAGCTCACTTCACTCCATAGTTGATATTGACAATAATGTTCCGAAAAAGGTTCCAGAGACAATATCGTTCTATAATTCTACAAAATTTAGTGTAGATGTTGCCGATCAAATGGTACAAAAATTCTCAGTAAAGACTGGATCCAGGAGGTGGCTAGTTCATGTATTCTACAATATCCTTGATCTCTCTGGAATTGATTATTGGATTTTGTATAAAAGAGTTACCGGTACAATCCTTTCAAGGAGGAAATTCCTTCAATAACTTATTGAAGAGCTACGCAGTCCTTATATTGTGTGTACTCGAAAAGAAACAATCCGGGCATACAGGAAATATCTGCGACTAACTAAGAATCCGTAGTAGCGCGAAAAAGAATTTGTTGTAAAGTTTCGAAGTGTGGAAACAAAACTGTTGACATCTGTTCCGATTGTAAAACACCAGTCTGTGGCAAGTGCACAACATATATAAAAATAAGTTGATCCAACTGTGTATAGTAGATAGACTATGAAAGAACACCTTATTGGTGTGAAAGTCAATTGTTTTCACCCTAGATTTCTTCATACTTTTTTCAACCAAGATATACACATTTAATTTTTGTACTAAAAGCGCTTTCGTATTTTTAGAATCATTGATAATTACGCTATATTTTATTTTGTAAAAAACATAGTATTAGTTGATAAAATTTGCTTAAAACTTACGTGCCAATAGCAAAACTCCTTATAAAAGTGAAATTTGTATGTATTTTATGCTTATTTTTAAATCAATATTTTCATAATTTCCGATATTATATTGCATAATATTAATATTACTCTCAAATAAATAATTGCTATTACTATAAAAATGAATTCTTATTTTTGTACTAGAACATAAAATTTTATACTCTGGGTCAATTTGACCCATCCCGCGATTTTAGATAAAGAAACTGCACCAATTCTAGTGCTAAAGTGTAAAAGCGAATCAATGCACAATTTTAAAATGTTGCATGCTATTGCATTTTGTGCAGTATATACGTAGTACACCTAAATTTAAATAACTATCCGTCAACAACTTTTAATTTGAACAATTATGCAATTTTTTTTTATTTTTTCAGTTTGTAATTTAAAAACTACCTTAAAATTTGATTTTTTGCGAACTTCAAAATAGTTTTATTTAGAGGTTGTAGGATAACCTTTGAAAAAATTATATTAAAAAATTTGGGAATGCATAGGAAATGGCTTATCCAGAAAATTGCTCAGAGATCTTATATTGCAAGGCACATTTTCATGCACTACTATTAATCTATATAAATAAAAATGAAAATCTGTCTGTCTGTCTGTCTGTCTGTCTGTCTGTCTGTTTGTCACACCATCACGGGAGAACGGCTGAACCGAATTTGATGAAATTTTGTGGGTAGCCCAGAAATAGCCCCACTTAAAATTATATCCGTGTTTTGAGTTTCTACGATCAGTGGTTCTCGAGATATTAGTAAAAAACGAAATTTTGGTTTTTCTCATCATCACGGAAAAACGGCTGAACCGAATTTAATGAAATTTGGTGAATAGCCTTGAAATATCCCCCCATAAATTTTGTCCAAGTTTCGAGTTTCTAAGACCTGGGGTTGTTGAGATATTGATGAAAAACGGAACTTTTTCCTAGGAGTTCTACTCCCTAACTCCGTGGTTTATCCAAACGAAAAGCTTGAAAATCGTTTGAAAGTGAATTAAAATTTAATCTCTGAGTTTGATGGGAGATTTTTTGCGTTAATTAGTCACTTTCTGAAAACATGAATTGTTTGAAACATGATTTAAAGGGGAAATCTATCTCCATGGTTCATGGTTTATTTAAAACAAGCTTTTACGGAACAATGAGAAGTATAGAGAAATCAAAATCGTTATTTAATTTCGCAGTTTATGTTATAAGACATGACATATTTAACATGTTATAAGATTCTATCTTATATCATGTTACTCAGAAACGCAATTAAATTAAATCTGTCTGTTAATTTTAATAATTATTTTTTCGATTTGAATCTATATAAATAAAAATGAAAATCTGTCTGTCTGTCTGTCTGTCTGTCTGTCTGTCTGTCTGTTTGTCACACCATCACGGGAGAACGGCTGAACCGAATTTGATGAAATTTTGTGGGTAGCCCAGAAATAGCCCCACTTAAAATTATATCCGTGTTTTGAGTTTCTACGACCAGTGGTTCTCGAGATATTAGTAAAAAACGAAATTTTCGTTTGTCTCATCGTCACGGAAAAACGGCTGAACCGAATTTAATGAAATTTGGTGAATAGCCTTGAAATATACCCCCATAAATTTTGTCCAAGTTTCGAGTTTCTAAGACCTGGGGTTGTTGAGATATTGATGAAAAACGGAACTTTTTCCTAGGAGTTCTACTCCCTAACTCCGTGGTTTATCCAAACGAAAAGCTTGAAAATCGTTTGAAAGTGAATTAAAATTTAATCTCTGAGTTTGATGGGAGATTTTTTGAGTTAATTAGTCACTTTCTGAAAAAATGAATTGTTTGAAACATGATTTAAAGGGGAAATCTATCTCCATGGTTCATAGTTTATTTAAAACAAGCTTTTACGGAACAATGAGAAGTATAGAGAAATCAAAATCGTTATTTAATTTCGCAGTTTATGTTATAAGACATACACATATTTAACATGTTATAAGATTCTATCTTATATCATGTTACTCAGAAACGCAATTAAATTAAATCTGTCTGTTAATTTTAATAATTATTTTTTCGATTTGAATAATAAATAAATGGATATAAAAATATATTTTAGAAAAGAACGATTTGATTTTTCTTATAGCATTTTTGACTGGATAATATCAATGACGGTCTTCAGGTTTAAAAATTATTATTATTTATATTTTCGGGGATTATTGATTCAAGGATTATTGATATTTTCAAGTTATTATGCAATTATTTTATTATGACAAAAATTGTTTAAACTCATATATTGTATGTTGTACGAATCTTCTACAAATACACGTGTATATCTTTTAATCTACGAGAATATAAGTAGTACAGGTATATTGGCATATATTTTGATATATATTGGCATATATTGGAATCAATTACGACCTTCTGGTATAAAGAGTACGGATATTATTGATGTTTTCAATTTATTACGTCATCTCTTTTATTTTGGCAAATATTTTTGAGACGCATATTGTAATACGGGTAATCTTCTACTAACACATTGGCATATTTTCTGATCTGCGACAATATAATTAGTACGGGGTTGCATATATTCATTCAATTCCTATTTTTTCTTCTGTAAATTTGCTTACAAAAGGGGGCAGGATGTTTTATTCTTCAGATCTGATCGTGAAGATAATTTTGCATAGTGAGAACATATATTCTTAAACTTCTCTTTAGGAGCAATAAATTTAATATTTTAACAGAATTTGCACATGATTGCGAACTATAAGTTTCTTTAAATTATACCCTCCGTACGAATAACGGGTGTGCTGTTAGTGGTTAATAAATTTTAACATTTTAGGAGGATATATCATGTTGCTCGGCATCGCAATTAAATTAAATGTGTTTGTTAATGTTTTTATTATTTTTTTTCGATTTAAATAATAAATAAATGGATATAAAAGTATATCTTATGAATGGACGGTTTGATTTTTCTTTTAATTATATTAATTGCTGACTGCGTACATCAATTTCATTTATTTTGGCAAAGAGTTTTCAAGCTTATATCGTATTTAGCTACTAAACTTATATATTGTGTTTAGCCAATAAAGTCATATAGCCGATTGTTGAAACAGAAAAAGAGTAGAGCGGGTATATCTTCTAATACAATTGTAAGGTTTTCATTTAGTATATTGAAACGGGATAAGAATGTTTCATTCAGATCTGCAAATTCAAAGCTACGAATTTGGAGGGATATCGCTAATTTGACAACTTTTCTTAAACTTTGCCAAATTGACGGCAATGTCGCCAAATTGATATAAACGACACACAAACAGCTGCCATAAACCTTCGGGTTGGTCGTGTGGCTTGGGTCTTCTACATATCTATGAAATTTTTTTTTGTTTTGTTAGAAGAGAGTACTGAAATGATGTTTAGTTAGCATTTATCTGTCAGACCAACCATCCAACTTAGTAATACATTTAGCGAATTTTTAAAATGTCACCAAATTGATAAAAATGTTTTCAAATCTATAAAAATATCTTGAAATTGATAAAATTGCGCTACATAAATGATATTAATTATTTTTTGTTAGGGGATAGTATTGTGATGATATTTCGTCAATTTGTCGCAAAGTGGAACTGTCAGTTCTACAGTCCCACTTGGCGATAAATTTGGCGATTTTTTAAAATGTCGCTAATTTGACGAAACTGTCGCCAAATGTTCCATAGAAATATAACTATTTAGACGATATTTTCTCTACCAATTTATTTGAAGCAAATGATATCATGTCGCTTAGCAACGGATTTATATCCAATGTGTTTATGCGGCAGACGATTTTTATTAAATCCTTTCCGATTTGAATAATGAAGATATGTATATAAAATAAATTTCATTGCCATTTCATTTTGGACTGGATAATATCAATTATACTCTTCAGGTTTAAACATTATTATTATTGATATTTTCCGGAATTATTGATTCAGTGATTATTGATATTTTTAAGTTATTACGCCATTGTTTTATTGCAGCAAAAATTGCTGACACACGCATATTGTACGTTGTACGAGTAATCTTCTAGGAATGCACGGGTATATCTTCTAACCTACGAGAATATAAGTAGTACAGGTATATTGGCATATATTTTGACATATATTGGCATATATATTGATATCAAGTACAGTCTTCTGGTATGAAGATTACGGGGATTAATTATATATTCAATTTATTACGTCGTCTGTTGTATTTTACCAAAAAAATTTGAGACTCATATTGTAAAACGGGTAATCTTCTACTAATAATCGGACATTATAAGTAGTACGTGTATATATTCCCATATAATTTTAGCACTTTAATTTTGACATATATTGGAATAAATGACTGTCTTCAGATTTAAAGATTACGGACTTATTGGTATTTTCAATTTATACATGTAATCTACTAATACAGGTTATATTTTCTAATATTCGCGTATATAATTAGTACGGGTCCCATTCAATTTTAACGCTTTTATTTTGCATATATTGATTCAATTCCATATTTTTTTTTTATATTTGCTTACATAAGGGGTACAAGATGTTTCATTCTTCAGATATGTCCATGAAGATAATTTTATATAGCGAGAACAGAGATTCTTAAACTTCTTTTTAGGAGCATTATATTAAATATTTTAACAGAATATTTTGATTAAACATGTCATTTAGTATACTATAAGAATTTGGGCATGATTATGAATTTCAAGTTTCTTTATATTATATACTCCGTACGAAGAACGGGTATGATGCTAGTAATAAATAAATGGATATAAAAATATATTTTAGAAAAGAACGATTTGATTTTTCTTATAGCATTTTTGACTGGATAATATCAATTACGTTCTTCAGGTTTAAAAATTATTATTATTTATATTTTCAGGGATTATTGATTCAAGGATTATTGATAATGTCAAGTTATTATGCAATTATTTTATTATGACAAAAATTGTTTAAACTCATATATTGTATGTTGTACGAATCTTCTACAATTACACGTGTATATCTTTTAATCTACTAGAATATAAGTAGTACAGGTATATTGACATATGTTTTGATATATATTGGCATATATTGGAATCAATTACGACCTTCTGGTATAAAGAGTACGGATATTATTGATGTTTTCAATTTATTACGTCATCTCTTTTATTTTGGCAAATATTTTTGAGACGCATATTGTAATACGGGTAATCTTCTACTAACACATTGGCATATTTTCTGATCTGCGACAATATAATTAGTACGGGGTTGCATATATTCATTCAATTCCTATTTTTTCTTCTGTAAATTTGCTTACAAAAGGGGGCAGGATGTTTTATTCTTCAGATCTGATCGTGAAGATAATTTTTCATAGTGAGAACATATATTCTTAAACTTCTCTTTAGGAGCAATAACTTTAATATTTTAACAGAATTTGCACATGATTGCGAACTTTAAGTTTCTTTAAATTATACACTCCGTACGAATAACGGGTGTGCTGTTAGTGGTTAATAAATTTTAACATTTTAGGAGGATATATCATGTTGCTCGGCATCGCAATTAAATTAAATGTGTTTGTTAATGTTTTTATTATTTTTTTTCGATTTAAATAATAAATAAATGGATAAATGGATATAAAAGTATACCTTATGAATGGACGGTTTGATTTTTCTTTTAATTATATTAATTGCTGACTGCGTACATCAATTTCATTTATTTTGGCAAAGAGTTTTCAAGCTTATATCGTATTTTGCTACTAAACTCATATATTGTGTTTAGCCAATAAATTCATATAGCCGATTGTTGAAACAGAAAAAGAGGAGAGCGGGTATATCTTCTAATACAATTGTAGTGTTTTCATTTAGTATATTGAAACGGGATAAGAATGTTTCATTCAGATCTGCAAATTCAAAGCTACGAATTTGGAGGGATATCGCTAATTTGACAACTTTTCTTAAACTTTGCCAAATTGACGGCAATGTCGCCAAATTGATATAAACGACACACAAACAGCTGCCATAAACCTTCGGGTTGGTCGTTTGGCTTGGGTCTTCTACATATCAATGAAATTTTTTTTTGTTTTGTTAGAAGAGAGTACTGAAATGATGTTTGGTTAGCATTTATCTGTCAGACCAACCATCCTACTTAGTAATACATTTAGCGAATTTTTAAAATGTCACCAAATTGATAAAAATGTTTTCAAATCTATAAAAATATCTTGAAATTGATAAAATTGCGCTACATAAATGATATTAATTGTTTTTGTTAGGGGATAGTATTGTGATGATATTTCGTCAATTTGTCGCAAAGTGGAACTGTCAGTTCTACAGTCCCACTTAGCGATAAATTTGGCGATTTTTTAAAATGTCGCTAATTTGACGAAACTGTCGCCAAATGTTCCATAGAAATATAACTATTTAGACGATATTTTTTCTACCAATTTATTTGAAGCAAATGATATCATGTCGCTTAGCAACGGATTTAAATCCAATGTGTTTATGCGGCAGACGATTTTTATTAAATCCTTTCCGATTTGAATAATGAAGATATGTATATAAAATAAATTTCATTGCCATTTCACTTTGGACTGGATAATATCAATTATACTCTTCAGGTTTAAACATTATTATTATTGATATTTTCCGGAATTATTGATTCAGGGATTATTGATATTTTTAAGTTATTACGCCATTGTTTTATTGCGGCAAAAATTGCTGACACACGCATATTGTACGTTGTACGAGTAATCTTCTAGGAATGCACGGGTATATCTTCTAACCTACGAGAATATAAGTAGTACAGGTATATTGGCATATATTTTGACATATATTGGCATATATATTGGAATCAAGTACAGTCTTCTGGTATGAAGATTAAGGGGATTAATTATATATTCAATTTATTACGTCGTCTGTTGTATTTTACCAAAAAACATTTGTGACTCATATTGCAAAACGGGAAATCTTCTACTAATAATCGGACATTATAAGTAGTACGTGTATATCTTCCCATATAATTTAAGCACTTTAATTTTGACATATATTGGAATAAATGACTGTCTTCAGATTTAAAGATTACGGGTTTATTGGTATTTTCAATTTATACATGTAATCTACTAATACAGGTTAAATTTTTAATATTCGCGTATATAATTAGTACGGGTCCCATACAATTTTAACGCTTTTATTTTGCATATATTGATTCAATTCCATATTTTTTTTTTATATTTTTTTACATAAGGGGTCCAAGATGTTTTATTCTTCAGATATGTCCAAGAAGATAATTTTATATAGCGAGAACAGAGATTCTTAAACTTCTTTTTAGGAGCATTATATTAAATATTTTAACAGAATATTTTGATTAAACATGTCATTTAGTATACTATAAGAATTTGGGCATGATTATGAATTTCAAGTTTCTTTATATTATATACTCCGTACGAAGAACGGGTATGCTGCTAGTCTATATAAATAAAATTGAAAATCTGTCTGTCTGTCTGTCTGTTTGTCCCATCATCACGGGAGAACGGCTGAACCGAATTAGATGAAATTTTGTGGGTAGCCTAGAAATAGCCCCACTTAAAATTTAGTCCATGTTTGAAGTTTCCATAACCAGTGGTTCTCGAGATATTAGTGAAAAACAAATATTTCGTTTGTCTCATCATCACGAGAGAACGGCTAAATCGAATTTAATGAAGTTTTGTGAGTAGCCTTAAAATAGCCCCCCTTAAATTTTGCCCAAGTTTGGAGTTTCTAATACCAGGGGTTGTCGAGATATTAATGAAAAACGGAACTTTATCCAAGGAGATCTACTCTCTAACTCCGTGGTTTATCCAAACGGAAAGGATGAAAATCGTTTGTTTAAAACGTCAACGTGAATTAAAACTTCATTTCTGAGCTTAGTGCAGGATTTTTGCATTAATTAGTCACTATCTGAAAGCATGAATTGTTTGAAACATGAATTTAAATGGAAAATCTAACTCCATGGTCAAGCATTTACTAAACAATGGAGAGTATAAAGAAATCAAAATGGTTATTATTTTTGCATTTTATGGGGAAGAGATCAAAATGGTTATTTAATTTCGCTGTTTATGAGGAAGATTCTTTATTATATTATGTTGCTCAGCAACGCAATTAAATTAAATGTGTTTCTTAATATTTGTTATTATTTTTTCTATTTGAATAATAAATAAATAGATGTATAAATATATTTTGTAAATGAACGGTTTGATTTTTCTTTTAATTATATTAATTACGGACTACGTACATCACTTTCATTTGACAAAGAGTTTTTAAGCTTTTATATTGTGTCTAGCTAATAAACTCATATTGTGTTTACCAATAAACTCATTTATCCGATTGTTGAAACAGAAAAAGAGTAGAAAGGGTATATCATCTAATACAATTTTAGTGTTTGCATTTAGTATATACAAACGGGATTAGGATGTTTTATTCTTCAGATCTGCAATTTCAGAGCTACGAATTTGGCGGAATATCGCTAACTTGGCAACTGTTCTTAAACTTTGCTAAATTGACGGAAATATCGCCAAATTGCTAAAAACGACGCAAATCAATGAAATTAAATTCGTTTTTTTAGAAGACAGTACTGAAATGATGTTTCGGTAGCGTTTGTGGGTCAGTCTATCCATCCTACTTAATAACACATTTATCGAATTTTTAAAATATCACCAAGTTGATAAAAATGTTTGTGAATCTATAAAAATGTCAGGAAATTGATAAAATTGCGCTTAATAAATGAAATTAATTGTGTTTTGTTAGGGGATAATATTATGATGTTGTTTCGTCAATTTGTCGCAAAATGGGACTATCAGTTTTACAGTCCCACTTGGCGATAAATTTGGCGATTTTTTAAGTTATCGCTAAATTGAAGAAAATATCGCCAAACCTTTCATAGAGATAGCATTATTCACACGATATGATTTCCATCAATTTATTTGAAGCAGCTGATATCATGTCGTTTAGCAATGGATGTAAATCCAATGTGTTATGTGGCATACGATTTTAATTAAATCTTTTCCGATTTAAATAATAATAAAGATATGTATATAAAATAAATTTCATTGGCATTGCATTTTTGACTGGAAAATATCGATTACGGTCTTCAGGTTACACATTATTATTATTGATATTTTCGGGGATTATTGATTCAGGGATTATTGATATTTTCAAATTATTATACCATTATTTAATTATGACAAAAATTGTTGAAACTCACATATTGTACGTTGTGCGAGTAATCTTCTATAAATGCACGTGTTATCTTCTAATCTACGAGAATTTAAGTAGTACAGGTATATAGGCATATATTTTGATATATATTGGCATATATTGGAATCAATTACGACCTTCTGGTATAAAGATTACGGGGATAATTGAAATTTTCAATTTATAATGTCATCTGTTTTATTTCGGCAAAGAATTTTTAGAGTCATATTGTAATAAGGATAATCTTCTACTAACATACAGACATATTTTCTAATCTGCGACAATATAAGTAGTATGGGTATATATATATATATATATATATATATATATTCCCATATAATTTTAGTGCTTTCATTCTGGCATATATTGGAATCAATTACGGGTTTATTGATATTTTCAATTTATACATGTAATTTACTAATACAGGTTATATCTTCTAATATTCGCGTATATAAGTAGTACGGGTCCTATACAATTTTAATGCTTTCATTTTGCATATATTGATTCAATTCCTTTTCTTTGTAAATTTGCTTTCGAAAGGGGCCAGGATGTTTTATTTTGCAGATCTGCCCGTGACGATAATTTTGCATGATGAGAACAGATATTCATAAACTTCTCTTTAGGAGCAATAAATTTAATATTTTAACATAATTTGCATATGAATCTGAATTATAAGTTTCTTTATATTTTATACTCCGTACGAAGAACGGGTATGCTGCTAGTTAATCTATATAAATAAAATTGAAAATCTGTCTGTCTGTTTGTCCCATCATCACGGGGGAACGGCTGAACCGAATTTGATGAAATTTTGTGAGTAGCCTAGAAATAGCCCCACTTAAAATTTAGTTTGTGTTTTGAGTTTCTACAAGAAGTGGTTCTAGAGATATTAGTAAAAAACGAAATTTTCGTTTGTCTCATCATTACGGGAAAACGGCTGAACCGAATATAATGAAATTTTGTGGATAGCCTTGAAATAGCCCCCCATAAATTTAGTCCAAGTTTCGAGTTTCTAAGACCAGGAGTTGTCGAGATATTAATGAAAAACGGAACTTTTTCCTAAGAGATCTACTCTCCAACTCCGTGGTTTATTCAAACGGAAAGGATGAAAATCGTTTGTTTAAAACGTCAAAATGAAATAAAACTTTATTTCTGAGTTTGGTCCAAGATTTTTGCATTAATTAGTCACTATCGGAAAATATGAATTGTTTAAAACATGAATTTAAATGGAAAAATCTACCTCCATGGGTTATCTTTCACAAGCTTTCACTCAACGATGAAAAGTATAAAGAAATCAAAATGGCTATTTAATTTCGCATTTTATGAGGAAGATTCTATCTTATATCATGTTGCTCGGCAGCGGAATGAAATTAAATGTGTTGTTAATATTTATTATTATTTTTTCAATTTGAATAATAAATAAATGGATGTAAAAATATATTTTATAAATGAACGGTTTGATTGTTCTTTTAATTATATAAATTGCGAACTGCGTACATCACTTTCATTTATTTTAGCAAAGAGGTTTCAAGCTCATTGTGTTTAGCTAATAAACTCATATATATTGTGTTTACCCAATAAATTCATTTAGCCGATTGTTGAAACAGAAAAAGAGTAGAACAGGTGTATCTTATACAATTTTAGTGTTTTCATTTAATATATACAAACGGGATCAGGATATTTTATTCCTCAGATCTGCAAATTCAGAGCTACGAATTTGGTGGAATATCGCTAACTTGGTAACTTTTCTTAAACTTTACCAAATTAGCGGAAATGTCTCCAAATTGTTAAAAATGACGCAAATCATTGAAATTAAATTTGTTTTTTTAGAATACAGTATTGAAATGATGTTTCGGTAGCATTTGTCGGTCAGTCCATCCATCCTACTTAGTAACACATTTAACGAATTTTTTTAATATCACCAAATTGATAAAAATATTTGTAAATCCATAAAAATATCATGGAATTGATAAAATTGCGCTTAATAAATGAAATTAATTGTATTTTGTTAGGGGATTGTATTGTGATGATGTTCCGTCAATTTGTCGCAAAATGGGACTATCAGTTCTACAGTTACACTTGGCGATAAATTTGGCGATTATTTAAGTTATCGCTAAATTGACGAAAATGTCGCCAAACCTTCCATGGAGATAGCATTATTCAGACGATATGATTTCTATCAATTTATTTGAAGCAAATGATATCATGTCGCTTAGCAACGGATCCGATGTGTTATGTGCCATACGATTTTTATTAAATCTTTTCCGATTTGAATAATAAAGATATGTATAGAAGATAAATTTCATTGCATTGCATTTTTGACTGGATAATATCAATTACGGTCTTCAGATTTAAACATTATTATCATTGATATTTTCTGGGTCTGTTGATTCAGGGATTATTGATATTTTCAAGTTATTTTGCCATTGTTTATTTATGACGAATATTGTTGAAACTCATATATAGTACGTTGTACGAGTAATCTACAAATGCACGGATATATTTTCTAATCTACGAGAATATAAGTTGTACAGGTATATTGGCATATATTTTGATATATATTGGCATATATTGGAATCAATTACGACCTTCTGGTATAAAGATTACGGGGATTATTGATATTTTCAATTTTTTTGTGAATTTATTACATCATCTCTTTTATTTTGGCGAAGATTTTTGAGACTCATATTATAATACGGGTAATCTTCTACTATCACACTGGCATATTTTCTAATCTGCGAGAATATAAGTACTACGGGGTTGCATATATTTATTCAATTCCTTTTTTTTTTTTGCAAATTTGCTTACAAAAGGGGCCAGCATGTTTTATTCTTCAGATCTGTCCGTGAATATAATTTTGCATAATGAGAACAGATATTCGTAAACTTCAATACTTCAATTCTTCAATAAATTTAATATTTTAACAGAATTTGCACATGGTTGCGAATTATAAGTTTCTTTATATTATATATTCCGTACGAAGAACGGGTATGCTGCTAGTCTATAATAAAAACAAAATGCGATATCAAATTTTTACTTTCCCTGCAATACGTGGTAATGTATTGGGAAAGTATTGGAATCATTTCGAAAATCGCAACTCGAGTTTTCGACGGATCTACACGTTTCTAGACCTCTAGAATACGAAAAAACTATTTTTTGCGTGACGTCTGTGTGTGTGTCTGTCTGTGTGTCTTTCTCTGCAATGTATGTATCCACTCTAACTCAAAATCTAATGGACCAAATTTCATAAAATTTGGTAAGTAAGTCCCTTGGATGTGACCCTGGTGCTGATTAGTTTTTGGTAGGATTCGTAAAAACAGAACCCGCCTTTTTTTGCGAAATGGCCCGTAAAAATTTCATTTATCCGCTCCAGCTAAAATACTAATTTACCAAAATTCACAATATTTGGTAGGTAAGTTACTTGTTGGATACTCTGGTGCTGATTAGAATTTGGTATGATTCTGAAAAGATGAATCCGCCTTTTTTTACGAAATGGCCCGCAAAAATTTCATGTAGCTAAAATACTAATTGAACAAATTTCATAATATTTGGTAGATAAGTTACTTCTGGGACACTCTGTTGCTGGTTCAATTTTGGTACGATACGGAAAATAACCTGCCTTTTTTACGAAATGGCCCGCAAAAATAGTCAAAATCTAAAAAAAAAGCTATGTATGCTGAAATGTATCAACTAAATTCTTGTTTTATATGCAATTTTTGACGAGGAAATGAATATATCACACTCCAGTATACTTTAGAACTAACCGTTCTCAAGATATTTGAGATTTCTTCCATTTTTGTTACGCAGCTATCGAGAAAATGACCGATTACCAAATAAAAACAAAAATTGAATTAAAAATGCAAATTTTTTGTTATTTGGTGCAATTGAACTCAATCTAATGAATTATTAAAGAAATAAAGAAAATATGAAATTAAATCTGCAGGGATAGTCATGTGCTGCCCACATCAGATTTTTTAAAATGTGTCTATTTGCAATAATGTATAAAACTTAAAATAATACTCCTTTAACAATTGATATCATTTGAAGACATAATGACAGGTTCATAAAATTTTTAATATTCCGCCACAGAAATTGATTTTTGATTGGATAAGGGCTTCCCCCTTCTAATAGGGTGAATTAGAATAAGTGGAACCGTTTGGCAAGTGTACCTGTCGTTTGTCAATTTATTGGTAAGTACATTTCTGAATAAATATCAAGAAAAAATGATCGCCTGCTTTCTTATGGCTACATAATAATTTGAATCATTAGTATGGAAACTAGTTGCTCAGTGCAATGTCAAAATAAGAAAGATCAATCATGCTTAAAGCACTGACTATGAAACACTTTCCAACTTCAATGCAATTTTATTTAAAAAAGTCTAAAATGCAATACATTCCTCGGTAATATTTTAAAACTTATCACAATGCTACATTAATTTATTATATTTGAAATCTTAAACCTTCATTGAAAAAAAATGCACTTCATTCAGATGACGGCATTGACATATAAATTGCCTGGTTTAAATATCTCTAAAATGCGTTACATTCCACTGTAATATTTTTAAAACTATCATAATACTACGATAATTTATTATATTTAAAAACATCATCGAAAACAACTGAAATTCATTCAAATGACGTCATAGAAAAAATAACACGCCTGGATCTCTCTATAAGAACAGCATTTCATTCATAACTTTCTCCCATTCATTTCATTTATCACAATACTATAATAACTTATTTTATTTAAAAATTAAGACCATGGAGCTACAAGTAATTAAACTCTATGCTTAAAACATCATCGAAAAAAATCGTCCTTCTCTTTGTGAAATCAATGAATAATTCATTCATATCAGCCATGCAGACTCCATGGGCTAAATTATTTTGTGTTAAAGAAATACAGTAATTCTAATACAACTCATCCTACATATTTTGCTGTATACATTTTACATAGGTGAAAAATAGGCTTCCTTGTAGAAATAATGAAATTTGGATGAGAATTTAAACTCAAATTTATTGTATTTGCGTTGTTTCAGTATGTAGATGCACAGAATTCAAGCAAAAATATAGTAGTTTCAGGACGGATACAACACTCAATAAGAATTAAAAAGAACTTAAAAAATCACGATTTTAAAACAAGATGGATGCCATATATCATTTTGAAGTGGGTCATGTGATCGTTTCATATCATGGTCACGTGATCGTTTCATAGAAGAGGTGCAATTATTATTTTTATTTTTATTTAAAAAACTACTGAATATATATATCGCTGAATTTTTTTATATATTTTATGGAACAATTTGAATATTTCCTAAAATTTTCAAAGCAATTTGTGAATTTTAAATCCGCTTAAAAAATGTTTGAAAAATTACGTCTCATAGGGCTCAATGTATTTCATTTTTTCAACCAGGGTTCAATCCAAAACTAATTGGGTGATATTATTCATTTATATTCCCATAGGTCCTACAGACCGTCTGAACAACATACTAAAATTTCATTTTGATTAAGTCATTTTTACGGCAGTTATCGTGCTAACGGACAGACAGACAGACAGAATGAACAAAGTCATAAACACTTTTCAACTTTGTCGTAAAGTGTTAAAAATCTGATATGGGTGGCACATGACTTTACTTACATAATGGACGATTCCGACCTCTTTTTAACACTTTACAACAATGTTGAAAAGTGTTTATGACTTTGTTCATTCATTCTGTCTGTCTGTCTGTCTGTCCGTTAGCACGATAACTGCCGTAAAAATGATTTAATCAAAATGAAATTTTAGTATGTTGTTCAGACGGTCTGTAGGACCTTTGGGAATATAAATGAATAATATCACCCAATTAGTTCTGGATGGAACCCGGATTGAAAAAATGAAATACATTGAGCCCTATGGGACCTAATTTGTCAAACACTTTTTAAGCGAATTTAAAATTCACAAATTGCTTCGAAAATTTTAGGTAATATTCAAATTGTTCCATAAAATATATAAAAAAAATTCAGCGATATATATATTCAGTAGTTTTTTAGATAAAAATAAAAATAATAATTACACCTCTTATATGAAACGATCACGTGACCATGATATGAAACGATCACATGACCCACTTCAAAATGATATATGGCATCCATCTTGTTTCAAAATAGTGATTTTTTAAGTTCTTTTTAATCCATATTGATTGTTGTATCCGTCCTAAAACTACTTTATTTTTGCTTAAATTCTGTGCATCTACATACTGAAACAACGCAAATAAATATATTTGAGTTTAAATGATTATCCAAATTTGATTATTTCTACAACGAAGCCTATTTTTCACTTATGTAAAATGTAAACAGCAAAATATGTTGAATGAGTTGTATTAGAATTGCTGTATTTCTTTTTTATACAGAATCATTTAGTCCATGGAGTCTGCATGGCTGATATGTATGAAATATTAATTGATTTTATAAAGAGAAGGACGATTTCTTTCGATGATGTTTAAAGCATAGAAATTAATAACTTGCAGCTCCATGGTCTTAATTTTTAAATAAAATAAATTATTATAGTATTGTGATGAATGAAATCCTGTTTTTATAGAGAGATCCAGGCGTGTTATTTTTTCTATATTACCGTGGAATGTATCGCATTTTAGAGATATTTAAACCAGGCAATTTATATTTCAATGCCGTCTATTGAATGAAGTTCATTTTTTTCAATGAAGGTTTAAGTTTTCAAATATAATAAATCAATGTAGTGTTGTGATAAGTTTTAAAATATTACCGAGGAATGTATTGCATTTTCGACTTTTTTAAATAAAATTGCATTGGAGTTGGAAATTGTTTCATAATCAATGCTTTAAGCATGTTGATCTTTCTTGTTTTATTTTTTAATTCGATTCGAAATATTGCAAAACGGACAAAAGTATAAAACAATTTATTCTCCGAGCTGTATTTCATGTTTTATTAGCAGTCAAAATTCACCTTTCTGTCCGTCACGGGAAAACAACCTTTTGGCGCCCATGGAATGTGACGTCAGAAGGTTCGGCCGTGGCTCGCGTCTTCCAGAATTGGTAAATATGTTTGGTTGCACTCGGAAAGTTCCGTTAATTATAATTGTTTCTTCAGTCCCAAACTGCCGAATAGTTATACGTATTGTTCGCTTCAGTGTGCACGATTACTAGTTTTACATCATCAGATAAACTATTTATATTTGTGCGAAAAAATGTTTTCGTAAAAAATAATGTGAAGCGCAGGAAGCCAGATTGTGAACAAAATTCACCTTTGTCATTAAAGAGTGTTCGTTATGTATGTTATGGTAATAAATCAGTGACTGTATAATCCAATTTTCAAAGCCTTTTTATGAGATGTTATTCCTTTATCTATATAAATAAAATTGAGTCTGTCTGTCCCGTCATCACGGGAGAACGGTTGAACGTATTTTGATGAAATTTTGTAGTTTTGAAATAGTTCCACTTAAAATTTAGACCATGTTTCGAGTTTCCACAACCAGTGGTTCTCGAGATATTCGTGAAAAACGAAACTTTCGTTTGTATCATCATCACTGGAGAACGGCTGAACAGAATTTAATAAAATTTTGTGGGTAGGCTTGAAATAGCTCTCCTTAAATTTAGTCAGAGTTTCGAGTTTCTATGACCAGGGGTTGTCGAGATATTAATTGGAAAAAAAAATTTCCTAAGAGTTCTACTTTTAATCTCCCTGGTTCCGCCAAACAAAAATGTTAAAAACCGTTTGTTTAAAAATGTGAAAATGAATTAAAATTTATCTCTGAGTTTCGTGGCAGATTTTTGCGTTAAATAGTCACTTTCTGAAATCATGAATGGTTTGAAAACATTAATTTAAATGGAAAATCAGTCACCAGGGTTTATTTTTAACAAGCTTTTACACAACGATGAAAGTATTGGGAAATCAAAATGGTTAATTAATTTTTAGAATTTTATGAGGATATATCATGTTGCTCGGCAACGCAATTAAATTAAATGTGTTTGTTAACGTTTAGTATTATTTTTTTGATTTAAATAATAAATAAATGGATATAAAAATATATTATCTTATAAATGAATGATTTGATTTTTCTTTTAATTATATTAATTGCAGACTGCATACATCACTTTCATTTATTTTGTCAAAGAGTGTTGGTTAGTTTGGCCCAAGGTCTTCTAAAAGGAAAGGTTGGCCAAAGATTGTACGCGAACAGCTGCAGTTCCCACCTTCGCGACTGACGTCACTGGTCCCAAAGACAGGTCCGTAGTCCGTAGCTGTCATAAGAAATGCATTGAATACCGCAGCAATTTTCTTAATTTAACGATACATCATGTAGTAATATTGAAATTCCTACCGAGTAAATGATTGATTAGATTTCATTATTCCTATATAGGAATATAATATTAAATAAAACTAGTTATAGTAAATGTTATTTAAGACTGTATCGTTAGAGTTGCTTTTAAGCATCTCTAACGATGACATTAGCAATTCAGCTGTTTAAACTATGCTAAAATATTTTCTGCATTTCAAAATTGTTATTAGCTTTTCTTTAATAAGTGCACAGTAAAATGCCGAAGGCTTTAGCTAAAATACAAGCACTATTATTCTATCTGAGACTAGAATAATAAGCCAATGGAACCTGTCCATTTTTATCGAACTGCCTTAAAATATGACTTGTAGACCTCGACATGATAAAATAAATGAGAAGACAGTAAATGACTTGCTGAATGTAATTTAAAAATTGTTTTCCGAATTATAGAAATAAATAAAAATGTGATGTTCTTAAAGATTTCAGGCAGAAAAATGCTTGTATTAATTTTTTTTTCATAATGAAATTGATATGTGTACGAAATCTAATTATTTAAAAACTTCTCATCCAAATTCGAACAAATGTAGAAATCATATTTTTACGATACAAAAAGAGCTGTGTATAGGTTTTCTTTAATTATGTATTATCAGTATTTTATTATGGTAAAAAAATTGAATTATTCAAGAAATTAAATGAGCATTGAATTTCATATAACGATAGGTAATTTTTGAATACGATTACTTCAGGATGAATTTTTTTTAATAAGAAAAGTAAAGGAATAGGAAGAGAAATTGATTCGATAAGTCCAGTTGTGGCCAGATTTTCAAAGTGCCTTTCATAAAGGAACATCTGCTGAAATTGTGCTTTATTTATGCTCTATGTTTGAAAAACAATGAAAACCTAATACGTCCAGGCAGTCCGTAGCTATGAATCAGTTGCATCGACAGAAAAAATGGAGAGGGGGAGGGTATCCAAATAAATTGTTTCCCATTTCTCCAAATATCATCCCTTCTAACCTCAATAGGTTTCGATAGGTTCCTGGGAGGGGGAGTATATCTCCCAACACCTCTTTAGTGACTTTACTAGGTTTGACATTACGGTCTAATTCTGGTGTTACAAAAATCAGTAATCAAATGGCTGGGATGTTCCCCTAAGGGAGGGAAGAATCATTTTAAAAATGCCATTCTATAAAGGATGATTGCCTTCATGGAGGATTTCTTAAGGGAATCTGCTTCACATTTATGTTACAAGTTAGGAAAACATGAAAACTAACACACTTAGCCCGTCAATATACCTTTGTTACGGAGGCTTGAACTCACTACCAAGGCACTGACACTATGTTATGGGTAAACCTTAAAATTTAAAACTCTCTCTCCATTGCTTATTTTTTTTCTTCACGTGAATGACCAAATATTCTTTCAGCTTTTCTTTTCATAGCGTTTCTTTTCAACTGTTCATTTATGTGCTTTATTCCAAAGAAGGTTCTGGTTCTGGTATATGTTTTTACAAAATCAGGAGCTATTTAGGGAAATTGTTCTTTTATTTTAAATTGGAGGAATTTTAATTTAATCTCTAAAATATATTTTGAATCAGAAATAAAATTTTCGTGGAGTTTTAAAAAAATATCTTCTAATTTGGTGACTTTCTATCCAGGTATCATGTGAAACTACCTCTTGATAAAAATTCAATCCATTTTTTGTTATTTTCGGATGTTGATTTCACTATATATGAATAAGTTCCTAACTGTGCTTTCTTGTGACGATTTGTCAAATATCCTACAAAAAAACGCAAGTCTTTTTTTTTCATTTACATCAGGGCTGAACTGAATGTCATGTTCCTGTTTAATCTGCAGTGATGATGGATGTATTGTCTTTTTCTTCTATTTTGAAAGTTAAAGTCGCAGTTAGGTTTGGTCTTGGTAATTTTCCATATTTGTATTTATTGGCATAGGAAGCTTAGAGCAGTAATGTTTTAAGTTGAGATTGGAAATCAGCAGCAAGAGAGTGGCTATAAAATCGTCCAAGATCTTTAATTTGGGAAAATATATTTCCCGTAAATTCCTGCATTTCTGTTAGTGTCTTACCCTGTTCTTTCATTATTTCCACTACTTGGGTTAAAATCCTTGAAGAATATTTAAAATTTTTCGTTCATAATTTTAAAGTGCTAATGCTTGCCAAAGAAATTTTAATTTGCTCTTTAAGACGGCAATGCTTTCAATGAAATGCGTCTAAGAACTAGGGCTTTATCTTATGCGTCTAGAACTAGGGCTTTTTCACTGTGTTCTTTTACCATTATTCAAAATTCGTAATATCTGACCTGATGTGAAATATTTTGAAAATACTTTTGCTGTTTCACTTTGAATTTTCTCATCATCTTTCTTCTTTAAATTGCCACTCTGTGCTAAAAAAAAATTAATTTTGCTTTTATTTTCTCATTGTCTTCTCAATTTTTCCTAATTTTCAGTTAGGCCTTTGATTTTTTTCTTCAGCATCGAATACTTTTCTTTTTAAAGAATTTATTTCAAATAATAATTTCCGATTTTCAAAATATAAATTTTGCCTTTCTATTTCATTTAAATCACCTGACGGAATAACCACTGACATATTCTCAAAAATATATTTGAAATCTGCTCTACAACTTGAACATTTAGCAAATTATTCATTGTCTTCTTCTCACCTCTTCTAAGATGTCGAAGTTTACGATCAGCATTTTGAGAAAATTTGTGAAATGATGCATTTTTGCTTGAATTGCCGTTTTTGCAAAGAGCTACAGCACTGTAAACCATTACCAAATCTAAAACAGCTATGTCACCAAATTAATATCCTTGCTCTGTGTCTATATTTTCCCCACGCTTCGGAAGGGACTAGTGACTTCAGTAATTCCAAGAACTCTGGACAGGAGCAGGTTGCCAGAAATGAATGGCCTACCTCTCTGACTTCCATTTACCTTCAGTTTAGCCAAGCTTATATATTGTGGTTAGCTAATAAACTCATATATTTTGTTTAGCCAATAAATTCATTTAGCCGATTGTTGTAAGTGAAAAAGAGTTGAAAGGTATATATTCTAATACATTTTTAGAGTTTTCATTTAGTATATACAAACGGGATCTGGATGTTTTATTCAGATCTGCATATACAGAGTTACGAATTTGGCGGGATATCGCTAACTTGGCAACTTTTCTTTTTTGCCATATTGGCGGAAATTTCGCCAATTGTTAAGAGAGACGCAATTCAATGAAATTTATTTTGCTTTGTTAGAAGAATGTACGGAAATGATGTTTCGTTAGAATTTATCTGTCAGTTCAACTTTCTTACTTAGTAACACATTTAGCGAATTTTTAAAATGTCACCAAATTGATAAAAATGTTTGTAAATCCATAAAAATATCTTGCAATTGATAAAATTGCGCTAAATAAATGAGATTAATTGTGTTTTGTTATTGGATGGTATCGTGATGAAGTTTCGTCAATTTGTCACTAAGTGGGACTGTCAGTTCTACAATCCCACTTGGCGATAAATTTGGCGATTTTTTACAATGTTGCTACATTGACGAAAATGTCACCAAACTTTCCATAGCGATAGCATTATTCAGACGATATTTTTTTTTTTTTTATTTGAAACAAATGATATCATGTCGCTTAGCAACGGATTTAAAACCAATGTGTTTATGCGGCAGACGATTTTTATTACATATTTTCCTATTTGAATAATAAAGGTATGTATATAAAATAAATGTCATTCCCATTGCATTTTTGATTCGATAATATCAGTTACGGTCTTCAGGTTTAAACATTATTATTATTGATAATTTCTGGGATTATTGATTCAGAGATTATTGATACTTTCAAGTTATTATGTCATTGTTTTATTGCGACAAAAATTATTAAAACTCATATATTGTACGTTGTATGAGAAATATTCTACAAATGCACTGGTATATCTTCTAATATAAGAGAATATAAGTAGTACAGGTATATTGGCATATATTTTGGTATATATTGGCTTATATTGGAATCAAGTACGGCCTTCTGGTATGAAGATTACGGGAAGTATTGATATTTTCAATTTAAAACGTCATCTGTTTTATTTTGGCAAAGGAATTTGAGACTCATATTGTAATACGGGTAATCTTCTACTAACACTCGGGCATATCTTCTACTCTACGACATTATAAGTAGTATGGGTATATCTTCCCATATAATTTAGCACTTTAATTTTGGCATATATTGGAATCAATTGTTGCCTTCAGGCTTAAAGGTTACGTGTTTATTGAAATTTTCAATTTATACATCTAATCTACTAATACAGGCTATATCTTCTAATATTCGCGTATATAAGTAGTAAGGGGGGGCCATACAATTTTAAAGCTTTTATTTTGCATATATTGATTCAATTCCATATTTTTGGTAAATTTGCTTACAAAAGGGGCCAGGATGTTTTATTCTTCAGATATGCCCTTGAAGATAATTTTGTACAGCGAGAACAGGGATTCTAAAACATCTTTTTAGGAGCATTACATTAAAAATTTTAACAGAATATTTTGATTAAAAATGTCATTTAGTATACTATAGGAATTTGCACATGATTGTGAATTTTAAGTTTCTTTATATTATATACTCCATACGAAGCACGGGTATGCTGCTAGGGATTTAATAATCCTTGAAAATCCTTAAGGGTGTCTGTCCACTGCTGGTTCAGCACTCTTTTTAGTTTGCTATTAAGGATGAATTTTGAGCCATATTCAAAGTGGATTATTGACTTTTTCTCAGTTACAAATGGGGCCAGGATGATTTATGCTTCAGATATGCCCTTGAAGATAATTTTGTACAGCGATAACAGAGATTCTTAAACTTCTTTTTAGGAGCATTACATTAAATATTTTAACAGAATATTTTGATTAAAAATGTCATTTAGTATACTATAGGAATTTGCACATGATTGTGAATTTTAAGTTTCTTTATATTATATACTCCATACGAAGCACGGGTATGCTGCTAGGGATTTAATAATCCTTGAAAATCCTTAAGGGTGTCCACTGCTGGTTCAGCAATCTTTTTAGTTTGCTATTAAGGATGAATTTAAAGCCATATTCAAAGTGGATTATTGACTTTTTCTCTATTACAAATGGGGCCAGGATGATTTATGCTTCAGATATGCCCTTGAAGATAATTTTGTACACCGAGAACAGAGATTCTTAAACTTCTTTTTAGGAGCATTACATTAAATATTTTAACAGAATATTTTGATTAAAAATGTCATTTAGTATACTACAGGAATTTACACATGATTTTGAATTTTAAGTTTCTTCTGAGTAAAGACACTGAGAAAGAGAGAGAGAGAGAGAGAGAGAGAGAGGAGAGAAAAGAGAGAGAGAGAGAGAAGAGAGAAAAAAGAGAAAGAGAAAGAGAGAGAGAGAGAGAGAGAGAATTCAATCCTTCAATCCTCGACCCTGTCCAAAACTATCCCCGTCTCTACGCGGAGAATGGGCAGGATAACTTTGTAGGTTCGAAAATTTTTTGAAAGGTGATGAGTCGTGGAAAGGAGGGTAGGGTCTCATTGGCTGCCAACCCACAGGGTATAAATATTAGATTTATACTATAGAGTGCTCCAGACCTTTGGACCAACAGAAGTTACAATATCTCTTTCTTCACCATGGACTTTGGTCTTATGGGCTTGTGCTGACCTAATTCAAGTAAGTGGGCTTAGTAACAACAACAACACAATAAATTACACTTTTGAGAATTGATCCAATTAGCCAATGCAATAAGTATTATATGTGCAAAAGTCGAGCTGTGTAGCTTTAATAACAAAGTAACACAATAATTTTAAATATCAACTACTCAAAATATTTGATACAATTAAACCAAGGTTAAAACTATTTTAAGGACTTTGCAATTAAACCACTTCCCCACAGTTCACAAAAGTGATGTACAATTCATGTAAAATATTTTTAAATAAGAACATAACACTATTGGCCGTAACACTATTGGTGCTCTGGCCAATAACACTATTGGTCCCTCACACTCGTAACATTATTGGCCGTAACACTATTGATGCTCTGACCAATAACACTATTGGTCGCTTACACTCGTAACATTATTGGCCGTAACACTATTGGTGCCCTGACCAATGACACTATAGTGGTCGCTCGGTGTACCTATATAGCCCCATCGATCTATTTAAGCTCAATAGCTTAATGCAATTTATGCATATACGTTTATGCAAAAATACGTAAAAAATATATAAAATATATTTTTTCAGATGTATTCTCAAGCATAAATATAAGTTTGAGAGTATATTTAAATTAATTACTATATACTGATACTACCTTTTGGAAAAATCTATTCATTTCCGAAAGCAGTTACATTCCTTTATCAAATTTTATACTCATTTTTCACAGATATAATTTTAATGATCCTTGAACGTAAAATGTTTGCATTTAAAACAAGAAACTGTGATATTTTTCCTTATCTCGAGAACAAATTGCACATCGTCCATTATCAAGCTTCATTCTCTTCGTAAAATTTTCATTTAAGATTTTGTTGAGGAAATTATGATTAATTTTCTCTCCCAACTGTTTGGGCAACATTAGCGGGCTGGATATTTTCTTATTTCTGGGTTTACAAAAAATGATGCCAATGATCTTAGAAACAATCAGCTGCTTTTGTATTACAAAGGACTCTTTGTACCAGTTTTTCAGGGCAATAATTTCCCGTTGAAACCATTATCTGTGCTCGTTACTGACAGCACCGTAAAAAAATCCAATGAAGAAATCCAGATGAAAGTATAAAATGTGTATTTTTAGTGGCATATTACACCTTAGTCTTTCCATTGCGTCTCGCTTAAAGAGGGTTTCTACAAGTACAGACTACATATTCGAACTCTCCATGTCTTAAAAACTAGAGCTAATCTTCAATTTTTAAGTTCGTAATCGTAGTTAGCATGACCAAATTAGTAAAGAAAGCTACTTTTACCTTAAGGGAATTTTGGCTGCTGTCCAGAGTTTATTTTATATCCAGAATAATGAATCATTAATATAAAATATTATGGTTAAGAGTCTATTAATATTAGACTATATAACTAATGCAAGTTTCTGTTTTTCCTTAATATTAACTGTTAAGCAAGAGTACATATAAACATTAAGAGCTTTGTTTATATAAAGTGTATAATAGAGGCTGCATGATACTTAAACTTTAAACCTTGTGGATAAATTCGCGATAGCGTTCCACAAATATTTACCAACATAATCTACTACACGATGAATCAAATTCATTTATTGACTACAAGTAATAAAATTTATCACATTTTTATTAGGTGCACTATATTCAGGGTCTAAAGAACTTTCGTTTTAGAAGTTATAATTTCAGAAAGGCATTTTAAGGATGCTTCAAATATTTGAAAATACTTTTCGAATCTTAATCAGAGCTTGTATGAGAGATGCCTTGCATTTATGTGCTAAGGTACATGTTCAAATATTTGATGCTCAAAATATGTGAACATCTAGTGCAGAATGATTTGGGTATTATTAATTGACAATTGAGGGTGCACGCGCAAAACTTGTGCAAAATGAATCATCACTTTATTCCGAGCATAAGGCAAAAGACAGTTTAAATTTTCGCTTTAAAAATCGATTACACAGTAAACTTGTTCATTGTGACTTGTTCATCATTTTCTATTCAAATCGACTTATTCTCGTTATCATTCGTCTTAATTCGCTTTCGATCGACTAAATTTCGTCATCATTGGCCTTAATATTCTGTAGATAAACTTACTTTATTATCATTCTTAAGCGTGCTATTTCCTTACTTATGCATCTATAAAAAGGGTATATAAAACTCATTCAAACACGGCATTAACTTTTTCTCTACATATTTTCTATCTACTGATCTACCTATTTACTTATCTACTTATCTACTTAACTACTGACAATACAAATTGTCTCACTATTCGATCACATCTTCTCCTCGGAGTGAGGCCGCCCTTTACAATTCGTATCGGGTTTAGTTATGTAGCCAAGAACTCACCTCTTGTAAGGGGGAAATTAATTTGGTGCTTGTGAGGAATGAGCTGATGACTAACCTTGGTTTTTAGAGTACTGGGTTAATAGTGTGGATTCCTCTCACCTCTGCAAGTATCGAACTCTTATAGGTGCGGGGTCAGTCTTATTTTGTAATCTGCGCTCACAGTGGCAATTGCAGTTGATAATCTGTCCCTGTCATATAAATGGTTCGTTTACCGTGACCTCGTTGATAGGCCCTTGTAAGAATGGATATATGAATCCGAGGCTCTCCTTACATATCGACACAAGGCTCTCGCTTGTGGTAGAGGTAATCCCTTATAACCTGTTTTATCCCATACTATACATGATTGGCAATAATTAGTACAATCAGGAATGGTAGAATTAAGGTGCGGTTTCAGAAGCTATAGCACAGAGTCTCGCAATGCTGGAGAGCTCCTAAGATAAAGCTAAATCTTACTAGGTGCTACTGCGTTGTCTCCACGTAGGACTCCAATTCTTCTATATTTCAGATCTTCCCAGAAACTTCAATACGACAACTTAATGAACGTTAAACATAGAAGCAACAAGCTTAAAATTACCGCATGAAATCACATCTTAATTATTGGGAATTTCAATCAACCAGTTGAATTTATCTACCCATTTGTAGCACGTACCCATCCAAGCTGCAAACCCTTGATCAAGATATTATTCGAAGTTTGAAGTGGGATATAGACGAGAACTGGTTTAAAAACATCTAGACGTTATCAATAATGGCAATACCCATCCAACCATCAATGTTTTAGATATAGTGAGGATGACAGACAATGCTTGTAGGCATGTCATCGAGAAGATGATCAAGAAAGTTTCCTAAAAACAGGATTTAAGCAATGGCGCAACGAGGAAGAGGAGGAACAACAAAAAACTCTTAACACGGCGCATGAAGTAGAAGCCAAATAAATAAATTTGGAAGAGTGGGTGATCGCCAAGAATAAATTTAATCTAGACATTTCAGTCGAAGGCTCTTTGAACGTGGACAATTTCCTGGTAACATGCGGAATGTTGACAGATGTGAAGATCATAGATATTGAGAGAGGAGTTTATGACGGCAACGATGATTAAAAAATAGAGGAACATATAGTTTCACTTAAAGTTGTATTCCAAAAGAAGAGGAAATTACCATTGAAATATCGAGAACTTTCTTTAAAATTCGGGAATTTAAGGAAAGATGGATTTAAGTCAGGATGGATTCGCGGCTATTGCTAACCTTCAGAAAATTGTCCATTAAAAGAAAGTCAGGCGTCAGAAACTACTTACATTATATTTTTTTTAAGATGTGTCAATAATTTTTTATTTACTGCATGCTATTGTGCAATATGATTTTGTATTAATAAACCATCTTTAAATAAAACTGTTATATAGGAACATCTTTATATTAAAACCTCTCTATCTGGATTTATTTTTCGTTCCCGCGAGATTCGGGATAGAGTGTTGTACTGTATACAGTTTTAGGGTTCTCTATCTCTTTCCACCAACTCTTGGACAATATATGGATCTTGTTCGTTGTAAAATTATCTTGCGTAGCCTTTTCAGTTTGCCATTTATTAGCAAAGAAACTAAACTTGGAACTAAGTTTAGTCGTTGCTTGAAATACAGTTGTTAACAAACTGATGACATAGTCAATTAGCTGATAAAAACATGTTTTCGAAAATATTCGTCAGGATTATTTTCGGTAGCATCTTCGATATCTTATTTTCGGTAGCATCTTCGATATCTAAGCTCATTATGAAATCATTTCCCTTTTCATTGTCCTGATGACTCCATAGTTGGGCGTATGCTTATATTTATGGCAACTATCTCATTTTGAGACAAATAGCATCCCAATTATCTTTGACATTTTTCAGTGAAACAATTAAACACTCAATGTTCCGACTTCTATTTTAGTAGTAGAAATGCATGCATTCTTGTAAAAGAAAAACAGTTTTAATCAAGTTATTATTATTAGTATAACTTACAGATTAATTTCCACTGGCAGGGACGACCTGGGAGTTTGCAGTCATATTCTGTCATGGAAAGTATAGCTTACAATAAGTTTTCTCTATAGTTTCTATCTTTTAAGTGCTCTGTTTCAGGAGAGAAAGAGAGAGAGGGGGGGAGAGAGATAGAGTGGGAGAGAGCGAGAGAGTGGGAGAGAGCGAGAGAGTGGGAGAGAGCGAGAGAGTGGGAGAGAGAGAAAGTGGGAGAGAGAGAGAGAGTGGGAAAGAGAGAGAGAGTGGGAAAGAGAGAGAGTGGGAGAGAGCGATAATAATGCAATAAAGTTGTGCTGATCTAGCTAATCAGCTCTAACTGACCAGCGAGTGTCTGACATACTATGCAGTGACTGGCCAATGTATTCCAATAGTATTCTCCCTTTTTGTGGGTGAATGCTAAATTGGTTGAATATTTTTTTTACTCATACTTAAGAATGTCATTGCATCTAGATAACTTTCTGCACTTTGTGCGCACAAGTTCAGGCTGTGATATATACATGGACAAAATTAGGCTATTTTATTGGTTTTAAGTATTTTAATTTTACCAAATAGCTTGTTTAATTTCAATCATAAATAGCTTTATAAATATTAAAGATTTTATGTAAAAAATATCTCGAAAGTATTGAAATATACAAATAGTATTATATATTGTAATTCATTACAATCACAATCACATGTAGTCATGGTACTCACATGGAGTATATATAAGTTCCATATGGCGTTTATACGGGACGGTCACATTCATACCATGTGAACCCCCTATGGAATTTATTGAAGCATCAGCTACAATACTGTAAATCATGAGAGTATCAAGTGTAACAATTCAAGCAGGAAAGTTTTCTGTTTATATCACAAAATAATGACAAACATTTCTGTTGGCAAAAATTAATATTTCTTACTTCAATTGATGCCATATCAATTTTTCCGTAATAAGTATATAATATGTAAATTTATTAATTATAATTCAACACGAAAGTAAAGTAAAACGGTGTCATTTAATGACTAAAAGATGCTTTTATAATGAACTATTAATTAATATATTATACTCAGTAAACAAACTCTTCACTTGTTTTTTTTTCTTTTGGTTTAGACAGAGATGCTGTTAATAATTATTCAGTAACAAATGCTTCTTCATTGGGTAAACCTTTAATATACGGCCTGAAAGATTTCAGGGACAGGAACACATGTCGGTAATGTTAGCAACAAATATTTACCAATATGATTTTCTTTATGGCAGATTTCGCTACATCTCTATGATAAGATTTAATAAACTTAAGTAATAACTACTCTAATGGTTAGTCTTTGGAGGTCTTTTTCATCGTTCAGGGGAATAAATCCTTACAAATTTTTCTTTAGTGGAACGTTAAATATTAGAAACCTTTAGATAAGTTACAGTGGTTCCCAAAATAATTTCGTCATTCACTTATTTCCACGACTTTGATGGAGAAAAGGACAGTGTCACAGTAAAAGTGATATTTGAAGTGTTTTATATTGATGCATATATTGAAGGGGAGGGTGTTCAGTAATGCACAAATATTATTTATTTAGGAATGCCTATGTTTAAATTTTTCGAAATAATGAGAAATATATCACATTCTTATTTTATTAAATATTTATTAATAAAGATAAATATGGAATATTCTTATTTTATTAAATATTTAATAATAAAGATAAATATGTAATATTCTTATTTTATTAAATATTCAATAATAAAGTGAATGTTATAATTTAAAAACATATATATCGTGAATTTTCGAGATAATGTGGAGTAATGTCTATTGTCCCACGATAATGGCTAGAAAGCGATGACAATTGAAATATTTATATAAAGCTCAATGCACTAAAAATAGGATGCAGCATTCGAGTTTGTAACTTTATATTAAATATTTATTTTGAAAAGATTGGATTTCTTTGAGGTGATGCCGATTTGAGCACCACTGTATTTTTATCTACAGTTTTCTTAGGAACGTCCTTAAGGACTTTAAGCACTTTGAAAGGATAGGTCCACGAGTGTACATTTCTGGTCTAATTTTATTAACGTGTTTAATAGAAGTGTGTAAAGATTTTTACTCTGGGGGTGCCGTTGTAAAGTAACCTTTAATATATCTATTCCCAAAAGCATGCCTTTTATTCACCAGTGTACTCACTTCAATTTTAAATCTACTGACTAGAGTTCGATGAATGATCTACAACATTAATAAACACATACTTTATCTAGCTAACTTCGCTGACAACTCAAAATACAATTCCATACACAGAATATTTACAAAGCTAGCACTGCCATATCTATACGAGACTAAACCTTAACATTTTCTTACTGAACTGAATTAGAACTACTAATCAACTATTAAACCATATATATCTATCTATACTCACAATCTTGTAGAGGCAATAACCTCGCTGCGTACTTCTGTTAATGAACAGAACCACCACCACCCCCGCGCACTCTCGTATAAAGATAACAGCCGAAGCTGACGACTTTGATTTACACTTGCATCTTGCTCGGATACGAATACGAATACAAATTCGATACAATAATCTAACGTTTGCCCCTTCTTTTATACTCCTGGCCAATCGTGAGTACGCGATTCTCGAAAACAGAGTTCAGGCGTTTCATACATAAATTAGCATAATGAAAAGTAAAATTAGCATACAATAATAATGAATAATAGAAACATCACACTCACCCCGGCCAGTCTAAAAAATTTTTGGACGCGGGTCCTCTAAACGGACCATGCTAAAAATCTTCCTACACAAAACTTTTGCCAGCCAAACTCCCTAGGAACAACTGGGGCAAATCCTTTCTTCATCCTGCTGTTCATACTGGCAAAACTCGCGATATTCAGTTCAGTAATTTACCTTTTATTGTAATACACTTTTAAGCTACATGAAATTGCAATATCTGAAATATACATAAAAATTGGTACTTAGTTTAACATATTTTACTTTAATTAGACATATTAATTATTCACTTAACACTATTTAATTTCATTTTCTACTGAAACCGTTAATACTTTTAAAATGTATAAACTTTACTTTAAAAAAAAAACATGTATTTTTATTACTTTTCAAAACACAACTTAGATTTTTTAAGTTACATTAGTTTACTTGAACCTTATTTTTCAATAATTATTTTTCATAAAAAAATCTGATGTGGGCAACACATGACTTTCCTTATATGATGTAATGAATTTACTACTTTTACAGTAAAAAAATAGGATTTTCTTATAGTAGATACTAATATTCTTTCCAAGATATTGAATGTTCGACAATTAGTCGTCATTTTCATTAATTTAGCATCATTTTTATCCATTTGGCGAGATTTTCGTTAATTTAGCAACTTTTCAAAAAAGTCGCCAAGTTGGCGACATTCCGCCAAATTCGTCGCCAAAATCTCGCCAAGCGTTATGCACTAAGAAATAAATTTTTCTTAAAGCAGATAAATGACTATTGGCGTTCAAATACAAAAATTTTATTCAAAGTATATTTTTTCATGAATGGAACGAGCTAGATCCACGAGAATGATGTCACTCTATTTATCGCATGGTATTACATATGAAAAGTAAACATGTTTATCAATAGGAAATATTTTTCTTTTTATTTTATATGACTTTTTGATAATTTTTTTGAAAAATGTACAATATCTCGAGAACGGTTCATATTATCGTTCTAAAATTTATGCCAATCGTTTTCTAATGAAAAATTACATAAGAAATGTCTATTTGCGTAACTTTATTAGCGGTTTTGATTTTTTGACGATTTTTTCAAATTTTCATTCGAAAATTTAGGAGGGTTCTGAACATTCGATTACGTGTAAAAACAATAGGCTTCCAGTGTTTACGGATTGTGATTTTTGTACCAAATTTGGTTCGAATCGGTCCATTCGTTCGTCAGTTATCGTCTCCACAGACTCACTGACACACACACATACACACACACATACTTTCACACACACACACACACACACACACACACACACACACACACACACACACACAGACATCACTTCAAAAATGTTTGATTCGTGATCAGGGATGCTTGAAACGTGCTCTCCCGTCGAAAACTCGAATTCGAATTTTCGACCTCGTCACAATACTTTCCTTATACATTATGTATATAAGGAAAGTAAAAACATCATTTTATATATATATATATATATTTACTACATTTATAATTACTTTTCTTATAAAAGAAACATTCTGCATTTATAATTATGCTAACAATGACAAAATAACATTTTATACACTTAATAATTTTAAACCATTTTATAACATATATTACTTTCCTTATATACATAATGTATAAGGAAAGTATTGTGACGGGGTCGAAAATTCGAATTCGAGTTTTCGACGGGAGAGCACGTTTCAAGCATCCCTGATCACGAATCAAACATTTTTGAAGTGATGTCTGTGTGTGTATGTGTGTGTGTGTGTCAGTGAGCCTGTGGAGACGATAACTGACGAAGGAATGGACCGATTCGAACCAAATTTGGTACAAAAATCACAATCCGTAAACACTGGAAGCCTATTGTTTTTATACGCAATCGAATGTTCAGAACCCCCCTAAATTTTCGAATGAAATTTTGAAAAAATCGTCAAAAAATTAAAACCACTAATAAAGTTACGCAAATAGACATTTCTTATGTAATTTTTCATTAGAAAACGATTGACATAAATTTTAGAACGCTAAGGTGAACCGTTCTCGAGATATTGTACATTTTTTAAAAAAATTATCAAAAAGTCATATAAAATAAAAAGAAAAATATTTCCTATTGATAAACATGTTTACTTTTCATATGTAATACCATGCGATAAATTGAGTGACATCCTTCTCGTGGATCTAGCTCGTTCCATTCTTGAAAAAAGATACTTTGAATAATACTTTTGTATTTGAACGCCAATAGTCATTTATCTGCTTTAAGAAAAATTTATTTCTTAGTGCATAACGCTTGGCGAGATTTTGGCGACGAATTTGGCGGAATGTCGCCAACTTGGCGACTTTTTTGAAATGTTGCTAAATTAACGAAAATCTCGCCAAATGGATAAAAATGACGCTAAATCAATGAAAATGAAGACTAATTGTCGAAAATTCAATATCTTGGAAAGAATATTAGTATCTACTACAAGAAAATCCTATTTTTTTACTGTAAAAGTAGTAAATTCATTACATTATATAAGGAAAGTCATGTGTTGCCCACATCAGATTTTTTTATTTTTCCTTCTTCTTTCTTCTGATCATTCTAAGGACGACAAAGTTCAAAGTCTCTTTTGATTTTCCTTTTTCATCCAAAATAGAACTTTTAAAAAATTATAATACCATTTCGGCTCAGTGTGCTTACACCTGCCTCGTCGATCCATGTCCATCTGCATCGTCTATCTCTTTCTGTCCATCGATGATTTCGATTCGTTTGCGTCCATTGGTCCTTTTTGTCATAAGGTAAAATTGTCCTTAGCCTTTTACTTATATATTTTACTTTCTCTTATGAAAATTAATTCTCTCCGAGCTTGACCACATACGGCACCAATTCGTGCGGCGACATCATGTCATAAGGTAAAATTGTCCTTATCAAAAATTACCTGTATAGGACTTACCTATGATGCCGCCACTAAGGGTGGAGCATGTAAGCTCCCGGTTCTCAAGCTCGGACTACGAACACACAAAACATAAAGAAATACACAAGCTTAATTGCTCAATTTATTTTAATATTTTACTTAATAGTTATCTATTGTATCTGGAGTAACTATGCTATAATTAAATCAAATATTAAAAGACACATAATACTAACAATATTACATTAATATATATATATATTTACACACATAATAACTTTGACTTAAATTTCTTAAAAACAGTTTCCTTTAAACAATCGATAAAGAATAGTTCTTATAGTTCAATATTACGAACTCGTTCATATGGTCTACTCATACGAACTGGTAGTCAATTAATTTAATAATTGTTAAAGGTGTGCCTTCCGTGCTAATAGTAACAATTGAAAGTTGGTTACCTTTTCTCTTTGTGTTACGTGCATATTCGTGCTATTTCAATGATGTAGGAACACCGTTACACATCTAACTGCACTCGCTACCATTTTGTTGCTCACATTCTATAGACACTTTTCACAAACCCAAGAAAACATGATGCTGACTCGTTCGAAAGTTTTAAGTCGACTAAAAAAACCTCAGGTGCGTCTAGGACGCTGTCGAAATTGCATCTGTGGAAAGTTCTAGAACATTCTCTCAAACCTTTTTCTTTTCACATTGTAGTGTCGTTGTTGATTCGTTGAAGTGAAGAAGGGGATGCGCTGCTTATTTATGTTTGTATTGCCATTGGCTCCCTCCGTAGCATTTAAATAGCTCATTAGCTAGGTTGGCATCCGCAATTGGAATTGCAAAATGGCTAGGTTGGCATCCGTAATTGGGTGGAAACATGTAATACAAATATTGTGTTACACTTTTCTTGTCCATCGATGATATTGGTTCCTTTCTGTCCATCGATGATTTCGGTTCTCACTCGTGATATTTCTCTTCTGCGGATAAAACTGTTTCTGCTGTGATTTTCTTGGTCCTTTATCAATTCCATTCCGGTTCCCTTCTGTGCTAATTCTAAAATAATTTTATTTCGTTTTCGTAAACTTTTCTGGTATTTCTTCATTTGGCATTTCATTGTTCTGTGTGCTGGTGGTGCAATATCTTAATCTGCCTTACGCTTTCTGAAATCATATTTTCTTTTCTTTTTCTATTGTGCATTCGTATCACTTGTTTCTGACCAAGTTCGTTTTTGTCATTGCCTGTGCCACTATTTATCTGGACCACCGTTTTGAATGTTCCGTTTTCTTGAATTTGTTGTTGCATTCGTTCCCTCTACTATTGGAATTGTAGTTGCACTAGTTCCCGCTACTATTGGAATTGTATTTGCACTAGTTCCCGCTACTATTGGAATTGTATTTGCACTAGTTCCCGCTACTATTGGAATTGCATTTGCACTCGTTCCCGCTACTATTGGAATTGTAGTTGCAATCGTTCCCGCTAGTTTGCTTTTTAGACTTGTGCCACTTTTTGCATTCTTAATAATTTCCGATCCGAGTTTTTGACTTGTGCCACTTTTCGCTTCCTTAATAGTTTCCGATCCGAGTTTTTGTGCCTTTTTGATTTCTTCCGGATGTTCCCTATTTGGAACTGTTACCCTATTTTCATTTTCTGTAACATGATCGGATTGATCAGAATTACTTTGTTTCGATTCCTGACGAGATATGCATGTTTTAGAAATATCATTCCTTTCTGACGATGTACAACTAGTTTACACTCAGATCATCACAATTTATGAACTTTTCAAGTAGATACGTCCTTAATATTTTAAATCACCGATTCACTTTCAAAATCTTTCACTCTACTGTTTGCCTCCGTCAACGTGCTTTCTGCAACTTCCTTATTTCT
Source organism: Amaurobius ferox (assembly GCA_951213105.1). NCBI lineage: Eukaryota > Metazoa > Arthropoda > Arachnida > Araneae > Amaurobiidae > Amaurobius > Amaurobius ferox. The sequence continues at coordinate 100,991,610 of OX578141.1, read as the reverse complement.
ACTTTCTTGCACTTCGGAATTTGAAATTTCGGCTAAATTTAGATCATTTTGAATGGCTATCTCATTTTCTTCCATTGCACCAATTTTTATTTCCGTTTTATCATTCATTACTGAAGGTTTAACTGCCATCATCATATTTCGTTCATTTCGATTATTATGTTCTGAATTATCTTGAGGTACACTCTTAATTTCAACATCTAATTCGCTCATAGGCGTTCATTTAAAATTATGGCTATTACTCTGTATTTCAGCACTTTTTCGATTACTTTCAGTTGTTTCAGCCGTAATTCCAGGCTTTATCACTTTAGAATTTACAAAATCAACACCAGTTTGTAAAGCTGCTTTTTGGTCCTTAGTGAACTCGATTTCTAACTTTTCTTGCACAATTTTTGAGTTTTTCATTTCAAATTTTACTGACTTTGATTTAAAATTTAGTTCAACATTTGCTTCCTTTAAAAAGTCAAAGTAAAATTGGTATACAACAATAATAAATAATAGAATCCTCACAAGTGATTGAGGTGTCCTTAGCGGAGAAATTAAAAAACTAGAACTACGAACTTGGCACCAAATCAAGGGACAAGAAAGCTAACTACAAACTTGTAGGGCAATTTCTAATTAGAAAAACTCGAATTATTGCTCGAATTCGAATTTTCAATCCCATCACGAAACTTTTCCTATACATCATATCATGTACACAGGGAAAGTAAATAAGGAGGACCACTGAATCTCCTCACCGATTTGTTAACAATTTTTGGATGTTAAAATATTCTAAATTCGAAGGATTCTTGTAACATGGATAAATTATTGTTTCGGTATATTAATCATGTACTAAGTTCAGTTCAATTTGAATTTTTAGTAAAAAATGGAATAAACAATTTATTTATTTAAGCCTTTGTCAGGAAAATGAAACACGAAACAGGAATTCTCTGTTTATTGTTTCTAAAAAAAATAAATTGTGATTTAAGAATATTAAACATGTCCAAATATCAGTATGATTTGCATTTTCATAAAATTAAATATTTCTATTAATATTTCCGAAAATTTTCAAACAAATGGAAAGAGAATATTAGCAGGGATGTAGTTCGTTTTTTATTTTTAAAATATGTAAAATATTATTTCAGGATATTAAACACGCCAACTAAATTTCGCACTTACAAAAAGAAATCAATAAAGTATTGTATTTTTATCTTAAAAATGGAAAATTATCTTCGGTAGGTAATAAGTGTGGTTTCAGGTTATAAATAACGTCCTCTACATTTCTGTAAGATTTGCACATAAGGAAGTTTAAATAAATACATTTCTTTTTGAAGAATTTGTCAGTAAGATGAAAATTGAACTTCATCGGGGGATCTTTATTTGCATCGAGAGGGAAAGAAGCAGCGGTGAAATGGAGCACTCAGGTCTCGGGGTGAACCACGTGGATTTGAAAGAGACTATTGTGCATGACCTAGCCAATAATCAAAAGCCCACAATGAAGGACTTTGTAAGAATTCGTGAGGAAATAGCCACGTACAGTAATAAAATACTGTTAATGGACATGATTCAGAACATATTGCCAGCTGATGAGAAGAGAGTCGGAAGCATAGTGGAACAGCTTGATATAGTCTATAGATATTAGTGTCAAAATTAAGCAACGCAACCGTCTACGGAAAGATTGGCACGGCACTAGATTCCCTGCTAACGGCGCAAACTACCGTAGACCCCAGAACGAGACCAAGGCTCTCATTGGTGCACACACCCAGCATCGCTGGAAAACATACATTCAGGAGCTCACTACTTCAGATGGCAGTCTCTGGTGAAAAGTCAAACAACTTAAAACTCCTGGAGCACAGATTCTACCCCTTAAAGGCCGACACGTACTCGTCCAGATTGAGGAGGAAAAGGCCAATGCAATTGCAGACAGCTTGGAACTGCAATTTTCTCCTTACGCAAACCCCAACTTTAGCCATTTCTACCCACAAATTGAAACTGATGCACAGCTGACCAATGCCATTGCACTACACGACCAAACACCTAATGATTTACAACGGACAACACTGTTTGAAGTACTTATCATCATCAAGGTATTATAGTTAAAGAAATCTCCTGGTATTGATCGGATTAATAATTGCATCATTAAGAACCTACCCTTTTCCTATGTTTGCTGGATCGCCGCTCTAGTAAATAAAATGCTAGAGCACCCCTCTTTTCCCCAGAGCTGGAAAACTGACACCGTCATCCCCCTTTCTAAACCTAACCATAACAGCTCTCTCCCAAAGAGTTACCGTCCAATAAACTTTCTCTCCACCCTACCGAAAATCTACGAACTTGTGTTGCTTAGAAGATTAGATAGTGTCTGCAGATCTCCCCAAATTCTTATTCCTGACCAGTAGGGCTTCCAAGCTGCTCATTCTACACAGATCCAGCTCATGAGTGTAGTTGAAACTATACCTACTAATTCTCGCAACAGACAGTACACCGGTATTGTGTTTTTCGATATAATGAAGGTATTCGACAAGTGCTGGATCCTGGGTTTGATTACCAAATTTGTGTGATTTGATGTATCAACCCGACTACTTACTAACATCAACTCGTATCTCACCAATCATTCCTTCCATGTACGATTTGATAATTTCCTCTCCTCGCCCCGTCCGATCAAAGCTGGAGTTCCGGACGGGAGCAATCTCAATCCTCTACTCTTCAACCTCTACAGTAACGATATGTCACACGTATCAAAGTTGAAACTCTGAATTTTTGCAGACGAAACCGCGATCATAGCCCGCTGCGTCTTTCCCCAGAATACGATCAACATCTTACAAAGTTTCATCACACACAACACAGCCTTGAGCGTTAGCTCGTTCATTGGAAATTCGAAATTAATGCTTCCAAGTCTAATGTTGTTATTTTAAGCCCCACTACAGTGCAATTACCCATAAATTCCAAATTCGTATCTTCAATGAGAGCATTCCTTTTAATCATGCCGTAATATATCTGTGTGTCACTCTTGACGCCCACATGACTTTTGACTTTAACATCGACTTAAAAATCCAATCTACCAAGCAAGCTATTAAAGCTCTGCATCCCCCACTCTGCAGAGGATCGCCGTTTCTCTGGAGAATAAATTTATTCTCTACAAACAAGTCACTACACTTTTGTTTTTGTGCGTCTGTCCCGTCTGAGGTTAGGCAGCAAACACACATATTCGGAAATTGCAATTTATCCAAAATAGACTACTACGTATGACTATCAAGTCTCCTTGGATTGTTCAAAACGAGGTTATTCGTTACGATCCTAAAGTCTCTGGCATTGTAGAGCAAAAATTCGAAAGCTCACTCAAAATTTCTACATCCAAAATTTCGAGAAAGCATGCCTGTCAGAAGTGGATCTGAATTATGACCTGAGGCCGACGTCCAGTAAATACCGACCGCAACATATTATTTCGGACCCAAGGCAAACTTTCAATCCACGACCATTGAGAACTCACCTTCCAGCCCTGTCTCTGCCGGTTTAACTCGTCCAGACTAAAGATGGCTCCACATTACAGTTTATCACAAGATGGTGAATAAAATGGGTATGCCAATAAAAACTTAAGGTTAGTGAAATTAATTATATGGTACTGTGGGAAAACAAATGACAGGTGCTGTATTTGGAATCACTTTAAATAACATCTGTCTGGTAAACCAAATGCAATTTACTGTAACTCTAAGCCTGCTTGTCTGATTATAAAATTATTTATAAATTTGTAAAGCTCAACGTATGAGCGCATTGTCTATCTAGCATATGCAACACTGTTAAAAAATATGTATTGCTAGCATTCCTGATGATGTTTTAAATCAAAAAGTGAACTTGAACCAGCTGAATAGGTAACTTTACTGGTAATTTTACTATTTTTTGATTAAAATGACTCATTGCTCTGTACTAGAAAGGACACACATTTTCTCTCTTAAATATACACAACAAAATGGTTATTCGTTTGATTTTGATACCTGAAATTCTAAAATTGTGCTTCGATTTACCATGGCCTCGTGATGGCAAAATAATGTATTCAAAAATACTACATCGTTTTGCTTTTACAAGACTAGCTGGTTTTCTTTCAATTGGTTAATCTCATATTTTTGTTTAAGGCCCATCTAAATTAATAAAGAATGAAAATATATCCTAAGTATTGATCAATTTGAAAATAAATTAACACCTTTCATATCAGACTGATGTTTCTCAAGATGTCGTTTTGCCATTAAAAGGTCGAATAGTGTCTACACACCCAGGATTAGACAAAGACTTAAATAGAGTGGAAAATACATTTTAATGGGTAAATTGTTATTGTTTTCAAACAAATTGAGATAGTCACGTCCAATTTGTTGAGGTTACTACAATACATATCCCTGAAAGGCCTGTTGATTTTCAGAGAAGTCCTGTTAGAGAAAGTCCTCCATATTTAGTTTAGAAAAAAGTATGCTCAAATTACTCAAACTATTACAAAATGAATCACATGACATATTAATGTTTATTTAAAAGTGAATGTGATAATTCATACAACGTTTGTATGTGGCGCTGTCTGGATATTAAACTTTTTTCACCTAAAACGATACAAGGCATTAATGAAGAGTCATTTAAATTTTTAACACTTTACAACATAGTTGAAAAATGTTTATGACTTAGTTCATTCTGTCTGTCTGTCTGTCCGTTCGCACGGTAACTGCCGTAAAAATGATTTTATCAAAATGAAATTTTAGTATGTTTTTCAGAGGGTTTGTGCGACCTATGGGAATGTAAATGAATAATATCACCCAATTAGTTTTGGACTGAACCCGGGTTGAAAAAATGAAATACATTGAACCCTATGGGACCTACTTTTTCAAACGTTTTTTAAGCGAATTCACAAATTGCTTCGAAAGTTCAAGGAAATATTCAAATTATCCCATTAAAAATCGGAAAATTATTTAGCAAAGTATAGTCGATAGATTTTAAAATAAAATTAAAATAATAATTACACCCATATTAGATGAAGAGATCACGTGACCTACTTCAAAATAACATGTGGCATGTATCTTATGTCGAAATCGTTCGAAGTTCTTTTTAATTTATATTTAGTGTTGTGTCATTCCTAAAACTTTTTTATTTTTGCTCAATTTATGTGCATTTATATTCTGAAACAATGCAATTACAATATATTTGAGTTTAAATGATCATTCAACATTGCTTATTTCTACAACGAAGATTAATTTTCACTTATGGAGGATGTAAACAAATAAAGATGTAGGATGAGTTATATAAGAACTGCTGAATTTCTTTAACGCAAAATATTTAGCTCTGGAGTCTGCAATATAGATGATATGAGTGAAACATTCATTGATTTTACATAGAGAAGCAGACAATTTTAAACAGACTTTTTCGATGAAGTTTGGTTAAATTACTTTTACCTCCATGGTTTTAAGTTTTTAAATGAAATAAATCATTGTAGTATTGTGATGAATGAAAGGAATGGAATAAAAGTGTATGAATGAAATATTTACTGCTTTTACTTAGAGAGCCAGCCAATTTATATTTCAATGGCGTCATTTGAATGAAGTTTTAAGTTTTCAAATTTAATAAATGAATTTAGTATTGTGATAATTTTGAAAGTATTACCGCTGAATGTATCGCATTTTAGAGATGTTTAAATAAAATTGCATTTCAGTTGGAAAGTGTTTCATAATCTATGTTTTTTGCAAGATTGATATTTCTTGTTATAAGTTACCATGATCCTTTCTTCAGATATTAGAAATTTTTCTCGGCAGAAGGAGTTGATATCTCTCGAACAAATTGAATGGGAAAATTGAGTGCAATTTGGTAGGATTATTTCAATAAATAAATATTAGAGGATTATAGATTTTAGGATAACACAATCAATGAGAAGGTTTTTAAATTGCCAAACATTTATTTCCAAGATTAAAAAATATTTTAAGAAATTTATTAAGGAACCATCATATAGTTATAAGTGGTGCGTAAACTTCAGCTTCTACGACACTACTCGTATTAAGAATTTTATTACCTTTCCACAATTCTTTCGTACAGTTCTGTGATAATACTGTGATAATACTGTCGGAAATACTGGAAGTGACATTTTCAGAACTTAAAATGGAAATCTTTAGTGAACGCTCAACTCTCTCCAAAATTCGATGCTGAATCCACATGAGTAATCTTCTAAGCTTTATCTATAGATAATCCTGAAAAATTCATAATTAAAGAAAAATTTACATTTTGCTATCGGAACTGACATCACTACAACCGGAAGTGGATATCCTTAGTGAGATCCAACTCCCCTAGAATTTAATGCTGAGTCCATATCAGCCATAATCTAAACTCTATCTATAGCCGATTCTGGAACGCATAGATATTTCAAAAAAATTTTTGAACAAGATGTGGAAAATTTTGCAAATTTTTCAACCCACTCAAAAATTTAATGCTGAATACACATTAGTTATCATCTAAGCTCTATCAATAGTCGATGCTTATAAATAGATGTTTCAAAGAAAATGAAAAATTTTGAACCGGAATTGGGAAAAAAATAGAAGTGAAAATCCTTATTACCCCCCGTTTGAAATTTGATGCTGAATCCATCATCTAAGTAAGTTTTATCTACTCCCAATTCTGAAAAATAGATGTTTCAAGCCAAACTGTTGTGTCGGAAGTGTAAAAAACCGGGCGTGGATATTCTTAGGGAACTCCCTACGGTCTCGGAAATTTGAGCTAAATTCATATCAGATGTTATCTAAGCTCTTTCCATAGCTGATCTTTGAAAAAAGATATTGAAAGGAAAAATGTTAATTTTTTAATCAAAAGTGACATCTCCAGAACCGAAAGTGGATATCCTTAGTCTATTTTCTTACCCACTTTCGAATTAAATGCTGCATCCACAGCGGTCGCTATCTAAGCTCTGTCTATAGCCAATTATGAGAAACAGATATTTTAAGAATTTCTTTAAAGCGGAAGTGGAAAAAGAATCAAAATTGGGAATGTTTAGTGAGCCATCCTACCTGCTCTAGAATTTTTTGCTGAATCTATGTCAGTTATTATCTAAGCTATAATAATAGCCAAGCTTAATAAATTATTTTTAAAGGAGAATTGAATTCTTAGAACTAGAAATGTAAAATAACCCGAATACCCAAGTCCTCAGTGATATCCTCCTGAATTTGACTCTGAATGCATATCAGTCATTGATTGTAAAGCTCTATTTACCACAAATCCTGAGTAGAAGATGCTTTAAAAATTTTAGTGAAAGTATAGATGGCATATTTGATTGTCACAAGTAATTGTTTAAAATATTTTGAAGGAATAGATGTTTCGCGTGTAATTTTTATTTAGAAGCAAGTGACAACATTTACAGAACGATTACACGGGACATACTCTTTCCCGGTCACCCTCCTTGCTGCTCCATGTCTTCGGACGAGTCGGACGGTCTGAGATTCCGACATGACATACTCGAGATATTATATCGTTATCGAGATATTATATCGTTTTTATAAAAATAAATAAATATGTAAATACGTTGACTGTAATCAAATGAGGGAATGTTTTGTAAGTACACTATTAAAGCCAGGGGCGCGGTAGCCCATTGGTTAGCGCGCTGGAGTTGCACTCGGTAGGCCCGGGTTCGATTCCAACCACTGCCAAAACTGCCGCCGTGTTCACGCGGAGTACGATCACGTTAAACATGTGGGTCCGTAAATCCTTCCGAGAGGTTGGTGGAAGGAGGGTACGGTCCCTGTGGATGCCTCCCCCACTGGGTTCCGGTCTAAATTGGGTGGCACTTCCCGGCCGTCCATACTGTTACCTTACACCTTTCTGGTAGGTCGGACGGTCTGGGTAACAACAACAGCAACTATTAAAGCCAACCTCTTTGCTTGCTGGTTTCTCTGTAATATAGCCACGCTTTAAGGGTAGTGTAGTAATAACATTTTATTATTTGGAGGGACATATAATAATTACATATTTTAAGAATGTCGTTTTTCTTGTAGGGATTCGTCTCTATAGGGATTGCTGATTTAATATTTTTGATTCAAATTACAACATTTCACCCCGGAGAAGCCAGGTTAAAATTGTTAGTACACTTATCTGTGTATATAGGATACAGAAATAATGAAAAGGCTAAAAGTGGGGGAAATGATGACTTTTTAAAATCCACATAATAATTGTTTAATGTATTTTTCTTTTCAGGGCCCATAGAAACACACAAATATTGAATCTTTTCATACTCGACCACGGGAAAGAACATCGATTTTCGATCTCCCCCATTTTCGAAGTAATTCCAGAGCATCCAAAGGCCAGATAGGACCATCCAAAGGCCAGATCGTATAGGATGCCAGACATCCTAGAAGGTTAATTTTTTGTGCAATTGCGGCATCGACTATAGTACATATCCTTATGGAGCCAGATTTTTGAACTTCCTCCATCCGGAATGTGGACAAAGAATATGGGATTTTGTCTTATCAGATTCTCCAGTACCTTCTGGAGTCCTATGCATATTTTTTGTGCAATTGCAATATCGACTACCTCACAGAACTTAATGGAGCAGTATTTTCTATCTTCGGGTCTATCTGTGAAGCGGAAAAAATGTGTTTGTGTATTTCCAGCTAGAATCTTCTGGAGTCCTAGAAGGCTGATTTTTTTGTGCAATTGTAGTATTGGCTACAGCACAGAACTTAATAGAGATGAGTTTCTGACCTAACTTCCACTCGGGAGAAGGAAAAAATGTTTTTTTTTGTAATCACCGCCACTCCAGAAGACCCCACTAGATGGCTTATTTCTGCATACTTGTCTAACGACTATAGGACACAAACTAACGGAGTCGGATTTTTGATTTCTCTCCTGGGCGGAAAATAATAGTGGCTGGAGATGGAAGCTCTCTGGTGACCTAGAAGGCTGAATCTTTGCTCCCTTATAGTTTCGAATTCGAGACAGAACCAACCAACGAAACATTCGATCGAAACGACTATTTTCGATGCATACCGCCATGCATTATTAAACAAAATAAAGCTTATTAAAAAAGTTGCAACATAATTTTTAAGAAAGTTACTTTCCCTGTCTTTGACAGGCTTAAATAATTATATTTGGATAACAGTAAAAAAAATCGCACAAAAAATAAGCAAAAATATGCTGCTCCTTGAAAACGCATGCAAAGTAATAGAGTACAAACTTAATTTATTTCAATTTGTACTCAATAATATTGCATATTTCTCTCCTTATTTCTATACTTATTTTATTTCAAGCCTGATGTTTCTTTTCGCGAAGAGAATATAAAGCAGACACGAATTCTATAATGTTTTAAAAATTCAAAACAATCTCAATTATCGTTTCCAACTTTAATGGTCCGATTGTCGTACGTTTGTATACTTTCACTATTCCACCCAGTGCAATATTTCCAACTGTAATCGTTAGAACAAGAAAAAAAAATTTCTGACACGCCGTGACACTTTGCAAATGTGATTATACTGTCTAACAAAAGCAACCCACCAATTAGCCATTTATAACCAAAATGGGCGCGCTCCTGCTATCCATTTTAAGTAGATTTGAATATTTTAAAATCTAGTATTCTATTGTTAATAGTTTATTTAACTTTCAAAGAACGGATCAGCAAAAATGGACAGAAAGTTATGAATGGATAAGTTTTTATTTTTCTTAACACACGAAGTCTCGTGTCGCGATATATTTTGTCTAAATTTATCTTTCAAAGTTAGCTCCGAGTTTGAGTTTTTTTTAAAGATTTTCACTGAGAGTACTTTCTTATGTACTCGACTGAAGGAAACGTGTGATCCATATCGGTATACAATTTCTACAATGAATATAATTTGTGAAAATGAAAATTATTGATACTTTTTTGATAGAAATACATAAATTTGATGATTACGATTTCTTCAAGAGAGATTTGAGCTCTCATCAAAATAAGTAGGAATTAGTGTGGAATATTAATAGAAGAATCAAATGTATCAGCTAACAAATGCCTGTATACAATAGTACAGAGGATCGAAAAATTGCACACATCAAAATTTTAAGTTATATAATGAACTTCAAAATTTGAATAGCAGAATATTTTTAAGTCAAGTAGCATTATATTCGTTCAAAACTATATCAGAAATAATGCCCCATGTTTATAATACAGCAGACCACAATTATAAACCTCTTTTAAACGCTTTCCAATAAAGTTGAAAAGTGTTTATGACTTTGTTCATTCTGTCTGTCTGTTCGCTTGATAACTGCCGTAAAAACGACTTTCTCAAAATGAAATTTTAGTATGTTGTTGAGACGGTCTTTGAGACATATGAGAATGTAAATGAATAATATCACCCTATTCGTTTCGGATTGAGCCTGGGTTGAAAAGGTGAAATGCATTGAACCTTATGGAATTTTTCAAATATTTCTTAAGCAAAGTTAAAATTCACAAATTGCTTCGAAAATTTTAGGAGATATTCAAATTATCCCATAAAATATACAAAAAAAAAATTCGCCATTTTGCGTATTTTCAGTGCATCTACATATATCTGTGCCAACGCAATTAAAATATTTTTGAGTTTAAAAGATCATCAAACTTATTTCTAGAAAGAAACCTAATTTTAATGGATGCAGAATGCAAACAAGTGATTGTATGATGAGTTGCATAAGAATTGTTGAAATTTTTTCACGCAAAATGATTTAGTTCTAGAGTCTGGAATAAAAGTGATATGAATTAAATATTCATTGCTTTTACATAGAGAACCAGGCGATTTTTATTTCTATGACGCCATTTGAATAAAGTTCATATTTTTGGGGGAAGTTCTAAGTTTTCAAATATAATAAATTATTGCAGTACTGTGATATTTTAAAATATATCAGCGCTGAGTGTATCACATTTTAGAGATGTTTAGATAATATTGCATTTCAGTTGGAAAGTGTTTCATAATCAAGACTTTATGCATGATTGATCTTTCTCCTTTAGCAATATAACTACATGGCCTTTCTCTAGATTGAAAGAAAAATGTTTTAGAGCTTTTTATATCTAGCCATTCATATGAGAATGCAATTTAAGAGTTTCAGAAGAGTTCGTTGAAGAGTAACGCCCTAACACAGTCTCTATTTCAGACAATTTATTCCCAGTTAAAATGGAAGGCCTGTTTTCTCTCTTTTTTTATGCAAGAGATCTAGTTTGTCGAAAACGTTTTACTTACTTCGTAACTGTTGAATAGTTAGGGATTTTAAAGCATGGGTGTCTGTTCTGTAACAATCTGGTGTCTCTCTTATAAGAATAACTAGAGAAATATTCCTGCAAAAATTATTTCGTTCTGCGAAATTGCCATGTTCTTCGATTGATAAAATTGAGGGCTGTGATTATCGTCTGACGTATTAGAAACAGCAGCCTACTTTTCTGATAAAATTTTAAGTGTGTGTTATAGCCACTTAGCTGAAAATATTCTACGATTTCAATTTCTCAGTATATTATATGATGTTAAAATTTTATGTACGTGACATATTGATTATCCTGCAAGAACGTTAAAATAGACAGAAGCAAAGTTAGAATGTCTATAAAACTTGATATATTTTTTATGTCAACAAAATACGATATATTTTTTATGTCTACCAAACTTGATATGCTTTTTGAGTCTACCAAACTTGATATACATTTTGTGCCTACCAAACTTGATATACTTTTTGTGTCTATCGAATTTGATATACTTTTTGTGTCTACCAAATTTTATATACTTTTGTATCTAACAAACTTGATATATTTTGTATGTCTATTAAAATTGATATATTTTGTATGTCAACCAAATTGATGTACTTTTATATGTCTACAAAAATTGATACATTTTGTATGTCTACAAAAATTGATACATTTTGTATGTCTGCCGAATTAGATATATTTTGTATGTCTACTAATCTTGATATACTTTGTACGTCTTATTTTGTATATATTTTAAACTTGATACATTCTGTATGGCTACCAATTTTGATATATTTTGTATGTCTACCAAACTTGATATATTTTGTATGTCTACGAAACTTTTGTATGTCTACCAAATTTGATATTTTATATGTCTAACAAACTTGATATATTTTGTATGTCTACCAAACTTGATATACTTTGTATATTTACTGAACTTCATGTATTTCGTATATCTGCCGAATTTGATATATTTTATATGTCTACCAAACTTGATACATTTGGTAAGTCGGCCGAACTTGATATATTTTTTATGTCGACTAAGCTTGATATACATACATTATGTATCTACCAAATACGATATATTTTGTATATCTACCAAACTTGATATATTTTGTATGTCTACCAAACTTGACGTATTTTGTATGTCTACCAAACTTTGCAGAGTGCATTTTGACGATAAAAAATTGCAATTATGTTCAAGTAGCTCAAAGGTATAGTGTCAGGCAGTCAGTATGGAGATCCGTGTTTATCTCCGGATGGGATAGCAAGGATCTCTACAATGAAACCCGAACGAATTTAGCCTATAGGTTGTTGTTATTGTTAGATCCAGACCGTTCAACCGACCCGGAGGTTTATGGTACCTGTTATCCTGTAGTTTATATTGAGGGCCTGAAAGTGACCCTAGTACGATTAGTACGGATTCAGTAGACTCTGATATATGGGCTCCGATTCCATATCAGGAGGACAACGACGACGCAGGACACTAACCTGGATAAAAATAGTAGTATCAGGAGGCTAAACTGATGTCAAAATAGCAGCAAGTGTTCCGTCAGATTGTGATTTTGCACGTCAGTCTGGCATTACAGGGAAGATAATAATGAGTGCACGTAGAAGATAAGAGCTTGCAATTCCGTCCCAACAGCTCAACGGTAATGCGTCGGCTGACCAGTACGAAGATCCGTGGTTCGATTCTCGGTTGCGGCAGCAAGTTGTTTTTACAACTTGATATATTTTGTAAATTAATTTACAAATTTAGGGATTTTACAAATCAGAATATCTTACTTTTAGATTTGTTTGTGACGACAATTTTATATTGAAAGATATAATTTTATACTTTTCATTTGCTATGATGGAATTAAATATTTTTAACGAAATGTCTTGAAGACAATTATAGCTTTGAATGACACATATATTATTTCTGTATATTAGAGCTGCATATCAGAATTTGCACATATATTAAATCATAAATGACTGTTGCTAGTAGAGAAGAGGTATTTAAAGTGACCATGTGCTATTTTTACATCTTAAACTTACTGCTACCTATTGGAAATGAGGTAAACAAGTTTGTCTGAGATTAATTTTCTAGGTTGATACCGAACCATTTAGATTCGTAGAGTTTTACATTTAAAAAAGCATTTATCACGGTCTCTAATGCAATTACTGTGATGCCAGAAATTGTACAACTTCCAATTATGGACATAAAAACGGCGAAAGTAGGTGTTGTTGTTGTTGAGACCCAGACCGTCCGACCTACCAGAAAGGTGTAAGGTAACTGTATGGACGGCCGGGAAGTGCCACCCAATTTAGACCAGAACCCAGTGGGGGAGGGCGAAAGTAGGTGTGCTATTTTCCATTAAACTCAACAACAAACGCGTCCAACAAAAATACAAAGGTCGCGCCAGTCTAATTATATAAAATTACATTATAGCATTTTAATATTCGTAATATAATGAGAGTAACATGAAACTACTTCTGAGCTGAAAATTCCTGCTGCAGATTCCATGCGATGTTACGCGATGTGCTCACTCGACAACTAGTATTGGGAGTTGGACGAGCAACGGCGCGTCATTGCCAATGACCAGTCCTTACAGCAAGTGGGAGGAATTTATGAAGTTTAAACATCTCATGTAGGTAGCACATGACTTTCCCTCTGTACTGCAATGAAATTACTTCTTTCACTATGAAAAAACAATAGATAAGTTCTACGGCAGAACGTTTTTAATGTTGAATTGTACATTTGTCACTTTTCAGGATGATAATGTGTAAAAATAATTCGAAGTATCCGATTAACTTATATTTAACATAACTCTAAAATGACCACAATCATTATTGGTAGCATCCGCAATAAGAAATATAGTCCATATATTATAGAAAAATATTTAAAAAATTAATCCATCAGTTTGGTGACAGTTTAGTTAACTTAGCGTCATTTTTGCAATTTTGATGATATTTTTGTCAATTTAGGGCAACATATTACCAAATTGGCAATATTTCGCAGAATTAATCCCCAAGTTCGGAAAATTGGTCGTGAAACGAATGTGAAAACGAAATGTGAAAACGAAATTGGTTAAATTTAATTATAAGTAATTATTGACCTCTCCGCTAATGAAATTGTCTAACAGTGGAGCATAAGTGTACATGGTGTTCCGTATGCGGCATCTGAAATAGATGGGTTTAATTCTTTGACACAATGTGGAAGTGAATATTAACATGTTTTTCGGCAATTAATTTCAAATTTAATGCCTCAATTGCAATCTAAAGTTAAACGTCCTATCAGCGGTTCATATAATAAAATGCAGTATTTTAATGAGAACTGACTTTTGTTTGAAAATGATGTTGGCTCATCCATAATAATTTAATGTAAATGCATTCTTATTATTAAATCAGAACTATGTCACTACTTAGCAACATCAAACTAAAGCCTTCTTACTACCTTGTTCTTATTTCCATTTTAATACCCAAAGCTTTTAATTTTATGACTTAGAAATGCTGGAGGCTTATATCGAAACCGAGACATATACAGAATAATTTAAAATTACACGGCCGGAGCAGATACTTCTCCCTTAAATGAAAGTCAATCACCGCTGCCGTAATACTTTATTGTGATTAAATTGGCTCCAGATGCGGTAAATTTTAATAAATGAAAGTTCTTCAAGCAAACAAACTATAAATGGGTTCGGTTATATAGAACATGATGCAGCAAAATAAATCATTTTTGTATTAAAACTAATAAAGAAACACGAATAGGTATTTCAGATTTGTATAAGTTTGAACAAAGATAATGAGCACCAAAACGGATCTTATACATATATGTATACATATATAAATATATACATATATATATATATATATATATATATATATATATATATACATATATATATATATACATATATATACACATATATATATACATATATATATATATATATATATATATATATATATATATATATATATATATATATATATATATATATATATATATATATATATATATATATATATATATATATATATATATATATATATATATATATATATATATATTTTTTTTTTTTCAAAAAGAAAAGAGGTATGGATGGAAACAATATACCAAAAGATGGCCGGTCCATCTTTTGGTATATTGTTTCCATCCATACCTCTTTTCTTTTTGAAAATATTTTAATCCTCTTTTTAGTGCAGCTTTGCGCCTTTTAAGTGTGATTTCAGATGATTTTGTAATGTTGTATTTCACGGTGTTTTCATATTATATATATATATATATATATATATATATATATATATATATATATATATATATATATATATATATATATATATATATATATATATGTATATATATATATATATATATATATGCATATTGTGAGACCAGAATATGTTCTCACATGAGACATTTTTATTTGTATTATTTATGGTGACCAGAGCGGCTAACAAAGCTATAGTCTGGCTGGCGCCGGGGTTTATGAGGACTTGAACTTTAAGGTCATAATACTATAAATTTAGGTGTGCCAGACCAAAGGGGCTGAGAGGGTCTTTCTATATATGTGAAATGATGCCATTGGGTTAAGAAGAACCAATGAGCGCCAAGGGGAAGAAGGGCGGAGCTACCCCCCCCCCCCCCGCCGAGGAAACCACAGCTTGATGGAGACGAACGAAATCAGTTGGAGTGGTAGACAACGAGAAGCAGGATGGAATTCAGACATGAAAAGAAATAATCACGATTTTGACTAGAGCACGAGTAGAGAAAAGTGAAAAACTAGCAGATTTGTAAAGGTTCCGTAGATGTTCCAAATTAATGAAGGTAGATCAAATGGCGAGTGCATTAGTAGTACGAGGAGGAGCCACACACCACAGAGTTATGGCAGTATAAGACTGATGCAAGCGAGATGATAAGCCCAAGATTAAACTTGAAGGTATGTGCTCATAATAACAGGTCCTAGACAACAACGGTAAAACTTATATTTCTGGTCGCATATCTCCCCTTGCTAAAATAATTAAATGAAAATTGATAATAATTGAAAATTGATATTTAAGAAAATTGGTGTTATTGATAAATTGATGTTGTTAATAAATTACATTGTTTAAGTTTAAATAGTCTAATCTTTTTATATTAATTAATAATGCTTTTCAAGACTTACACAAAAGGTAAAAATAATTGGAGGGTTTATTGCGATACAATAACGAGCAATGTACGTTTTAATGTTAGTTCCACTTTATGAGATCAACGGCCATGTCTTTAATGATTAATAATAATTAATGTCAATTATAAATTTAACTTTACTTTTTAATTTCGGTTGCCACATTTTTATTAATACAATCACATATTTTTTTCTTTTTTTTACATCAGCCATTGAAATATATATATACTTTTCACAGAATTCTGTAACTCCCCTTACAATTGCATACGGGGTTGACAATCACCTGATATTGTCACTTCAACATCTTTTTTCTTACAACGCTTTGTATGTAAACAAACCACATACCTTCAAGTTTAATCTTGGGCTCATCATCTCGCTTGCATCAGTCTTATACTGCCATAACTCTGTGGTGTGTGGCTCCTCCTCGTACTACTAATGCACTCGCCATTTGATCTACCTCCATTAATTTGGAACATCTACGGAACCTTTACAGATCTGTTAGTTTTTCATTTTTCTCTACTCGTACTCTAGTCAAAATCGTGATTATTTCTTTTCATGTCTAAAATCCATCCTGCTTCTCGTTGTCTACCACTCCAACTGATTTCGTTCGTCTTCATCAAGCTGTGGTTTCCTCGGCGGGGGGGGGGGGCTCCGCCCTTCTTCCCCTTGGCGCTCATTGGTTCTTCTTAACCCAATGGCATCATTTCACATATATAGAAAGACCCCTCTCAGCCCCTTTGGTCTGGCACACCTAAATTTATAGTATTATGACCTTAAAGTTCAAGTCCTCATAAACCCCGGCGCCAGCCAGACTATAGCTTTGTTAGCCGTTCTGGTCACCATAAATAATACAAATAAAAATGTCTCATGTGAGAACATATTCTGGTCTCACACACACATATATATATATATATATATATATATATATATATATATATATATATATACATATACATATATATATACATACATATATATATTTATACATCATATATACATAATATATATATACACTCTTGTCCAAACGTTAAGCATAGTTGTTGTTTATGTGAAAATTTCAAGCAATCTACATCGGAATGGAAGGAAACGCGGTATGCGGGTGTAATAAGGTTATAGAAGAAAAAACAAGAAAGATCAATCATGCATAAGCATTGATTATGAAACACTTTCCAACTGAAATGTAATTTCATTTAAAAATTTCTAAAATGTGATTCATTCAGTGGTAATATCTTTTACATTATCACAGTACTACAGTAATTTATTATACTTAAATATTTAAAACTGTATCGAAATATAAATCATCTGATTCTTTATGCAAAATCAATGAATATTTCATTCATATAACTTGTATTCCAGACTCCAGAGCTAAATAATTTTGTGTGAAAAAAATTCAGCAATTCTTATGTAATTCATCTTACAATCGCTTGAGATATTTGCATTCTGCATATGTTAAAATTAGGCTTCCTTGAAGAAATAATAAAAGTTTAGGAATCATTTAAAATCACAACTATTGTAATTGCATAGGCACGGAATTTAGATACACAGATAATACACAGATAATATATATGTGTATGTGTATGTACTCAAAGTATTGGAATCGTGCCGAAGATCGGAACTCGAATTTTCAAAGGATCTACACGTTTTGGGACTTCTAGAACACGAAAAAACTACTTTTAGGAAGACGTCTGTGTGTGTAAGGGTGTATCTGTGTGGATATTACATCCACTCTAATTGAAAAACTAATGGACCGAATTTCATACAATTTGGTAGGTATGTTTTTTGTGGGAAATCCTGATGTTCATTAGATTATAGTACGATTCGTAATAAAAGAATCTGCCTTCTTTGCGAAATGGCCGCAGAAATTGCCTTTATCCACTCTAGCTAAAAACTAATGAACCAAATTTAACAAAATTTGGTGTATAATATTTCAATAACCGACAAGTGATTTATATACCAAATTTAACAAAATTTTGTATATAAGTCATTTGTAGGTTATTCTAGTACGATTCGGGAAAAAGGAATGAGCTATTTTTGCGAAATGGCCAGCAAAAATCGTTATATATAAAAATAAAAGACTACGTGTGCTCAATTATATCAATTAAATTCCTATTTTATATGAGATTTTTGACAACAAAAAGAATAAGACTAACCCCATTACTCTAGGACTAGCCGTTCTTGAGATATTCTAGTTTTTTCGCGTTTTCGCTACGCCACCTTTGACAATAAGTCCAGCTATCAAATGAGAACCAAATTTAAGTTTAACGTGTAAATTCAATGTCATTTAAAATACTTATGTTGTGCAGATAAACTCAAATTATCATTGAATAAATAAAGAGAACAAATATGAGTCTGTAGGGAAATACATGTGCTGTCCACATCAGAATTTTTAACAATATTACACCAATGATTTATAGAAGTGAACGGGGATTATTTTCAGGCCATTTCGAAAAAAATGTATGATCTATATTTAAAGATCCATCAAATTTTTGTCGAATAAAATGTTCAACAAATTTAAGCTGTGTACCAAATTTTAACTCTCTAGGACGTAGGGAAGTGCATTTAAAATGCCATCAAATAAATTTATCATGAAGAGTTATATAAAATTTAAAAAAAAAGAAAAATTGTTATCTACCAAATTTACTTTAAAATATGAAGCCACTCCCATATGCAAAACGTTTAAACAAATGGAGAGATATTTATTATATAATATCTCTTTCTTTTCTTTCTGGATGATATCCCAAAGTCAGAATTTAATTGAATTTGTTTTTTTCCCTATATTAAATATTTTTTTTAATTAAAAAACTACTTAACATATTTTACTGAATTTTTTTTTATATATTCTATGGGATAATGTGAATATTTCCTAAAAATTTCGAAGCAATTCGTGAATTTTAAATTTACTTAAAAAATGTTTGAAAAATTAGGTCCCATAGGGTTCAATGTATTTCATTTTTTCAACCCGGGTTCAATAAAAAACTAATTGGGTGATATTATTTATTTATATTCCCATAGGTCCTACAGACCGACTGAACAACATACTAAAATTTCATTTTGATAAACTCATTTTTACGGCAGTTATCGTGCTAACGGACAGACAGACAGACAGACAGACAGACAGACAGAATGAACAAAGTCATAAACACTTTTCAACTTTGTTGTAAAGTGTTAAAAACAATGCAAAACAAGGATATAAATGACTTTTATTATCCAAAGAAAAGGGTTGAAAGAAAAAGGGTCACAATACGAGTGTCAACTTCAATGAAACAGAATGATTAAAACAATGTGATGCTGCAGTTTAATACGGTGTGTGGGAACTTCGGGTGGCCACGCATGCTGCACAACGATTTCTCATACTTTCAATGAGGGTTTGGATGAGCTGTGTGTTCAAAGAGTTTTAGGCTTCACGGAGAGCAGTTTTAAATCCCGGACCGGAGCCTGGTGACAGAGGAGGCTGCAAGATGTCTCCCGAGCATATCCCACACATCCTCTAATGGACTCAGATCAGGAGATTTGGCAGACCACTGCATGTGCTGGATATCTTCTGTGTGAAGAAAGTAGTCGACCAAGGCCGCACGGTAAGGAGGCGCGTTATAATCCATGAATAGGAAATCAGGACCAACAGCACCTCGAAGCAATCGAGCGGTAGGTTCAAGAACTTCGTCCCTGTATCTTTGACCGGCAACCGACCCCGTGTCAAAGATGTGGAGGTCTGTGCGGCCGTTCATCATGATGCATGCCCAGGCCATGACTACCCCAAACGGAAAACGATGCCTTTCCGTAATGTTTTCTGGGTGAAAACGCGTTTCACGTTCTCTCCAGATCCTGGACTCGTCACTGAACATGACATTGACCACTGTTGTCTTGTGGAATACTGTTGTCCCCTCCACTGCCGATGTTCCAAACTCCACAGTAAACGTGCGCGCTTCTGTGCAGACGTCAGAAGGATGCAAACAGCTGGTGGTCTGGCATAGAGTCCAACGTGTCTGAGTCTTCTGTAAACAGTGTGTCTCGAAATAGTGACTCCAGTGGCGGCTGTCAGGGCTGAACCCAGATGTCTGGCAGAACGGTTCCTCTGACGTCGCGCAGTTATCACCAAATATCGGTCTTTCCAAGGGGTTGTTACCATTGGCCGCCCTGGTACTGGTCGTCGGGTAACATATCCAGCGGTTTGGAACCACTGCTACAGTCTGGAGATCACACACTGGGGCATGCTCAGAATTCGAGACGCTTCGGTTTGGGATCGACCGGATTCCAGCATTCCAATAATTTCGTCCTTTCAAAGACATGTCCAGTTGGCATCTTTGTGACATCTTTGATTTGTCCTTTTTGATTATTAACAACTCTCCGTACCACAGCAGTTGCGAAATTCTGCATCAACTGACTGTGCCGCTCGAGGCCGTTTTATACCCGTTCCGACGTGCGCCGGTGCTTTGCGCATGCCGACGTCGACTGAACTGTTTTGCATATGCACAATGATTTCCCTTCGTCCCACGATTCTTCACAACTGATTATGAACCATTGTATTCATTTTAACTCCGAACGTTTCGCATTTTACGAATTATGCTTAACTTTTGGACATGAATGTATATATATATATATATATATATATATAATTCAATTGAAACGGAGATATATATAAATTTCAAGAGAAGAAAAATGTGCGCAATTTGGAATAGGACCTGAGTTACAAGTCCAATGCTCTGCCATCTGAACTATCCTAGCACGACCACGACTCCGTCCAAAGTCCAACGCACCTTCACTATATATATATATATATATATATATATATATATATATATATATATATATATAATTCATGTTTTCTATAACATGTTCATATTAGCCTCATTTCACTTCGACAGTTTTGCATTGTTTCAATGTTTACTTTCTTATACTGTAGAATATAATCGAGAAAGTATTGTTTTCACGAAGATTTTCGATTTCAAGATGTTGATGGCAATATATGTTTTAGGACCTACTGAACAGAGTTTGAAAATTTTTAGAGCAATGTCCCTCTGTCTGTGGTCAATTTCGTATGTACGCGATCGGTGCCACAAATATTAATGGATTTTAACGAAGCATCTATATATACTAATTGCCAAGTGTCCGTCTGTCTGTCTGTCCGTCTGTCTGTCACACTTTTTTAGGCACTTACCGAATAGATAGAGACTTGAAATTTGGTACACGGCTCGGTCGTTCGATAATACCCCCTGGAAAAATCGAATTTTTCAAAAACGTTCTCTAGAGGGGGTGCCCCACACCAAAACATTCGAAAAGTGAAATGATGGGGAAGCATGCTTTGCGATGAGATTTAGACTTCAAATTTGGTGTATGGATAAATCGTTTGAAAGGAAGAAAGTGTGTAATTTCAGATTTCCAATATTTTCTACTTAAGGGGGTGCCGCACACTAAATCGTCCAGAAAGTGAAATGATAGGAAAGCATGCTTTGCGATAAGATAGAGATTTCAAATTTGGTGTATGGGTAAATCGTTCGAAAGGAAGAAAGTGTGCAATTTCAGATTTCCAATATTTTCTACTTAAGGGGATGCCGCACACCAAAATGTTGGATTTAACGAATAAATGAGAAAAGGTCCCTTTAAAATTTGATAGAGGATTGAACTTTGGTATATGAGCTAATAATTTGACGAAAATACTCCAGACGAATATAGTTTTTCAAAAATGTTTGTTTAAGGGGGTGCTCCAGAGTAAAACGTTCGAAAAGTGAATTGATAAAAAAAACCAAGCTTCGGAATGAGATAGAGATATAAAACTTGGTGTAAGGGTAGATAGTTTGAAAGGAAGAAAGTGTACAATTTTATTTTACCAATATTTTCTACTTTAGGGGGTGCCGCTTACCAAAATGTTCGATTTTCGGAATAAAGGAGAAACGCCCCTTTTGAAACGTGATAGAGGCTTGATATTTGGTATTTGGGCGAATCATCTGATAGAAATCACAAAAAGAATATAGTTTTTAAAAAATGTATAGTTAAGGGGTGGGTACTCCACACAAAAACATTCGAAAGTTGAAATGCTAGAAAAGCATGCTTCACGAGATAGAGACTTCAAATTTGGTGTACGGGTAAAAAGTTGTAGAGGAAAATGTGTGCAATTTCAGTTTTCCAACATTTGCTATTGTAGGGGTTGTCGCTCACTAAAATGTTCGATTTGCCGAACAAATGAAAAACGCCTCCTTTACAATGTGATAGAGGCTTGAAATTTAGTATATGGGCATTTGACAAAAAAACCAAACATAAATAGAGTTCGACAAAAATGTTCATTTATGGGTGTGCTTCACAGAAAAAAGTTCCAAAGGAGAAATAATAATATAGGGGTGCCTCGGGATGAGATAGACTTTAATGTGGTGCACGGGTAAATAATTCGAAAGGAGGAAATGCGCAAATTTAGTTTCCCAATATTTTCTTCTTTAGGGGGTTCTGCACACCAAAATATTCGATTTGTCGAATAAATGTGAAACGCGAATTATTAAAAATTTACATTACTCAGGGGTTGCTTATTGCGAGATCGTTTATTTTCAACGGGTATTTGGCTAGTATCTTTCTATTTGTCATATACATCATATTTACCATTGAATAAAATTATGCATGGTAAGGATAAACAACACTCTACTCAAGACATTGGGATCGGTAGTTGTTTAAAAATATCCTTGTTTACATCCATTAGCTACGTGTCTTCTTGCATCCAAATAGGGGCGACAAATATTAATGACTAACTAAACCTTTTGGGACAAATAAAATTAAGTGAAGTTGGAGATGATATTTCCTGGTTTTCTGTTGTACGTACGTTATTCCCATTTTATTTTGTGTTTACACTAGAAAGACTTATAAAATTTTATATTATATGTAACATATGTTTTCATTTTCATACCCATTTTCTGTAGCATATGAAATTCAGTTCACTCGTACACTACTTACATGTTTACAAGTATATGCCTTCTTTGAAATAACAAGATATGTAACGATAATGAAGATATGTAAGATAATAACAAGATTATGTAACGAACATTTTTTGTCTATGTAGCCCACAAATTATGTACAAGTTATATACTATGAATAGTTTTCAGTTAAAGTAGGTAAATACATTTGATAAATACGCACTCAGACAGACACAGAGACACAGACGTTTTGTTGAAAAAAAAATTTCGTATTCTAGAATGCTCGAAAAGTAATGATAAGTTCCGATTTTCCACGTGATTCCAATACTTTCCTATACATTACCATCATGTGTTCTAGGTGAAATAACATATAAATATATAATATGACTTTGAGAATTCATTTAGGGATTTAGGGAACATATATATAATTTGGAACAAATTGTAACATAGTCAGAAAACCATCTAAAATGTATATAATGAATATTCGTATTTTCGATTTATAAATTGATATTACATTTTGTATACAGTCTGTGTGGGAGGTCAGTATCGATTTCGTATTTACTCGAATTTAACATACTTTATATCAGATTAGTAAGATGCAGAATTTTTTATCAGCAGAATTTTTGCAGAAATTTCTGCATAAAATAAGGTGGCATTTATTGCTAGAGGAAATATTTACTATCTAGAGTAACTTTAGATTTTTCGACATTGTCTCATTTATTACGAGAAAAGTATTTGTTTGCGATAATTTTACACTAAAAAAATGTTATATTTTATGTTTGTTGTGATCTTTTTTTCCAACTCCTATTGCTTATATTTTTGTTAAATAGTATGAGTAAATTATCTTATTTAAGAAATGATAAATAAAAGTATTTTATATCTAGCTTTGCAACAAATTAATAAATTGAAAGATGATTTTTGGGAAAACAATCACACAAATTAGAAATATATTATAACACTAGCACGATAAAATTATGTAGGTATCTATATAAATTTTATTGTCGTTACTGATGAAAATCTATATAAATAAAATTGAAAATCTGTCTGTCTGTCTGTCTGTTTGTCCCGTCATCACGGGAGAACGGCTAAACTGAATTTGATGAAATTTTGTGGGTAGCCTGGAAATAATCCCACTTAAAATTTAGTCTATGTTTGGAGTTTCTACGATCAGTTGTTTTCCAGATATTAGTAAAAAGCGAAATTTTCATTTGTCTCATCATCACGGGAGAAGTAGCCCCCCCCCCTATAAATTTAGTCCAAATTTCGAGTATTTAAGACTAGGGGTTGTCGAGACATTAATGAAAAACGAAACTTTTTCATAGGAGTTCCACTCTCTAACTCCGTGGTTTATCCAAAAGAAAAGCTTGAAAATCGTTTGAAATTGAATTAAAACTTTATCTCTGACCTTTATGGGAGATTTTTTGCGCTAATTAGTCACTTTCTGAAAACATGAATTGTTTGAAACATGATTTAAATGGGAAATCTATCTCCATGTTTTATTTTGCACAAGCTTTTACTGAACAATTAAAAGTATAGAAATCAGAATGGTTATTTAATTTCGCAGTTTATGAGGAAAAATCTATCTTATATCATGTCGCTCAGAAACGCAATTAAATTCAATTTGTCTGTTAATTTTAATTATTATTTTTTCGATTTGAATAATAAATAAATTGGTATAAAATATATTTTAGAAAACAACGATTTGATTTTTCTTATAGCATTTTTGACTGGATAATATCAATTACGGTCTTCAGGTTTAAACGTTATTAATATTGATATTTTTGGGGATTATTGATTCAGGGATTATTGATATTTTCAAGTTATTAACCCAATTGTTTTATTATGACAAAAATTGTTTAGACTCATATATTGTACGTTGTACGAGAGAACTTCTACAAATACACGGGTGTATCTTCTACGGTTACCTTACACCTTTCTGGTAGGTCAGATGGTCTGGGTTTCAACAACAACAACAACGGGTATATCTTCTAATCTACGAGAATATAAGTAGTACAGGTATATTGGCATATGTTTTGATATATATTGGCATATATTGGAATCAATTACGACCTTCTGGTATAAAGAGTACGGGGATTATTGATAATTTCAATTTATTACGTCATCTCCTTTATTTTGGCAAAGATTTTTGAGACTCATATTGTAATACGGGTAATCTTCTAGTAACACGCTCGCATATTTTCTAATCTGCAACAATATAATTTGCACATGATTGCGAATTATAAGTTTCTTTATATTATATACTACGTACGAAGAACGGGTATGCTGCTAGTTTTATCCCGATTTGTTACTAAAATATCTAAAACTAGATAGAATTATTTGAAATTCGAGCGAAAACTTCGAAGTTGTATATTTTCTTAACACACGGCAGCATAGTACAAAATTTGACATACGCAATTATGCATATTAATTATCACGAAACAATTATCACGAAACAATTATCACGCTCAATTATCACGAAACTGCAAAGTTTCAGCCATTGTAGTGTAAAATAGTATTCAGTGCATCCATTTAGCCATTGTAATGAAAAACAACAGATATATTCAAGTTCTTTAAAATGAAGGGTAACATGCTATAAGTGTGATTATTTCTTACTAAATTTGAAAAAAAAATCTACCTAAATATGTATTTTTGTATGAAAAGTTCGAGATGAGCCATATTCCTGTTAATTGATAATTATAGTGTTTATAATGCTGTTTGTAATTGAATCTACCTGTACTCTCAATTTGGTTAAAGTTCGTGTGTGATTAAAATTTATTTTCTGCTTTTCCGTGCGTCACTGTTGTGCAAAGTGGATATTTAGAAATGTATATCTTCTTATAAATTATTATATCCATCATAATTTATCCAATACGAATACGGAAATAAATTAAATTTTTAAAAATTATTTACCCTCGTTTTAGCACCCGCTTATCGGAACTATATTATTCTGTTAATTTTCCATAAAACATTTATTTCTACTCCAAAGTATATTTCTTGAGCATTTTCTGTTTTAATTATATAAAAACTTAAAGGATATAGTTGAAATTTCTCTAATTAAGCGCGTGTTTTGTTATTGTGATCAATCAACAGTTATCCAATGAGAGGAAATTGATCACTCCGGTGCACCATTTTCTGCCATGTTTTACCTCGTTTTCATTCAATGTTTGCACCCCTGACTGCAAAATCTCGAGTGTCCGATATCCGGAGAACTGAGTAATATCTGCTGAAAGCTGAATGATGCGAGATAATGCAGTGTAAGTAGCGGTCGATAGAGAGCGGAAAAAACCGAAATAGAGATTTTCTAGTATCATTTATTAAACAATACAGACGAGCAACTCGTTATACATTATTTAAAATAGATCCCTACTAATGACACAGATAACCACACCAAATATAGCAGCCAATAGCCATTTCAGTTTTCCTGACGCAAAATAACATTTTGCCGATAAGGCTTCGAATCTAGCCGTCAGTATGTGAGGCGTTAACCCTAATGGCGTGTGTAAAGTGTATGACACATTGACTTGCCGTTTATCATTTTGCAGAAAATGGCTTGTCCCGCTTGATCGATGATGCTCTGATGACGTCAGGCAGCCGGAAATGACGTTGGTTTCCGGAACCAGTTTAGATAGTCAAAGTTTTGTCTTGGGGCTTCCCTTCAGCTTTATATCATTATGAAAAAAAATCTGAAGTGGACAACGCGTGACTTCTTCTACAAACTCAAATTCTTTTTCTGATGCATGATCTATTAAATTGAGTTCAGTCCCCCCAAATTACATGGATTATATTGTTATACTAGCAGTACACCTGTTCTTCGTCAGGAGTATATAAAGAAACTTAAAATTCACACTCACGTGCAAATTCCTATAGTATACTAAATGACACTGTTAATCAAAATATTCTATTAAAATATTTAATTTAATGCTCCTAAAAAAGTTTAAGAATCTCTGTTCTCGCTATACAAAATTTGCTTCACGGTCAGATCTGAAGAATAAAACATCCCAGTCCTTGTATAACCATATTTGCAAAAATATGAAATTGCATCAATAAATGCAAAATAAAAGCGCTAAAATTGTATGGGATCCGTACTACTTATATTCACGAATATTAGAAGATATACCCGTGTATTAGTAGAAGATTACACGTACTACAACATATGAGTTTCTAACATCTTTGCCAAAATAAAACAGGTGACGTAATAAATTAAAAATATGAATGATCCAGCAATCTTTAAACCTGAAGGTTGTAATTAATTTCAATATATGCCACAAGGAAAGCACTAAAATTGGAAGGGGAGATGCATCTGTAATACCTATACTGTCGTAGATTTGAAGATATGCGCGTGTGTTAGTAGAATATTATCCGTATTACAATATGAATTTCAAAAGTCTTTGCAAAAATAAACAGATGATGTAATAAAATGAAAATATCAATAACCCCCGTAAAGATTACCCATACTGCAACATATGAGTTTCTAAAATCTTTGTCATATAAAATAGATGACGTATAACAGGTGATCACAATATATGTCAAATTATATGCCAATATACCTGTGCTACTTATATTCTCGTAGATTAGAAGATATAGCCGTGCATTTGAAGAATATTACCCGTACTATGTACAATATATGAGTTTCAACAATTTTTACTAAAATAAACAATGACGTAATAAATTGAAAATATCAATCATCCTGGAATCAATAATCCCTTAAAATATCAATAACAATAATGTTTATACCTGAGGACCGTAATCGATATAATCCAATCAAATATGCAATATTAATGAAATTTATTTTTTATACATATCTTTATTATTTAAATCGGAAATAATTTAAAAAAATCGTTTGCCACTTAAACACATTGGATTTAAATCCGTTGCTAAGCGACATGATATAATTTTCTGCAATTAATATGGTGAAAAAATTATCGTCTGCATAATGATATCTATGGAATGTTTAATTGTGGTTTTTAACACTTTACAACAAAGTTGAAAAGTGTTTATGACATTGTTCATTCTGTCTGTCTGTCTGACCGTTAGCTCGATAACTGCCGTAAAAATGACTTAATCAAAATGAAATTTTAGTATGTTGTTCAGACGGTCAGTAGGACCTATGGGAATATAAATGAATAATATCACCCAATTAGTTTTGGATTGAACCCGGGTTGAAAAAATGAAATACATTGAGCCCTATGGGACCTAATTCTTCAAACATTTTTTAAGCGGATTTAAAATTCACAAATTGCTTCGAAAATTTTAGGTAATAGTCAAATTGTTCCATAAAATATTTAAAAAAAAATTCAGCGAAATATATTCAGTAGTTTTTTAAATAAAAATTAAAATAATAACTACACATCTTATATGAAACGATCACATGACCATGATATGAAACGATCACATGACCCACTTCAAAATTATATATGGCATCCATCTTGTTTCAAAATCGTGATTTTTTAAAGTTCTTTTTAATTCATATTGAGTGTTGTATCCGTCCTAAAACTACTTTATTTTTGCTTAAATTCTGTGCATCTACATACTAAAACAACACAATGACAATATATTTGAGTTTAAATTCTCATTCAAATTTGATTATTTCTACAACTAAGCCTATTTTTCACCTACGTAAAATGTAAACAGCAAAATATGTAGAATGAGTTGTATATTAGAATTACTGTATTTCTTTAACACAAAATAATTCAGTCCATGGAGTCTGCATGGCTGATATGAATGAAATATTAATTGATTTTATAAACAGAAGGACGATTTTTTTCGATGAAGTTTTAAGCATAGAGTTTATGAATTGTAGCTCCATGGTCTTAATTTTTAAATAAAATAAATTATTATAGTATTGTGATGAATGATATGAATGGATGAAAGTTATGAATGAAATCCTGCTTTTATAGAGAGATCCAGGCGTGTTATTTTTTCTATGACGTCATTTGAATTTATTTCAGATGTTTTCGATGAAGATTTCAAATATAATAAACTATCGTAGTTTTATGATAGTTTTAAAAATATTACCGTGGAATGTATTGCATTTTAGAGATATTTAAACCAGGCAATTTATATTTCAATGCCGTCATTTGAATAAAGTTCATTTTTTTCAATGAAGGTTTAAGTTTTCAAATATAATAAATCAATGTAGTATTGTGATAAGTTTTAAAATATTACCGAGGAATGTATTGCATTTTCGACTTTTTTAAATAAAATTGCATTGAAGTTGGAAAGTGTTTCATAATCAATGCTTTAAGCATGATTGATATTTCTTGTTAATTAATAGCTAGATAAACCCTGGTCCTAAAAACTCGAAATATGGACTACATATTAATTGGGGCTATTCCAAGTCTTCCCCGAAAATTTCATGCAATTCGGTGGAGCCGTGCTCTCATGACGATGTAACAAATATACGCACAAATGAACACATAGACAAATTTTCAATTTTTAACACTTTCCAACATAGTTGAAAAGTGTTTATCACTTTGTTCATTCATTCACTCTGTCTGTCCGTTTGCACGATAATTGCCGTAAAAATGGCTTTATCGAAATGGAATTTTAGTATGTTGTTGAGACGGTCGGTCTGTGGGACATACGGGAACGCAAATGAATAATGTCACCCAATTAGTTTTGGACTGAATCCGGACTGAAAAAGTGAAATACAGTGAACCCTATCGAACCTAATTTTTCAAAATTTTTTAAGCAAAGTTCACAGTTTTATGCAAAATTCACAAATTGCTTCGAAAATTTTAGGAAATATTCAAATTATCCCTTAAAATATATAAAAAAAATTCAGCAAAATACACTCATTTCCATAAAAATTTGCCCAGCAAGAAAAATTGTGGTATCGTAACGAAACTTGGCCTGAAGATACGTGTCAGGCAGATATGCAAATGAATAGAAATACAACGTGATTGCGCATTGAGTAATGTCACCAGAGGGCGTTGAAATTCGTTTTCCCTGGCGCAGAAAAAAGGTACGCAGAGGCTTTTGTCCTGTACTTAATATATTACAGAGGGACGCTTTTTCATTAGGAATGCTGTTACGCCGCCATCGAAAACAATATGATCAGCTGCCAGAGTTCGAGAGGGGAATAATCATCGGGATGACGAAGGCCGGGCGGCCAATAACCGGCCACCTAAGCCGTTCTGGCTTTACTGTGAGGAGATGTTGGGACCAGTGGATGAGCGACAGGTCGCACACACGGCGACCAGGCTCAGGACGCTCTCGGCAGACCAATAGCCGAGAAGAACGTCGCATCAACCGACACGCACGCACAGCGCCAACTGCATCCTTGTCCGCCATCCGAACACAGGCAGCACCTTCACTACGGGCCCCTGGGTCTGTCCGTACCATCGCGAGGTGCCCGGCTGAAGGACATTTGGTATCGCGGCGCCCATTACGTGTACTGCCAATGACACCCACCCACGGTCGCCTACGTTTGGAGTGGTGTCGCGCTCGACGGGATTGGACCGCAACCCAATGGAACCAGGTGGTCTTCAGCGACGAATTGAGATTCAATTTGGGTAGTGATGACAACCGTGTACGTGTGTGGCAGTCCCGTGGTGAACTCCTCAATCCTGCCTTCGCTTTACAGCGGCACACTGCTCTCACAGCGGCACACTTCTCCCACAGCTGCTGTGATGGTATGGGGTGCCGTCGCACACGACATCCTGTCACCTCTAATATTGATCCACGGAACCATGGCAGCCCAGTGGTACGTTCGTGTTATCCTTCAGCCATATGTGTTGCCACTCATGGCAGGGCTCCCAGGAGGCATTTTTCAACAGCATACTGCTCGGCAACACACAGTAAGGGTGTCACAGGAATGCATCCGCCATATTGCCACCCTTTCCTGGCCTGCTGGATCCACAGATTTGTCACCGATCGAGCATATCTGGGATCACTTGGGACGAAAGTTGGACAGCCTAAGAGTTTGGTCGAACTAGGGGCGGCTTACAATATCTGTGGAATGAGATGACGTAGGACTCCATACGGGACCTGTATGCCTCAATGCCCGCCAGTATCGCATCGTGTATTCACGCTAGAGGTGGTCCAACATGGTACTAGAACCGCCATACATTTGTAGTTTTCATTTGGAGTTCCTGTAGTTCATTTGTTGTTCCTGTAATAAATGATCCTTTTGCTATGATTTTGTATCACTTACTTATATCAACGTTGCACTCACATATATAAAATGTTATTCAATTCTGGCAACTGTTTCGTGGTGCGCAAATTTTTAAGGCAATGAGTGTATGTTCGGTACTTTTTTAAATAAACATTAAAATAATAATTACGACCATATTATATGAAGAGATCACGTCACCCACTTAAAAATAAAAATGTGGTGTCCATGTTTTTTCCCAGTGTAGAAATCTTGATTTCTAAAGTTCTTTTAAATTTATATTAATGTTGCATCCATCCTAAAACCGCTTTATTTTTGTGTAATTTTTGTGCATCTATATTCTGTGCCAACGCAATAACAACATTTTTGAGTTTATATGATTATCAAACTTTGATTATTTCTACAACGAAACCTAATTTTAATGGATGCAGAATGTAAACAAGTGATTGTAAGGTGAGTTGTATAAGACTTGCTGATTTTTTTCACGCAAAATTATTTAGTTCTGAAGTCTGGAATAAAATTGATATAAATGAAAGATTCATTGCTTTTACATTTAGAGCCAGATGATTTATATTTCGATGACGTCATTTGAATAAAGTTAATTTTTTTCGATGAAGTTTTAAGTTTTCAAATACAATAAATTATTATAGTACTGTGATAATTTAAAATATATCAGCACTGAATATATCGAATTTTAGAGATGTTTAAATAAAATTGCATTTCAGTTGGAAAGTGTTTCATAATCAATGCTTTATGCATGATTGATTTTTTAACACTTTACAACAAAGTTGAAGAGTGTTTATGACTTTGTTCATTCTGTCTGTCCGTCTGTCTGTCCGTTAGCACGATAACTGCCATAAAAATGACATAAAATGAAATTTTAGTATGTTGTGCAGACGGTCTGTAGGACCTATGGGAATATAAATGGTTAATATCACCCAATTAGTTTTGGATTGAACCCGGGTTGAAAAAATGAAATACATAGAACCCTATGGGACCTAGTTTTTCAAACATTTTTTAAGCGGATTTAAAATTCACAAATTGCTTCGAAAATTTTAGGTAATATTCAAATTATGCCATAAAATATATAAAAAAGATTTCAAAATATATTCAGTAGTTTTTTAAATAAAATTTAAAATAATAATTACACCTCTTATATGAAGAGATCACGTGACCATAATATGAAAATATCACGTGACCCACTTCAAAATAAAACATGGCATCCATCTTGTCTCAAAATCGTGATTTTTAAAGTTTTTTTAATTCATATTGAGTGTTGTATTCGTCCTAAAACTGCTTTATTATTGCTTAAATTCTGTGCATCTACATACTGAAAGAACGCAATGACAATATATTTGAGTTTAAATGCTCATCCAAATTTGATTATTTCTACAACGAAGCCTTTTTTCACTTATTAAAATGTAAACAGTAAAATATGTAGGATGTGTTGTATAAGAATTGCTGTATTTTTTTAACGCAAAATTATTTAGATCATGGAGTCTGCATAGCTGATATGAACGAAATATTCATTGATTTTACAGAGAAAAGGACGAAGTTTTAAGCATAGAGTTTAATTACGTGTAGCTCCATGGTCTTAAGTTTTAAAATAAAATAAATTATTTTAGTACTGTGATGAATGAAATGATTGGGAAAATGTTATGAATGAAATGTAGCTTTTATAGAGAGAGCCAGGCGTGTTATTTTTTCTATGACGTCATTTGAATGAATGCCAGTTGTTTTCGATGAAGTTTTCAAATATTATAAATTACTGTAGTATTATGATGATTTTAAAAATATTACCGAGGAATGTATCGCATTTTAGAGATGTTTAAACCAGGCAATTTATATTTCAATGCCGTCATTTGAATGACATTCATTCTTTTCGATGTAGATTTAAGTTTTCAAATATAATAAATTAATGTAGGATTGTGATAAGTTTTAAAATATTACTTAGGAATGTATTGCA
Source organism: Amaurobius ferox (assembly GCA_951213105.1). Lineage (NCBI taxonomy): Eukaryota > Metazoa > Arthropoda > Arachnida > Araneae > Amaurobiidae > Amaurobius > Amaurobius ferox. The sequence continues at coordinate 100,958,339 of OX578141.1, read as the reverse complement.
TTTTGGAGATGTTTAAATAAAATTGCATTGGAGTTGAAAAGTGTTTCATAATCAATGCTTTAAGCATGATTGATCTTTCTTGTTTGTATTTATTTAGATTTACATATTTTTCTTTCGGCAATTTAACGCATTTTAAAAAATCTCAAACTCCTCAAATAAAAAAAATCTATAGAACAGTCTATCTTAGACTAATATGTTTGGTGTTATTCGTTTCGTACTTAAAAATTACGTGTGATACAATCGTTTAAATAATGTGTTGGGGCACATTTAGTCTCTTATTTCTGATTTTGTCGATTTTTTAGGGGTATTCCAAAAAACAAGTCATTTCTTTTTTTCTGAATCATGCTAAAATCTAATCAGCACCAGTGTAATCCACGTTTGACTGACATACCAAATTTTGAGACATCTAATCAAGTGTTTTTACTTTTCCCATATGCATAGTGTAATGTATGAAGAAAGTATTGTGATGAGGTCGATAATTCGAATTCGAGTTTTCGACGGGAGAGGACGTTTCAAGCATCACTGAATACGAATAAAACGTTTTTGAGGTGATGTATGTGTGTATGTGTGTCAATGAGTCCGTGGAAACGATATCTGACGAACTAATGCAGCGATTCGAACTAAATTTGGAACAAAAATTACAATCCGTGAATACTGGAAGCATATTGTTTTAATACGTCATCGAATTTTAGAACCCCCTAAATTTTTGAGTGAAATATTGAAAAAAATCATCAAAAAATAAGAGCCGTTAATAAAGTTACGCAAATAGACATTTCTTACGTAATTTTTTATTAGAAAAGTTTTGACATAAACTTTAGTACGCTAGCATGAACCGTACTCGTGATATTACACATTTTTCAAATACATTTATCAAAAAATTACATAAATAAAAAAATATTACCTATTGTGAAACATGCGATAAATTTGGTGACATCTTTCTCGTGGATATAGTTCGTTACATTCATGAGAAAAAATACTTTGGGTAATACTTTTGCATTTCAACGCTAATAGTCATTTATCTGCTATAAGGATAACTTATTTCTCCGTCCATAATGCTTGACCAGATTTTGTCGGAATGTAGCGAACTTGGAGACTTTTAAATGTTACCAAATTAGCGAAAATGTCGCCAAATTGATAAAAATGAAACTAAATCAATAAAAATAACGACTAATTAACGAAAATACAATATCTTGGAAATAATATATGATTGTACTATAAGAATAAACTATTTTTCCGTTCGTAACATTTGGCAAACTTTTGGTGACGAATTTGTCGGAATATCTCCAAATTGGTTACTTTTTAAATGTTGCCAAATTAATGAAAATGTCACTCAATTGATAAAAAACTCACCAAATGGTTGAAACTGATGATAAATCAGTGAAATGACGACTAATTGATGATGTCTTGGAAAGAACATTCAATGTCTTGGAAAGAACATAAAAATAGACTATAAGTATAACCCATTTCTCCCTCCGTTTGTCTGTCCGTAACGTTTGCCGAGAAATTTAGCGGGTCGTCGCCAATTGGAAGACCTTTTTAAATGTTGCCAAAGTTACAAAAATGTCGCTAAATTGATAAAAATGACGCCAAATGGGAAGTAATGTTTCGCAAATTTTGATTTCCGTCCATATGACAGGCATAACTTCTAGTATACAAGAAATGCTCTCCTTTCCGTTTGTCTGTAACACTTGATGATGCATTTAGCGAACTTGGTGAATAATCTAGCGAAGTATCGCCAACTTGGCTATATTTCAACCCAGATTGACAAACATTTCGTCAAAATTGTAAAAATGACGCATTGAGACATGCCGATAAAAATTTTTGACACATATTAACGTATTTTTGATCAAAATAATTTCCATCGTCAATTTGTTTATGATCCCTATTTTCACTGATGAAACAGCCTCTCACATGGTATGTAAAGGTAGCATAAGCCTTTATCATAATTCAGTGATTTTAAAGATACAGATATGCGGTTTCTTTTAATGATCTTGTTGCATTAAAAATAAAAATTTTCTGATTGACCAAATTTGCCTAAAGGGGTCGTATAAAAATTTAAAAAGTGTAACTTTTTGAAAATTAATGGGAGGACTATTTTATTAACGTAGTCTTATTTTCTATCTTACTTTCAACATATTTGCAATTTACATTGCCCACTTATCTCCAACAGGAAAAGAATTAAAGAGCGTTTCAATCTTTTGGGGACACCCTGTATATCCCCTCTAGCTGAAAAATTAATTGACCGAATTTCACAAAATTTCACCAGATAAGTCCCTGGTGGGTTACCTTAATGATGATTAAATTTTGGTACAATTTGTAATAAAAGAACCTAACTTTGTGCAAAATGGATCACAAAACTACTTAAAATCTATAATAAAAAACTACGTATACTCAAATTTATTAATTAAATGCTTGTTTTATACGTAATTTTTAACGACAAAAATATTAAGATCAACCCGATAGCCTACGACTAACCGATCTAGTGATATTTTAGGATCATCACATTTTCGCCAAGCCGCCTTTGAAAACACCTCCAGCTGCCAAATGAAAACGGAAATTTAATTGAAATTGAAAATATTGCGTAATTTCAAATAATTACCCTTGCAATTTTATGCAATTAAACACAATTAGGTGAATTATGAAAGAAAGAAAAAGAAAATAAATGAATCAGTAGGGAAAATCCTGTGCAGCCCAATTCATATTTTTTCTTTAGACAAGCTACTGTGCAGCGCAAACATTTCTAATTGAACTTATTTTTCTTAAGGGACCGTATAAAAATTAATCCCTATTTCCACAAAAATACAAATTGATTGGAAGTATGTATCTAAAACCAATTGTCAAAGTTCGAAAAAAGAGGTCAACTATGCTGAAACACCCTGTATATAAAATATACACATATCAACAAAATTCCTTTTACATATTTCTCTGCCTGTTTACATTCCCTAACACGAAAATAAGCAAAAGAATAGATAAAGGAATGGCACGTAATAAATGATCCTAGAAAAGCTATATCCCAAACAGGAGTTATCATCATGTTTCGTGGCATACTTGTTCTAACGCTACATCGAAGGGACTGAACCATACATCTTCTCCTACATTTCTAGTAATGAGGCTTTATTGCTTGTTTATCTGTCTCTCCTTTTAAATGAAATTCTTCAGAAAATAGTGTGATATATGTTTAGAACTTTTATTCTATGGCTTGAATTATTTATATATAGGTGTTTTCAAATTTATATTTCAATTAAAGAAAACTTGATGTGCGCAGCACAACACTTTAGCTGGAGTCCCATTCACATTCGTCTTCATAGTGTATTACGCAATTTCTTGATTTATGTTTTATCGAATAAAATAACATATACTAAGTAAAATAAAATCCGAAATTTTGTAAATTTAAAATATCACGAAAACGGTTTATTGTAAAGTAATGGAGTTGATCTTATTCATATTGTCATCAAAATTAAATATAGAACAATAAATTAATGAAGTGGCAGTCATATGGTGGCAAATTGTGTGTATTCTTTATTTTTGGCAGAACTATTAATCGTCTTGTTTCTGTCATCGTTAGTTTCTGTCTTGATACAGTCTACATTCATACAGTCCATCTTCTACATTCATATAGTCTATTTTCTACATTCATACAGTCTATCTTCTACATTCATGCAGTCTATCTTCTACATTCATACAGTCTATCTTCTACATTCATACAGTCAAACGAATTTTTAGAAAAACCGGAAGTGTCACACCCAGAATTGAAAACAAAAATCCTTACTGAACCCCTTAACTCCTCTGGAATTCAATGCTGAATCCATATTAGTCACCATCTAAGCTCTAGCTATATGGCTTAGTCGATTTCTTTAAATTGAAGTTTCAAGAAAAATCAAATGAACCGGAAGTAGAAATTCTTAGCGAATATCTCACTCTCCTTCGAAATTTGATTTTGAATCTGTATAAATTATCATCGAAGCTATATATAGAGAGAGGGAGAGAGTGAATAAAATTTCTTTTCCTAGAAATATTATCTTCTGTGTCAAATCTGATGTCATGCATGGCCCAAATGAAATTAACCCATTGTAGTTAAGAGCTTGTGAGAAATCGCAGCGACAGTGGCGTAGCCGTATGTGCACAAGCGTCTGTACGTGTTTTATGTTTTGTTTTAAGCGATCGTATTTTTAAAGCATACATTGGTGTTCTAAAATTCACCATGAGTTCAGGAGTAATTTTTATTGGCTGCATATACTTATTTGCGAGGCAATATATATATATATATATATATATATATATATATATATAAATATATATATATGTATATATATATATATATATATTTATATATATATTATATATATAAATATATATATACACACATATATATATATATATATATATATATATATATATATATATATATATATATATATATATATATATATATATATATATAAATATATATATATATATATATATATAATTTAGTTTTTATTTAATGTTGAAATAGACTTTGAGCAATTTTTCCAACTATATGTTTGTAGCTATCGTAAAAAATATCGTTAGTTTCTGTCTTGATACAGTCGTAAAGTACTAAGATCGATTTGTTTTCAATGAGTTTTAAACAGAATAGCTAACACTAATTACCAACTTTGAGCAATGAGTAAAAAATAACATGTTTTAAGTAAGAAAAATAATATGTGTTAAGTAAGAAAACATAACATGTTATCGAAAGAAACATGTTTTCAGTCGGAATCCGTTTTTATATTCCGACATCGCCCAAACTAAGAAGAATAAAATCATGAAATTTGACGCCTTTAAGACTCAGGATTTTACAATATTTTATAAATATTTATCTAGCGTGATTTTCCGGCTTTTGGATATATTTTGAGTTCCATGCGCATTTTGCAACATGTTATTTATCGAAATATTTTCTCTCGGAAAAATGCCACATTCATTCGACCGGAACAGATTTGCCGGAAATATGTAAGTTTCTACGGGAAATACTGGAGTACGTGATAAATGTACTTTAAATAAATGTAGACGTTTAAACATATGGAAATTCTAAGCGATTAGCCGGCTCTATCTACGAAGGCCTATAAAAAACGTCCCATAGCTATTTCAAGTTTAAAGTTTTTCAAAAGGAGAAGGGTCACCAAGTATGTACTGGGGTGCAGTAAGCTGAGACTTACGCACCCGCTAAATAGCTGGCTATAACTAAGTGCTAATGGCTATAAGTAATTGTTATAAGTAATGGCTATATAATAACTACATAATGACTATATAATAGCTATAAGTACGTGCATGCGCTCGCCCATCGGACGTATTGTTAGTCGTAACCTGCCCGTGTATCGGGCGGGTACACGGACTACACGCCCGCATAGTGGGACGAACTATTGCAAGTTAACAATTTCTTAAAATCGACCTAGCTGGTCACGGGATCCGAATAGAATTAAATACATAAAGATACGAATAAAACAATAATTCTACTGGAAGAATTTTAATGGACACCGTATATCCGTTATATCCGTAAACTATAACTGTCTCCTGCACCGCCCGTCATTATTATCTGACTGCAGGAGCTAAATCTCACTATAACTTGAATTTTAATGAATCATTAATCAGCGTCATTACCAGTATGTCATGAATTGGCAAAAGCCAGAGCGCTGACAAAGAAGTCTCTTAAACCTTAGAATCGAAGTTTTCAAGAATATGTGACATATTTGTTATATGCTTACAATCTCAATTCTTCAGATATATAGAGCTACAGAGGAAATTATGAAATATATAAGAGTTACAAGTAATTACAATTAACAGCTATACAAGAATAGCACAAGTACATGGCAGTCATGTATTATTGTTTGAATTATCACTCTTTCACTACAATACATAGTATATGTGAAGTGAAAGTATTGTGATAGAGATATGTATATCAAAATCAAACTCCCGGATTTTAATAGTTTTACATGTTTTAAACACACCCGAATACGACTTAACTTTATTTACTTTCCCTATATACACATTATAATGTATAGGGGAAAGTATTGTGATGAGGTCGAAAATTCGAATTTGAGTTTTCGACGGAAGACAGCGTTTGAAGCATGTCTGAACACGAATCGCACGTTTTAAAGGTGATATCTGTGTGTATGTGTGTATGTATGTGTGTATGTATGTGTGTATGCGTGTGTGTATGCGTGTAAGATTGTGTGTGTTAGTGTGTGTTAGTGTGTGTATCCATGGGTCTGTGAAAGCGTTATCTCACGAACGAATAAAACGTTCCGAACAAAATTTGGTACACATATTACAATCAATAAACACTGGAACCCTACTGACTTCAAACGCAATCGAATATTCGGAAGACCCCCCCCCCCCCAATTTTCGAATAAAATTTTGAAAAAAAATCATTTGAAAATTAGAACCTTTAATAATGTTATGTAAATGATAATTTATTATGTGATATTTTATTAGAAAACGAGTTACATAAATTTTAGAAGGCTAGCTTGAATCGTGCTCAAGACATTGCAAATTTTTCTAATAAATGTATCAAAACTATTTCATAAAATTAAAAATAAGTATGAACTATCGTGACATACGTTCATTTTCATGCAATGTGCGAGACCAGAAATCGATCTCGTTATTTTGAGACAGTTTTATGTACATATATATACATACATATATATATTATATATATATATATATATATATATATATATTTAAATGCTCCTATATATCTCACAACTTTTCTCCTCTACACCGAATTTCAAAGTTATACGTTGCATTGCATATCCGTTTCAGCTCTAACAAACAGAGAGACAGACTGAGAGACATACACATAAATTGATTTTATTATTACAGAAACAAATATATAATAGTAAAATACAGAAATATAATTTACTTAAAATGCAATTGTGTACGTAGAAGGTCATTGTATCATTTTAATTTTATGCAATTAATATATGAAATATACCTCTATTACTATCGAAATACATATCTGAATTCCAACCATGCACAAATGAAGTATATATGTGTGAGAAATTACTTTTACATATATCATTACCTGTTCTCATTCACTTACACAAAAATAAAGGATGCAATAGATAAAGGAAAACCACGAGATGAATGTTCATAACAAAATATAACTCATACAGGCTTTATCATGTTGCTTAGTATACTTGTTCTAACACGACGGGTGGCTTAACTATAAGTCTTACGCTACATTTTCAGACATAGAACTTTATTATTATTTTTTTTACTTTCTCTGCAATACATGGTAATGTATAGGGAAAGTATTGGAATCATACCATAAATCGCAACTCGAGTTTTCGACGGATCTACAAGTTTTCGGACATCTAGAATACAAAAACACTACTTTTAGCGTGACGTCAGTGTCTGTGTGCCTGTCTGTTTATTTGTCTATGCGATGAGTGTATACACTCTAACTCAAAAATTAATGGACCAAATTTCATAAAATTTGTTAGGTAAGTCACTTATGGGTGACCCTGGTGCTGATTAGTTTTTAATACGATTCGGGATAAAAAAAGCCTAACCATTTTTGCGAAATGGCCAGCAAAAATCGCCAAAATCAAAACTAAAGAACTACGTATGCTCAAATATATCAACTAAATGCTTGTTTTATACGTAATTTTAAAGGATAAAATGAATAAGACCACCCCCATTATATGAGAAATAGCCGTTCTCGAGATATTTTAGCTTTTTCGCATTTTCGCTACGCCATATTTGAAAATAAGTCCAGTTACCGAATGAGAACAAAAATTGAATTAAAGGTGCAAATTCAGTGTAATTTTAAATAATTATGGGTGTTATTTTATGCAATTAAACTCAATTTAATGAATTATTGAAGAAATAAAGAGAACGTGAATATGATGCTGCAGGGAAAGTCCTGTGCTGCTCACATCAGATTTTTTAAATTAAAATTAATGCTTATTGTCGTAAAATAATCAAATAATATTTAATTTACCAGCACTTACTTCGGGAGCCTCTACCTATGGTGATGTATAATATACACCTGGTTCTCGAATAACTAAATAATTCGAGATCAGACTAAATATATTCCAATTTACAATATAACTTGGCCGAATATTTTATTTATACATATCTGGACTATTCATAAGCATGACATTCATATACAAATACTTCATCTTTTATATATCATGATACTTTACTAGATCTAAAATTATATTTTAATTTCAGAGATTTGCATATATTTACTATAACAGAATTTAATCCCGTACTGGATCTAATATTACAGTGCACATTTCATATTTAACATATATTTACTATAACAGAATTAAATGAGATTTTTCATTCTTTGTGAATTATTATTTCATTTCAAAGTGATATTATTCAGAGTTCATGAACCTAGATTCAGTATCGTAACTGCGCACCCCTGCTGTTATTATTATTGTTTATGACAATGTCCACGAAAAGATCTATACTGATGCTTTTACGCAAAGGTTTATGTTAAAAATAAAACATTACTTTTATCATGCAGCTATGAATATATGGCATGCATTCTGCACGCACAGTCTGTTAGAAGCAGAATTAAGCTATTCTTAAGCTAGCCTAATAAATGAGACTAGATCGCCATCATCGCTCATATGTTAGACAGGCTTAGACATCACTTATATGCATAAGCTCCCTTTAGTATACATGGCAGAACTTAGTCGTAGGTGGTCAGGATTTCCTGAAACTTAGCAAACTACAAAGTCACAGATTGCATCACCGATAACTATCAGCCCTCGTATTTTAAGCAACCTTAATGCATCACAATCATCGTCAAAGTGAAGTTTTTTTTTTGACACGAATAAGGCACACGTTTCTTTATCCTGGATTGGAGCTTCAAACATCCCCAGGTAAGCAGTCATTTGACCATCGTTTTGCTAGGGCGGTTCACTGCTTAAATTCTCCTTTTCCTATTGGTTTCTTTATTTTATTTTATTTGCGTATAGAGCATCTACTTCATCTACGATAACTGTAGAATCGATTCACAGGCATGTCGCTATTTTGCGACACTTACCAAGTGCAATATATAAACATCGGACAATTTTATGTTTGTAATTTAAATAAATCAAGCAGTTATCAGTAAGGAAAAGTTGTACAACATATTTAAGCATAAAAACACTAAAAATACAGCAGACAGCTGTTCGGCTATGTGCTAGATTTCCATCGATAGTGCAGGAGAACCAATACACCTGAAGTTAACGTAACTGGAGTGTGGACATGCCACTATTTTGTGGCACTTATCAAGTGCAATATAAAACATCGGACAATTTTGTGCTTGTAATTTGAATAAATCAAGCATTTATCAGTAAAGAAAAGTTGAACAACATATTTCAGCACAAAAACACTAAAAATACAGCAGACAGCTTTTCGGCTATGTGTTGGATTTCCATCGATAGTGCAGGAGAACTAATACACCTGAAGTTAACGTAACTGGAATGTGAGCATGTCATTATTTTGCGACACTTACCAAGTGCAATATATAAACATCGGATAATTTTATGTTTGTAATTTAAATAAATCAAGCAGTTATCAGTAAGGAAAAGTTGTACAACATATTTAAGCATAAAAACACTAAAAATACAGCAGACAGCTGTTCGGCTATGTGCTAGATTTCCATCGATAGTGCAGGAGAACCAATACACCTGAAGTTAACGTAACTGGAGTGTGGACATGCCACTATTTTGTGGCACTTATCAAGTGCAATATAAAACATCGGACAATTTTGTGCTTGTAATTTGAATAAATCAAGCATTTATCAGTAAAGAAAAGTTGAACAACATATTTAAGCACAAAAACACTAAAAATACAGCAGACAGCTTTTCGGCTATGTGATGGATTTCCAACGATAGTGCAGGAGAACCAATACACCTGAAGTTAACATAACTGGAGTGTGGACATGCCACTATTTTGTGGCACTTATCAAGTGCAATATAAAACATCGGACAATTTTGTGTTTGTAATTTGAATAAATCAAGCAGTTATCAGTAAGGAAAAGTTGAACAACATATTTAAGCACAAAAGCACTGAAAATGCGTCATACAGCTTTTCGACTATGTGCTAGATTTCCTTTGACAGTAAAAGAGAACCAATACTCCTGAAGTTAACGTAACCGGAGCGTGACTTAACTTGATTTTTCATACTAGAATTCATTTTTCTCAAATTTTACAAGAAACATTTGAAAAATCGGTATCCTGGGTACCAATGATTACAAAGGTAGAGTGTTACCATTCACGTTAAAGGGCATAAAAAATATTTCGATTCTTACTGTATTTGAAACGGTACTCCCGTGGGGGTAACATGCCCTCCAAGAGGGGTTATTAACGTTACGAACAAAAAATTGTATCGCGGCTATTTTCACAACAATGATTGAAACTGTTGTGTCTTGTGATCATTGAACCAAAAATAAACCCTTTTATGTATGATTATGTCATATTTTGTCCTATGCTGCCATGTTAAAAATATATATGCCATGTTAAAAAAAGGTTTTCGCTGGAATAATTTTTTTTTATCTGGTTTTAGATTTTTTACAACAAAGCCGGATATAATGTCCGGATATGGATGAAAATCCATTAATATTTTTGTCTGCTATTGTGTACACAAGACATTGACTGCAAACATCAGATAGACAGGCGGGCAGACAGACACACGGCCATCACTCAAAAATAGTCAAAACGTGTTTAAATAGACTTAAATATATATTGGCATCAAAATCTCGAAGTCAAAAATTTTCGGGAAAAAATACATTATCAATACTACGTATGAGAAAGTAAAAATATGAGATGGGCAGCACATGACTTTCCAAATATAATGCAATGAATTTTCGTCACAATATCTCCCTTATGCATTACTCTATATATTAAGGAAAGTTATAACGAACCTCCCATAGAGATAGTATTTTGCAGAAGATTTATTTAAAAGATCAATTATATGATATCCAATTTATTTTTAAAAGAAATATCATATTGCTAAGCAACGGAATTAAACCCAACGAGTTTTACAGCAGACGATTTTTGTTGAATCTTTTTTGATTTAAAATATCTGACTTTCCACATATAATGCAATGAATTTACTTCTTTTACAGTGAAGAATATGATGTATAAGATCCACGGCACAGTGCTTTTAAAGCTGAATTGTACATTTGGCGCTTTTCTCGATTACTTATTTTGAAGCAGTTAATTAGCTTATATTTCGCAAAATTTTAAATTGACAATTAACAAGAAAGATCAATCATGCTTAAAGCATTGATAAAGAAACACTTTCCAACTTCAATGCAATTTTATTTAAACATGTCTAAAATGTAATACATTCCTCGGTAATATTTTAAAACTTCTCACAATAATACATTGATTTATTATAGTTGAAAACATAAACATTCATCCAAAAAAATGAACTTCATTCAAATGACGGCATTGGAATATAAATTGCCTGGTTTAAACATCTCTAAAATGTGACATATTACTCGGTAACAATTTTAGAATTATCATAATACCACGATAATTTATTATATTTAAAAACTTCATCGAAAACAACTGAAATTCATTCAAATGACGTCATAGAAAAAATAACACGCCTGGCTCTCTCTAAAAAAGCAGCATTTCATTCATAAATAATTTCCCATTCATGTCATTCATCACAATACTATAATAATTTATTTTATTTAAAAATTAAGACCATGGAGCTATAAGTAATTTAACTCTATGCTTAAAACTTCATCGCAAAAAATCGTCCTTCTCTCGGTAAAGTCAATGAATATTTCTTTCATATCAGCTATGCAGACTCCATGAGCTAAATTCTTATGCATTAAAAAAATACAGCAATTCCTATACAACTTATCCTACATATTTTGCTGTTTACATTTCACATAAGTGAAAAATAGGCTTCGTTAGAGAAATAATCAAAGTTGGATGCTCATTTAAACTTAAATATATTGTCATTGCGTTGTTTCAGTATGTAGATGCACAGAATTTAAGCGAAAATGAAGAGGTTTTACGACGAATACAACACTCAATATGAATTAAAAAGAACTTTAAAAATGACGATTTTGAGACAAGATGGATGCCGTATTATATTTTGAAGTTGGTCACGTGATCGTTTTATATCATGGTCACGTGATCGCTTCAAGTAAGAGGCGTAATTATTATTTTAATTTTTATTTAAAAACTACTGAATATATTTCGCTGAATTTTTTTTTATATACTTTATGGAACAATTTGAATATTACCTAAAATTTTCGAAGCAATTTGTTAAATTTAAATCCGCTTAAAAAATGTTTGAAAAATTTGGTCACATTGGGTTCAATGTATTTCATTTTTTCAACCCGGGTTCAATCCAAAACTAATTGGGTGATATTATTTATTTATATTCCCATAGGTCCTACAGACCGTCTGAACAACATACTAAAATTTCATTTTGATTAAGTCATTTTTAAGGCAGTTATCGTGCTAACGGACAGATAGACAGACAGACAGAATGAACAAAGTCATAAACACTTTTCAACTTTGTTGTAAAGTGTTAATAAAAATATTGATAGCATCCACAATAAGTAATATAGTAGATATATTAAAATATATTAATAATTAATTCACTGATTTGGCTTCTTTTTTGTTCATTTAGAGTCATTTCTGCAATTTTGATGATATTTTCAACAATCTGTGTTAAATAATCGCCAAAATACAAAACTATTACCAAAAATATCTTTCCCCGTAAAACAAACGAATTAAACCCTCAAGAATGATGTTAACAAATGTATCGCATAACATTACATATGAAAAGCAAAAATATTTCATAGTAGCTAATACTTTTTAACACTTTACAACAAAGTTGAAAAGGGTTTATGACTTTGTTCATTCTGTCTGTCCGTTAGCACGATAACTGCCGTAAAAATGACTTAGTCAAAATGAAATTTTAGTATGTTGTTCAGACGGTCTGTAGGACCTATAGGAATATAAATGAATAATATCACCCAATTAGTTTTGGATTGAACCCGGGTTGAATAAATGAAATACATTGAGCCCTATGGGACTTAATTTTTCAAACATTTTTTAAGCGGATTTAAAATTCACAAATTGCTTCGAAAATTTTAGGTAATAGTCAAATTGTTCCATAAAATATATAAAAAAAATTCAGCGAAATATATTCAGTAGTTTTTTAAATAAAAATTAAAATAATAATTACACATCTTATATGAAACGATCACGTGACCATGATATAAAACGATCACATGACCCACTTCAAAATGATATATGGCATCCATCTTGTTTCAAAATCGTGATTTTTTAAAGTTCTTTTTAACTCATATTGAGTGTTGTATCCGTCCTAAAACTACTTTATTTTTGCTTAAATTCTGTGGTTCTACATACTAAAACAACACAATGACAATATATTTGAATTTAAATTCTTATTCAAATTTGATTATTTCTATACAACTAAGCCTACTTCCCACCTATGTAAAATGTAAACAGCAAAATATGTAGAATGAGTTGTATATTAGAATTACTGTATATCTTTAACACAAAATAATTCAGTCCATGGAGTCTGCATGGCTGATATGAATGAAATATTAATTGATTTTATAAACAGAAGGACGATTTTTTTCGATGAAGTTTTAAGCATAGAGTTTATGAATTGTAGCTCCATGGTCTTAATTTTTAAATAAAATAAATTATTATAGTATTGTGATGAATGAAATGAATGAAATCCTGCTTTTATAGAGAGATCCAGGCGTGATATTTTGTCTATGACGTCATTTGAATTTATTTCAGTTGTTTTCGATGAAGTTTTCAAATATAATAAATTATCGTAGTATTATGAGAGTTTTAAAAATATTACCGTGGAATGTATTACATTTTAGTGATATTTAAACCAGGCAATTTATAATTCAATGCCGTCATTTGATTGAAGTTCATTTTTTACAATGAAGGTTTAAAATTTCAAATATAATAAATCAATGTAGTATTATGATAAGTTTTAAAATATTACCGAGGAATGTATTGCATTTTCGACTTTTTTAAATAAAATTGCATTGAAGTTGGAAAGTGTTTCATAATCAATGCTTTAAGCATGATTGACCTTTCTTGTTTTCATTTTATGCGATATTTTTGATAAATTTATTTGACAAAAGAGCAATATCTCGAGAAAGGTCAATACTAGCTTTCTAAATTTTGAGTCAATGGTTTTCTAATGAAAAATTACTTAAGGAATGATTATTTATATAACATTATCGAAGATTCTGATTTTTTGATGAGTGAACGCCAGAGAGTAAGTAGATGGCGAAGCTTCCCGTCTCGGGAAGCGAGTTATGGGGATTGGCGAAGCATAGCAAGCAGAGGGTGGATTCCATTAGTTTTGTAAAAAATGCTCAGATGTTACATATGATTATTAGGATCTTTTACTAACTGTTTCTTATGTAACAACTAATCTATGTAACAATTATCTATTTTAAACGTACTTGCTATTTGCCACTAAAGTAAGACTCTTAAAATGCTTATTTAATCCAGTTCAAAATAATTTTGTAAAATTAACCTACAAGTTAGACGTGTGAAAATGCTTGGGATAATTTACTAATTATAAATGTATGTTCTGTTAAAATTGCTTATATAATAATTACCTAATGAAACCATATTTGCAGTTTGACAAATAAGGTTTGGCTGATTGTTAATTTGACTTAATAATTCTGTAAAAATCTCATAAGTTAGGCATGTGAAGTGTATTAGGATATTTTACTAATTGGTTTTTTATATGCTGTTGAAATTGTTTATACAACTATTACCTATTTAAATCATATTTAGCAGTTTGAAAATAAAAGTTGGCTCAATCTTAATTTGATTATTTCTTAAAAAATGTTTTAACAGAGTCGCCCGCAGCTTAGATAATAAAAGTATCTTCGTATATTTTACTAGTTGATGTTTTATATGCTGTTGAAATTGTTTTATATAACAGTTGTATATTTAAATCATATTTGGTAGTTAGCAAGTAAAATTCTAGTCTAATTATGTTAACTAAACAAATTTTGAAAACAAAAACTGTTAACTAAACTACATCTTCACATGTCTGAACATGTGAAGATACTTAGGATATTTTACTAGTAATTACCTGATTTTCTAATAATTACCTGATTTAATTATATTTGGAAGTTGACAACTAAAGCTTAGCTCAATTTTAATTTGATTAAATAATTTTTTTAAAAAAAGCGTAAAAGTTAGAATGAATTAGAAAAGTTGTTAATATGCTTATAATATTTTATTAATTGCATATTTATATACTGTTAAAATTGTTTATACAGACTGTTTCAAAAATATTGAATCATTAAAAATCTCTTGAATGATTGGTCGGACCTATGGTCCCAAATTTAAGAAATGCTTCAAATTAGGAAGACTTTTAGACAGCGGCAGCTTTGGTCACTTGATACGTTTTAGTAAATAGGACAAAATTTAACTTTGTATATAAGCACATTACCGAATAAGTTCCATTTAGCTGCTCCTTATTGATTTAAAGATATTTTGAGGAAAAAAACCCCTTTGATTTTTGTTAATATGCAAAATGCACAGTCAAGAAATTGACAAAGTGTTAAGACTTAATGGACTTTGATCTGATCAACAACAACAACACAATTATTAAACATAGATATTAGGGGTTGTGCAAAAAGTTAATTTAGTTAGATAATATTTCCAATTGAAAACTTATAGGCGTTACTATCTTTAACAAATGTTTTACATAATCCCACAATATTCAATAAAAGTTTTAATTAATGATTTATTGAATAATTTGGTCATATGTAAATGGAGCTTTCTTGTTTGACTAATTGGGCTGCAGGCAATTTTTATAGCTGGAAATTTATTTCCAGTAGACCGGTATAAATGTTATATTTTGCACCTTTTAACTAAAAGGGGCCGCATGATCAATATTTGCATACGATGATAGTCTACATAATTAAGGCGTTTCTTAAATTGGAACCCTGGTTATACAACAAATCGTTTAACAGATATTTAGTCGTGCAATCTTTTTTAAACACCCTGTATACACTGTGTCCCAAAAGATTGAAATGCGTTTTAATTCTTTACCTGTTGGAGATAAGTGGGCAATGTAAATTGCAAAAATGCTAAGGTAGGAAATAAGACTCCGTAAACGAAATAGTCCTCCCATTAATTTTCAAAAAGTTACACTGTTTAAATTTTTATACGACCCCTTTAGACAAATTTGGTCAATCAGAAAATTTTTATTTTTAATGCAACAAAATCATTAAAAAAACCGCATATTTGTATCTTTAAAATTGAGCGAGTTATATTTAATTGAAAATTGAACATTGTGAATGGGGACAATATATCAAATTAGAAATGTAAATTTGTGACACATCACAAAAAAAAGATAAAACTGGATGATTATACATAGGATACTTTCTGGTACGTCGGACGGTCTGGATCTCAACAACAACAACATAGGACCAATCGCGTTGTGAGTACCACTGCTTTATAGGATCTCTGTCTGTGTAATGCTTTATTTAGATGCATTTGTGATAAAACATTTTGACACATATTAACGTATTTTTGATCTAAACAATTACCATCGTCAATTTGTTTATAATCCCTATTTTCACTGATGAAACAGCCTTTCACATGGTACGGAAAAGTGGCATAAGTCAGATTTTCCCTTTATCATAATTCAGTTGATTTTATAGATACAGATATGCGGTTATTTTAATGAGCGTGTTGCATTAAAAATAAAAATTTTCTGATTGACCAAATTTGTCTATGGGGGTCGTATAAAAATTTAAAAAGTGTACCTTTTTGAAAATTAATGGGAGGACTATTTCAGTAACGTAGTCTTATTTCCTACCTTACTTTCAACAATTTTGCAATTTAAATTGCCCACTTATCTCCAACAGGTAAAGAATTAAAGCGCGTTTCAATCTTTTTGGGACACACTGTATAATACTCATCTCTTAAGTTTTCCTTTTCTGTACCCCAGTTTTAAAGCTTATTGACTTTCTTAAAACTGATAGGGTGTTTGAAAAGATTTTTTCCAAATATTAAGCTTTTATTCATCAAACAGAAGTTGATAAATTTACTCAAGCTAAGTCATAAATCCCTCATGGATTGATTTTCTCACTGTATGAAAAAGATCCCAGCAAAATCAAAGAATAGGAAGATAAATTGATAAGAGTTTCGTTTGTGTGATTTGTGGGTTTTGTTTTACTATATATCGTGCCGAAAGTCTCGACAAAGGAGACGCGATTACTTCCAAAGATATGACGTCATATCCCCATAATGATCGATTTCAAAATCGATACTTCTCTCTTTTCTTAATTATAAGTACAGACGATTTCTGAATATGTTTCCAAGACTTTTCTGCAGCAAACTATTGATGTGCTTAAACCAATTTTCTCAGCGCTCTTTAAAACCCCTTTCTTTAAATATTCATGATCTTCCAGTTTCCAGACATCTGCTAAGAGTTCATAAGGTAGCGTCTTCAACTTTCTTTGGTCATTTTATTGGAAGTAAACCACATTTTAACCTATTTACGTCAAAATGCAATGAGATAACCGATTAAAGAGGAACTGTTGTGGTTAATGTGCCATCTTAAAGAATAAGAATTTATACATTTCCTTATTCAATATGTCAATATTTATATCTACTTGATAAAAATTAACATTTGAGGAACGCATACTGAGATTTTTAGGATATTATTGATCTTTAGCAGCGTCACCCAAATTATATACTGAAGTTATTTTGAATTATTAAAAGCATAATAAGTACGAATCAAAATTGTTATCTGTATGACATTTTAAAAGGTACTTATTGTATACTGGAAAATGTACCTGACGTTGCTCAGGATTTAATGCAGGAATTCTTTGAATTCCTTTAATTAAAACCTAAATTCCAGATAATAAAAAATAAAATTTAAATAATAAAGAGAAATTTAAATAATCAGGTCTTTGTAAGTTTCTGTAGAAACTGGACATCTACCGGTTTGGTTTTCGAATTTTCAACTGGACTTATTTTGTTACTCAGACGACAGCTTTCTTCCTCAGAAACTACAGCACGATGTCAATGAGCAAAAAAAATATTAGTTCCCGTTAGCAGGGCATTTAGTTTTATAGATGACGTATTTAAAATTTATTTTTAAGTAAGTAAAAGAAATAATAGGATGTTACCTACCGCAACACTAAAAAATAATTAAGTGTGCTTTCTAATGACGGATTGGTCTGAAATTTATATTAATGACTAGTGACTGACTCTGACAAATCACGTTACAATGTTCATGTACTAAGAATTAATATATGTAAAAGATCTTTATGTTTTTTTTTGTAATGTCAAAGATATCTTCTAAACAATATTTTAGTATAGATGTTATATAATATTATTTGCCTTAATAAAATGACTCAAAATTATCAGTGCTGATATTCTCTTCCAGAGAATAATGACAGAATTGTTACGTGTCGGTTAGGTTTATGTATAATCTCCGGTGAACATATGAAACTTTTACTCTGGTTTAAGATTTAATGTAACACATAAAAGTTATAAAATGAAACAAAAATATTGCGTATACGGATTATTATTGCAGAAAGGTATTTTAAAATAACGTGATATTTTACTTTATTAAAAGTGATAACGTAAACAAACCAAAATCGTCGAACATTTGTATATATTTGTTGTCATTCGACAAACGATAATAAAATGCATAAATTATTTACACTCGAAATTATGTTGTTTGACTATTATTTGCGCATTGTCTTCAAATAGTTTCATTAATATCAAAATTTGAAATATGAATTGGTATTTTAGTATGTTCTATCTACATACTAATATCAAAGTTCATGAAACTGCTCTAAAAAAAAACATCATCTTGAAATATTTGTTGCAAAGATTTTCGCATTGCATCATGAAAGATTATCAGAAATGTGTATAGAACTCCTACATTAGTTTCTTCCCATCAGAGTTTTCAATGTTTCCAATATTCTCCGTTTATTATCAAAATTCCTGGATATTTTGCAACTCTAGAAATAAATGGCGCTACCAATTGAATCTGTCGAATTTTGACGACCTTTGTAGAAATCTGACACTTTCAAGTTTTTTCGCACTTTATTAGCTTCAGGTAGAGCAATAATTCAAAGTTTATAAAGAAATCAAATAGTTAGATAGATAATTCGAAGTTGATATTGTTTAACATTAAAATACTTGGAATTTTATTTTAGCAATTGGAAACATTGCTTTAGTTTTACGACGTTTCTGTCTGATCGCTGGATTGCCGGGTTGTGGGTTCGAATCCCGCCAGCGGGCGTGGATGTTGTGTAGTCGAGGCAAAGTCAGACTTCTGCTCTTTGGGAGCCTCAATAAAAGTGAAGCTGCATATTCTCCCCTTCACCTTGGAACCAGGGGTCTAGGGACGTGGCGTTAGGCGCTCCTCACCACGGTGGATAAGTCACAACACACACAGTTTCACGGCCAATTGAAAATTAGTTCGGCCTCTGAATGTGCGAATGGGACTGATGCTGTACGGGTGGCGAAAAGGAGGGATGGCTTAAAGCATTAGTACAAGGGCTTCCCAATGGAGGAGTTACATAAATATAGTTTAAATAAAGGAGAATATAAGTTTCCATCGAGGACACACGGACGTAACCATGAGAGCAGAGTGGTTGTCAAAAAGCCAAAAGGGTAGTTGGAAGAAGCTTGGCTTGAAATGGCCTGATTCATATGAATACCAACCAACACGAGAAAGCATATGAGGTGGAAAACAGAAACTCCAGTAGCAAAGACTGTATTAACATGGTAAATTCCTTATTTAAACTTTTACATTCCAACTGTGATTTATCAAAAATCAACGCCCCTCCCCCCGAGCAGCAAAACTGTCGCAATTGCATTATTAAATAAAAATCTGATGTGGGGGACAAGATTTGGAATAGTGACGTCAATGAACGTGGCTTCAAGCTTCTAGAAAACCGGAACGCTTAGTCGATGATGGGGAATATCATTTTTGATATACTGTGCAGTACCACCAGATAAATTGGTTCGGTTGGCTGGGGGTCTACACGAGAAATATCCCGTACAGTTGCAGATAGCATGGGAGGT
The DNA here is from genome assembly GCA_951213105.1 of Amaurobius ferox. NCBI lineage: Eukaryota > Metazoa > Arthropoda > Arachnida > Araneae > Amaurobiidae > Amaurobius > Amaurobius ferox. The sequence goes on along the minus strand of OX578141.1, from coordinate 100,938,267 downwards.
GGTCGGGGACAAGTAGGTCTCGTTAATCATGGATATTTCGAAGTTATTATTTACAACATAATCACGCACCACGTCGAGCTTGGAACGCACACCATTGGCGTTCCAGAAGCCGACTTTCAGGGACTGAAAGTTACAGGAATTCGAAAGCGTGAACATGGCGAGATCAGAAAAGGGAAGGTTGGCGGGGCTTACCTGAGTAGCGCATCATAGCGCTGATAGATATGAAATATTATATCCGTCTCGGTGGTAGCTTGCCGTAACTCAGGTAACGCTTGTTTAAAAGCTTCGAGAAGAATATCTTTATTGTGAGTATATCTCATGGACATTATGGACGAAAGTAGCCAGACATAGTCAATATTCTTCTCTGGTTGGGATGGAGCATTCTGATTGGCTCTCGGAGTCTTGGAGGAATTTGGGCCATGTTCACGTTTTTGATTGGAGGCTCTGGGAATCCCAGCAAAATTAGCATTTTCGTTGTTTCTTGATGTGATGAAGTGCCTAGCGTATGATGCTTCAGACTTTAGTCTGTAGATAGGTATCCTGATGATGTGATAGTAGATGTGCGGATTACAGGTGCGCCAATGAAAATTCTCCAGGTACGGAGGTGGATGGTCTTCCAGTTCCAGTTGTGGACGGTCTTCCAGGTGCCGAGGTGGGCGGTCCTTCCAGTAATAAGAAAGTGTCGCACGAGGAGTACAGTAAAACTGCAGCCTGCTGCAGGTAAACGATACCAGAAAAATAAGTTAAACACTGTTTTGGAGGTTATCCTGTCTTTTTAGATCCGAGATGTACTTTATGATTTCGAAAGTCTTCGCGATCACTGTTAGTTTTAAGCACATCCATGACTGCCCGAAGGAAGCCCTGGATGTCGGAGATTTTGAAACAAATCTCTAACTCTTGGAATAATTTGAGGAACTCTAAAAAAAATTAGTGCTCTGACCAAGGGGTTTTACGCTCTGTTCAGATGACTTGGTGTTCTCCTGCTCTTTGGAGATTCCTTGCTCCATCACGTCAGGGGGCACAGTCATCTGAACGAGAGTATTTACTGTTTGGGGAAGCTCAGGGAAACTTTTCTCAACTCGGGGTAGGGGGGGGGGTAGTTTTTAGATTATGCGGTCCAGGGTTATGGCTTCTCATTAGTTTGCGGTAATGCGGGTTTTTAGGGCAGTGCCGAAAGTTGGCGGGGTGAGCCCCACCACAATTCGCACACTTGGCCGGGGTAGCTCTTGATTTTTTTGAATGAGCGGGTTTCATGATCTTCGCCACATTTGAGGCATTTAGGGGGGAGACTACAGTTTTCCGAGGAATGATTGAAGATCTGAAAATTGAACCACATAGTGCACCTCTTGCTTTTAAAGGCCTGTATCCTGATTTTCACATTTAGCAAACTATCTCCTCACAAATCCTCTCCAATTTCTCGGCCAACTGGAGGCAGACCAAGAAGATGCGGAGGGGGGATCTATCTCTCCTACTTTTAAGTTGCAAAACCCTGACAAGTTGGAAGCCCTGGGATACAAATGCATCCTTCAGGTCTCCAATGTCAGTGTTCGCGGGCATTCCTTTGACTACCACGTTTTTAGATCTCTCGGATTTAAGGTTTATGGCACTGAAGAGGGCTTTTAATTGGGTTACGTGACCCTGAACTCTCTTGTAGTCCTCACCGGACCCAGGAATGATCCAAATCACCCTTCCCATTAAAAGTACTTGCACAGGGAAATCTAACAACTGATTTAGTCCTATTATAAGGGCTCCCCAATCGCTTGTGAAGGCCACATAAAAGGAGGAGACTTTACCTGGTTTAGGGTCACTATCAACACTGTCTTCCTGGTTTTCCAGGGGCTTAAATCTGCTTTCAAGGGTAGTAGGGCTTCAAGGGTAGTCTACTTTCAAGGGTAGTACACTCAGTAGGGCTAATTCCCTCTCTAGGTTTCTTACGCTTATTGCGTGGAATTTGAAAGTTTAGGTTAAAATTTTGGCTTCCCCAAGTTTCGTACAACCTATCCTTATCCTTGGCACTCCTAAGTCCTGCAACGAAGAACTGCGTGGCTTGGTATGACTTCCTCGCCGCGAGGGTCACAGGGATAGGAATGTCCGCTAACAGAATATCATCAGATTGAATATTTACCAGGCATTCTTTGGTTGATGTAGACTTGTCTTCTTCTGCATCATCAAGGGCTATCTCGGATTGCAGGTTCCTGATCGCCCAGTCGTAAGCGTTGCTGTGGCTGTAGATCTCGCTTCACCTTTGAAATGCTCTATTTGCCTATGCTTCTCCTTTGGAATGCTGCGGAGTGTATCCCATGCTCGCCGCACATCTATCAATTATTAATGTGAATGGGGGTGCACGTGTTTGCAATTTGTCATCAGAGTATCAAGCCGGCTTCTCCACACTTGCTGCGCTGCCCATTTCCTTTGTTTGTTTTTTCCTCTTCATCAATCTCCATAGGTTCCGCCCAGCTGAAAGTATTTTCCCCCTTTTCATTCCTGTGCCTTTCGAATAGGTTTTTCTCTTTCGTCTTCCGACAATCTGTTTGTTGGCCGTCCATATCCTCGATGGCAATCCGTTGCTCTTTCACCTGAAGGTTTTACAAACTCTTCCCTCTTGGCCCGCTACGATCGGTCTTTCCTTCTCCAACTTTTGTTGTTCTAGCAGTTTACTCTCTTTTTCTTTTTAACACTTTACAACAAAGTTGAAAAATGTTTATGACTTTGTTCATTCTGTATGTCTGACTGCCTGTCTGTCCATTAGCAGAACAACTGCCGTAAAAATGACTTTATCAAAATGAAATTTTATTATGTTGATCAGACGGTCTGTGGGACCTCTGAGAATATAAATAAATAATATCACCCAATTAGTTTTGGATTGAACCCGGGTTGAAAAAATGAAATACATTGAACCCTATGGGACCTAATTTTTCAAACATTTTTTAAGCGGATTTAAAATTCACAAATTGCATCGAAAATTTTAGGAAATATTCAAATTTTCCCGTAAAATATATAACAAAAATTTCAGCAAAATATATCCAGTAGTTTTTAAAATAAAAATTAAAATAATAATTGTACCATTTACATGCAGCCATCACGTGACCAAAATATGAAGAGATCACGTGACCCACTTCAAAATAAAATATGGCATCCATCTTGTGTAAAAATCGTGATTTTTAAACTCCTTTCTTAGTCATATTTAGTCTTGTATCCGTCCAAAAACCGTTTTATTTTTGCTTAAATTCTGTGCATTTACGTACTGAAATAACGTAATTACAATATATTTGAGTATAAAGGATTATCCAACTTTGGTTATTTCTACAACGAAGCCCATTTTTCACTTATGGAAAATGTAAATACCAAAAGATGTTGTATGAGTTATACAAGAATTGCTGTATTTCTTTAACGCAAAATTATTTAGCTCATGGAATCTGCAATATTGCTGATATGAATGAAATATCAATTGATTTTACAGAGTGAAAGACGATTTTTTCGATGACGTTTTAAGCATAGAGTTTAATTACTTGTATATCCATGGTCTTATGTTTTTAAATAAAATAAATTATTATAGTATTGTGATGAATGAAATGAATGGAAAATTGTTTATGAATGAAGTGCTGCTTTTATAGAGTCAGGCTTGTTATATTTCGAAGTCAATTGTTATTGTCATTTGAATAAATTTCATTTGTTTTCGATGAAGTTTTCAAATATAATAAATTATTGTAGTATTATGAGAATTTAAAAAATATTATCGAGGAATGTATCGCATTTTAGAGATGCTTAAACCAGGCAATTTATATTTCAATGCCGTCATTTGAATGAAGTTAATTTTTTCGATCAAGTTTTAAGTTTTCAAATATAATAAATTAATGTAGTATTGTGATAATTTTAAAAATATTACCGATCAATGTTTCGCACTTTAGAAATGTTTAAATAAAATTGCATTGAAGATGGAAAGTTTTTCATAATCAATGCTGCTTTATGCATGGTTGATCTTTCTTGTTTTCTCTTCTCCACGAATATATGCCATTCCTCGTCTTTCTTCGGGTCTCTTGGCTCGATGGCAGGCTTGAGATACTTTCTGCCTGTGCCCGACATGCTCAACCGTAGCTAGGTGTCATACGCCTAAGCAACAACACGAAAAATTTCGTCAAGCGTTATGGACAGTGAAATAGGTTAATCTTGTAGAAGTTAAACTACTAATGGGGTCCAAATACAAAATTATTACCCAAAGTATATTCTCACGCTAATGGAACAAGTTAGATCCACGAAGATGACGATAACAAATTTATCGTATAATATCGCACATAAAAAGTGAACATATTTCACAATAAGTAATACTTTTAAAAACTTTACAACATGAAACAACAGTTGAAAAGTGTTTGACTTTGTTCATTCTGTCTGTCTGCCCGTTAGCACTATAACTGCCGTAAAAATGACTTTATCGAAATGAAATTTTAGTATGTTGTTCAAACTGTCTGTGGGACCTATGAGAATATAAATGAATAATATCACACAATTAGTTTTGGATTGAACCCGTGTTCAATAAATGAATTACATTGAACCCTATGGGACCTAATTTTTCAAACATTTTTTAAGAGTATTTAAAATTCACAAATTGCTTCGAAAATTTCAGGAAATATTCAAATTATCCCATAAAACATATAAAAAGCATTTCAACAAAATATATGCAGCAATTTTTTAAATAAAAATTAAAATAATAATTACATCTTTTATATGAAGAGATCACGTGACCATTACACGAAAAGATCACGTGACCACTACAAAATAAAATATGACATCCATCTTGTGCAAAAATCGTGATGTTTCAAGGTTTATTTAATTCATATTAATGCTGTATCCGTCCTAAAACCGATTTATTTTTGCTTAAATTCTGTGCATCTACATACTGAAACAACGCAATTACAATATATTTGAGTTGCCGACGCGGTGATCGAACGGTCAAGGCAAGCGTTTCCTAGCGATCGTTCGGCTGCCGGGTTGTATGTTCGAGTCCCACCTTCAGACATGGATGTTATGTCGTCGGGCGCAGTGTGTTCCGTCCCCACTGGTGCGCCGGGACAACGTCCAGTGACGGCTAAATGGTTCACGGCTCTGACCGGTGTATAGGTGAATGATGAAATATCAATTGCTTGACCATTCGAAAAAATATATATATATTTGAGTTTAAATGATCATCCGACTGTGATTATTTCTACACCGAAGCCTAATTTGCACTTATGGAGAATGTAAATACCAAAAAAGTTGAATGAGTTGTATAAGAATTTCTGCATCTCCTTCACGCAAAATTATTTAGCTCATGGAGTCTGCAATATAGTTGATATGAATGAAACATTCATTGATTTTACACGGTTTTTACGATGCAGATTTTTAAGCATAGAGTTTAATTACTTGTACCTCCATGGTCTTCAGTTTTTAAATAAAATAAATTATGATAGTAATGTGATGAATGAAATGAATGGGAAAAAGGTTATGAATTGAATGCTACTTTTATAGAGAGAGCCAGGCGTGTTATATTTCGATGACGTCATTTGAATAAGTTTAATTTGTTTTCGATGATGTTTTCAAATATAATAAATTATTGTAGTATTATGATAATTTTAAAAATATTACCGAAGAATGTATCGCATTTTAGGGATGTTTAAACCAGGAAATTTATATTTCAATGCCGTCATTTGAATAAAGTTCATTTTTTTCTATGAAGGTTAAATTTTCAAATATAATAAATTTATGTAGTATTGTGATAAGTTTTAAAATATTACCGAGGAATATATTGCATTTTAGACATGTTTAAACAAAATTGCATTGAAGTTGGAAAGTGTTTCATAATCAATGCTTTAAGCATGATTGATCTTTCTTGTTTTTTCTTTCTTTCTTTTTTTTACTGCAAAATGTCCCCCAAGAATCGTAAAAATCTGAAACAAAACCCAAATACATTTAAGTGTATTTATGAAATTTTTGTTTCATACGTAAATTTTGACGACTATGAGATTCAGATTAATCCCACTTCAGTATGATATACTGTTCTTTTAGATATTTAATTTCTTTGTAATTTTACCGTGCTTTCTACGTTTCATAATAGGATAAGTCGCCAAATGAAAATAAAACTGTAAATTGAGTATAATTTCAAATACGTATCCGTTTCATTTTGTGCAATTATACTTAATTTACAGTATATTCTTTTACTATAAATGTGCAAATTATCAACCTTCTTGGCCACTGGGGGCGTCTTTGCAGGATCTGGAAAGTCGTTTCAAATAATTTAGCAATAATTTCGCTTTTCTGATTTTGTGAATTGTTGATTTATCTATTTCAAAATTTGGACAAAGCAAATTTATTTACCATAGGAATTCGACAAATCTTTCAAGCACTTATATTAAAAAGATCTTGAATTAGTCTAGTGATTTAATAAATTGTCTCAGAATAAAAGCTATCTTTTTTAGGTATATTTACGCAAACTAATATATCTTGGTGTCTATTGTAGTATGGTTGAATTCATATAATGTCAGAGGCCATCACTAACGGACTTTCTGTAAGCGCTGCTTCTAACTGACCTTTGGAAAGTATGAAATATATCCAGTGTAATGTAATAAATTCAAGGAACACATTAAAGTCACCGGTACATTATTAATTAATTTTTTATTACTTTCTTGTTTATTATTGGATATATAAATATACCTAAAAAATATAACCTATAAATATACCTATAAATATACCTATTGCGTAAATATACCTAAAAAGCTATCTTTTTTAGGTATATTTACGCAAACTAATATATCTTGGTGTCTATTGTAGTATGGTTGAATTCATATAAGGTCAGAGGCCATCACTAACGGACTTTCTGTAAGCGCTGCTTCTAACTGACTTTTGGAAAGTATGAAATATATCCAGTGTAATGTAATAAATTCAAGGAACACATTAAAGACACCGGTACATTATTAATTAATTTATTATTACTTTCTTGTTTATTATTGGATAAATCTCATTTAGAATGCCAATAGTGAGCTTTACTAGATTATATAATTTCTGATTTTATTTCAGTAGTTAAATTTTAGCAATTAGTATTACTTTCTTGATATACACAGTATAATGTATAAGGAAAGTATTGTGACGGGGTCGAAAATTCGATTTCGAGTTTTCGATGGGAGAGCACATTTCAAGCACTGTGTGTGTGAGAGAGTCTCTGGTGAATGAAGTTCATTTTTTTCGATGAAGTTTTAAGTTTTCAAATATAATAAATTAATCTAGTATTGTGATAATTTTAAAAATATTACCGAGGAATGTATCGCATTTTAGAGAAGCTTAAATAAAATTGCATTGAAGTTGGAAAGTGTTTTATAATCAATTCTTTATGCATTATTGATCTTTCATGGTTTTTTTTTACTTTTATGTGATTCTATGATACATATATATGAAAACGTGCTATATCTCGAGAATGGGTCACACTAGCGTTCTAAAGTTTATGTCAATCGTTTTCTAATGAAAAATTATATCAGAAATGATTATTTGAGTAACTTTATTGAAAGTATTAATGTTTGGATGATTTTTTTAAAATTTCATTTCAAAATGTGGTTGCAGTTCTGAACATTCGATTGCGTTTAAAAACAATAAGCTTCCAGTATTCACGGATTGTAATTGCTGTACCAAATTTCGTTCGAATCGCTTTATTCTGTCGTGAGATATCGTCTCCAGAGACTCTCTCACACACACAGTGCTTGAAATTTGCTCTCCCAGCTATACAAGCTCCATGAGCTAAATATTTTGTGTTAAAGAAATACAGCAATTCTAATACAACTCATTCTACATATTTTGCTGTTTACATTTTACATAAGTGAAAAATAGGCTTCATGGTAGAAATAATCAAATTTGGATGAGCATTTAAACTCAAATATATTGTAATTGCGTTGTTTCAGTGTGTAGATGCACATAATTTAAGCAAAAATAAAGTGGTTTTAGGACGGATACAACACTCAATATGAATTAAAAAGAACTTTAAAAATCACGATATTGAGACAAGATGGATGCCGTATATCATTTTGAAGTGGGTCACGTGAACTTTTCATATCATGGTGAACTTTTCATATCACGTGATCGCTTCATATAAGAGGTGTAATTATTATTTTAAGTTTTATTTAAAAAACTGCTGAGTATATTTCACTGAATTTTTTTTATATATTTTATGGAACAATTTGAATATGACTTAAAATTTTCGAAGCAATTTGTGAATTTTAAATCCGCTTAAAAAATGTTTGAAAAATTAGGTCCCATTAGGCTCAATGTATTTCATTTTTTCTACCCGGGTTCAATCCAAAACTAATTGGGTGATATTATTCATTTATATTCCCGTAGGTCCTACGGATCGTCTGAACAACATACTAAAATTTCATTTTGATTAAGCCATTTTTACGGCAGTTATCGTGCTAAAGGACAGACAGACAGACAGAATGAACAAAGTCATAAACACTTTTCAACTTTGTTGTAAAGTGTTAAAAACGCAGGCTATGTTTTTCCGAATGATGCCAAAATCTAATCATCACCACGGCCTCCCAAAATTGGCCCAACTTCTAAATTTTGTTAAATGTCGTTGAATAATTTTTGAACATGAGTGTATACATACATTGCATAGACATACGGACAGACACACATGCCAAACCGAAAATGGTTTTATTTTGGAATTCTAGAGGGTTAGAAACCTCGAAAACTGAAGTTCCGATTTTCGACATGATTCCAGTAACACTCCTATGCATTGCCATGTATCGTAAGAAAAGTAAAAATTGTAATTTTATTACTTTGCCCACAATGCATGGGAATGAATAGGGAATGCATTAAAATCGTGTCAAAAATCGAAACTAAAGATTTCGTCGTAGCTATGCGTTTCTGGCAAGCTAGGGCACGGAAAATCTATTTTTAGAATGCCGTTTGTGTGTATGTGTCTGTCTCTGCAATGTATGTATCCAGTTTAACTCAAAACTAATTAAACGAAATTAAGACAAAATTGGTAAATATTTTGTCGGTTACCACGATTCTAATTAGATTTTGGTATGATTTGCGAAAAAAAATCTGCCTATTTTTGCGAAATAGCCCCCAAATATCGTTAAAATCTGAAATAAAAAAACTACGTATGCTCAAATGTGTTAATTAAATGCTTGTCTTAGACTTAAATTTTTGACGATGAAAATAATAAAATCAATCTCATTACTATAAGACCATCCTTTCTCGAGATATTTAAGTTTTATGCATTTTTAATTCCTTTAAAATTGCATCTAGCTACCAAGTAAAATCGAGAATTGAAGTAAAACCGGAAATTTTATGCAATTTAACCTAATGACCCATGTCTTAATTTGTTCAATGAGATTAAATTTAATGAATTATGAAAGGAGAAAGGAGAAAATGAATTTGAACCTGTAGGGAAAGTTGTATTCTGACCACATCAGATATATGTTAAAATGGTATTAGTTTCCTTCTCTTTGAAAAGCTTAAAAATAGTTGTATTCCAATATTTAAAAAATACCAAACAAAATCCTCTCGGATAAAAATAACTATAAATATTCGTATACATATCTATAAAACATGCAGTCCTCTATGCAGTCGCTATGATAAACCAAAGACGTAAACTTTGAGAAACATTAGCATAATGTATTTACAAACCAATGTCAAAGATGTCAAGGATATTTATTCTAAGTATTTTGGCCCAGTGGAAACATATGATGCAGTATCAAATATTTAGTAACCGTTAAGAACAAACATTCGGAGGAAACTTAGTTCGCTTGAGGTAAAACAGCGTAATCATTTGAAGAATTATTCATAAAAGCTATACATGCAAATAATAAAATTAAATACCACTTTATATTTAAGCTTTTGTTGTGAATAAACTTTATAAAGAGTCTTGCTGCCCCAATCGGGAATCTAACCCTGGATTTCCGAACTGACCAGCCGACGCACTACCGTTGAGCTACTGGGACGACATTTCAAGCTCTTCTCATCGAAGTGTACTCCGCATTCTCCACCCTCTAATGTCATATTGGTGGGCAATAGACAGCCTGACTGACCACCTCTTGCTATTTTTACCTCAGGTTAGCCTCCTGTTACTATAATATTTTCCCAGGTCCGTATCCTGCGTGGTCATTATCCTCTGAATTTAAAATCTAAATTCAATCTTCCAGAGTCCACTGAATCCGTAATAGTCGTAATAGGGTCACTTTCAGACCTCCGACATCTTTGCACTAACCTACAGGGTTGATTTACTCGGGCGCCACTGTAAAGAACCTTCTTGCTCCAACCGGGAATCGAGCAATAGATCTTCGAACTGGCCAGCCGACGCTCTACAGTTTAGCTATTGGGACGAAATTTCAAGCTCTTATTGTCGAAGTGAACTTTGCAACTTCACACATTTTAAAAATAAAACATCTTGAATTCAATAAATGCGTGATTATAATTTGTTATGTTTGATTATAATTTGTCCGATTGTGATTGTTTGTTTTTATTATAATTTTGATGTGGATTATAATAGTCATAAAAGTCAGACAATAGTCAATTATAACAGTCAGATAATAGTCAGGAAAGTTTAAAAGTATAATTATAAAATATATTTATTCGCTTTATCTATAAGTGAAAGTATCTTAAAAATTAATTATTATTCAATGTAGTATGAGACGAAGTATCAGATATACGTTTGCTTGTGAATTAAAATATGTAAAATTTCTAAAAGCATATATAAAGATTTTTTAACACATTCTTTAAAATATATAAATTTTTAAATATTCTATAAAATAATAAAACATGATAATATTTGACCATTCTATGCAAAATTATCTGTGTAATCAAATCTCAAGAATAAAACATCCTGGTTTCGTTAGATAATCAGTTTAAAAAATTATGAAGTTTGGTTTACTTACCCCAAATTGAAGACATTTAGATGTTAGCGAAAGTTATTTGTGAACCATTTTTTCATATACGCTTTAAAAACTATTTAAATCTATTCAGAAATAAATGAATTTAAAACATTTTGACAAAATGAATGAGATGATTAAAAATTGAAAATATCCATAATTAGTGTAATCTTATATCCTATGCCCGTATATATATAACACGATAAAAATATGAAACCATTTATTCATAAAATTCAATTTTCTATCATATTTTTTATTATTTAAATTAAATAAATTAAATGGAAACCGTACGCCATATAAACACATTTGATTTTTTACTCATTGAAAATAATTTAATTACGTGCTATGCAATAATTCGTAAATATGTGCCTTTAGTTCATATGAAGTTGGTCATTGTACTAACTTTATCGTGTTTCATTGTAAAATATGTCTTCTGTTCGGGGTCATTGTGCAATATGTAGATGGCTTCATAAAGATCGTTATGTAAAAATGACAAAACTACAAAGTTTTGTCTTAAGTTGAAGTTGCTTTATGGAAACAAGAAACCACGTAGACAAAGTTATTTCAATCCAAACTGATTACTAACAACACACATACCTGATACAGCAACTGGACGCAAAAGTAAAAAGGTCTGCATACGAAACATGCATTAATTACACATGCTCGTATAGTGACTGAACACGTAGATAAATCCAGGTTTGGTGATCTAATGAAAGTTTAAATAATTGTAATAATAAAATACGGACAGAAGATCCTTCCCCAATTCATTAGTGAACGTCTAGATACTTCAGTGGGCACACTTGCGTGGACTAGATTATGTTGATCATGATTATACATATCTTAGCTAGCACCTCTGGCTAGACATTGGTCACCTAACGGGCGTCGCTTGAACAGCACGCTCCTCTTAAAGCTTCCGAATGTGGAAACTCAAATTTACCTATGCACACGCACTGTATTGAATTCTCCTAAGCCAAGCCTTTCTCTTTTACCCAAACTAAAACTTTATCTTGTTCTATTACAAGACAGCAAAAATTGTTATCTGGCTTGTAATTGGTCGACATAACCTAACCAGTAATAAGTTGTTAAAGTAAAACATAATTTTGAACGAAAACGAAATGAAATCATAACCAAATGTTATATAGACCTCAAACTCGATCCAACCAACAAACAGTTTTAAGTGTGAGATCCCTTTTAACGGGATCGACTGTACAAAATTACATCAAACCACCCCATTCCCCGACAGCTATCAGCCAAATTCCTAAATCTCCGAACTTTTTTCGCATATTCACTATCTGGTGAGATGTGACTGTCGGACCTCAAAATCCCCAAGCTTCGTTTGCAGAACAGAATGACAAATCTACGATGGGTATGCCAATCAACCAGCGTCACTCTGGGCAGCTGACCCTTATCTCATTGTCTCACCAAACCTTGAGACCACTTCTTAAACTTTGGTTAGACCAAGGGAACAAAACCTGCTTTAATACAAGACTACAAATAAAACATTTTGACGAAATTTACACTGGGTCAAGACTTGGACTATTAGATGGTCAGAAAGAAGAAATCGCGACACATTATGCACATTTCACACATAAATTACACTTTCTTATAAATGTCATTATTTTCACAAATTATTCTCTTTTTTTCTACGCCATCCATCCCTAGAATTATGTTTCTTCTTTCTATAATGGAAACAAATAATTTTCAAATATTTTATTTCCATTGTCATAAACATAAGACTCAATAAAATGCAGCAAGTGTATGTATTTGCAACAAATTATATATATATATATATATAAATGATATGTCTAAGATATTTATTATCTGATACCGTATGTGACAAACTATGTTATGAGATGAAATATTTAAGAAATGATAAAGACGTTGCAAGGTGTTTTGTACGAAGATTAGTTGATGGTCTCATTTATTGATGAGTTGTTTTTTAACACTTTACAACAAAGTTGAAAAGTGTTTATGACTTTGTTCATTCTGTCTGTCTGTCTGTCTGTCCGTTAGCACGATAACTGCCGTAAAAATGACTTAATCAAAATGAAATTATAGTATGTTGTTCAGACGGTCTGTAGAACCTATGGGAATATAGATGAATAATATCACCCAATTAGTTTTGGATTGAACCCGGGTCGAAAAAAGGAAATACATTGAGCCCTATGAGACCTAATTTTTCAAACATTTTTTAAGCGGATTTAAAATTCACAAATTGCTTCGAAAATTTTAGGAAATATTCAAATTGTTCCATAAAATATATAAAAAAAAATTCAGCGAAATATATTCAGTAGTTTTTTAAATAACAATTAAAATAATAATTACACCTCTTATATGAAACGATCACGTGACCATGATATGAAACGATCACATGACCCACTTCAAAATGATATATGGCATCCATCTTGTTTCAAAATCGTGATTTTTTTAAGTTCTTTTTAATTCATATTGAGTGTTGTATCCGTCCTAAAACTACTTTATTTTTGCTTAAATTCTGTGCATCTACATACTGAAACAACGCAATGACAATATATTTGAGTTTAAATGCTCATCTAAATTTGATTATTTCTACAACTAAGCCTATTTTTCACCTATGTAAACTGTAAACAGCAAAATATATAGAATGAGTTGTATTAGAATTCCTGTATTTTTTTAACACAAAATAATTTAGTCCATGGAGTCTGCATGGCTGATATGAATGAAATATTAATTGATTTCATAAAGAGAAGGACGATTTTTTTCGATGAAGTTTCAAGCATAGAGTTTAATTTTTTGTAGCTCCATGGTCTTAAACAAAATGTTTAAATAAAATAAATTATTATAGTATTGTGATGAATGAAATGAATGTGAGAAAGTTATGAATGAAATCCTGTTTTTATAGAGAGATCCAGGCGTGTTATTTTTTCTATGACGTCATTTGAATTAATTTCAGTTGTTTTCGATGAAGTTTTCAAATATAATAAATTATCGTAGTATTATGATAATTCTAAAACTATTACCGAGGAATGTATAACATTTTAGAGGTGTTTAAACCAGGCAATTTATATTTCAATGCCGTCATTTGAATGAAGTTCATTTTTTTCGATGAAGGTTTAAGTTTTCAAATATAATAAATTAATGCAGTATTGTGATAAGTTTCAAAATATTACCGAGGAATGTATTGCATTTTAAACTTGTTTAAATAAAATTGCATTGAAGTTGGAAAGTGTTTCATAATCAATGCTTTAAGCATGATTGATCTTTCTTGTTTATGATAAATAAGTCTAAAAATAATCTGATGTGGACTGCACATGACTCTCTTTATATAATGCAATAACTTTCTTCTTTCACAGTGAAAAAAGGATGCATAAGATCCACAGCACTATGTTTTAACGTTAAGTTTTACATTTGGCACTTTTTCGGACGACAACATATGAAAATATTTTGAAGTACTCAATTAGCTTATATTTCGAGCAACTCTAAATTGACAATTATTAATATTGAGAGCATTTATCTTAAAAGTTTTAATAATTAATTCATCAATTGGCGTTATTTTCATTAATTTAGGGTCATTCTTGTTGATGATATATTTTCGTGAATGCGGGACAAATCAGTCTAAATTTGGCGATATGTCGCTAAATTAGTCGGCAAGTTTACCAAATTTATCGACAATCGGTACTGAGGTACGGAGAGAAGATATTTTCTTATAAATGACGATTAGCAAATTGTTAGATGCCAGAATACAAAATTTCTACAAAAGGTGTTTTCTCGTATGAATAGAACTAACTAGATCCACGTGAATGATATTAAAAAAATATCGCGTAATAATACACATGCAAAATGAACGTATTTTACAATAGTTTTGATTTTTATGCGATGTTTTTATAAATTTATTTGAAAAATGGCAATATCTCGGAAACTGTTCATGTTAGCGTCCTAAAGTTTGTGTCAATAGTTTTCTAATGAAAAATAATATAAAACATGATTATTTATGTAACAATATTGAAGCTTCTGATTTTTTTATGATTTTTTAAAAATTTCATTCTATAATTTGGGGGTGTGCTAAACATTCGATTGAGTTTAGTATTAATAGACTCCCAGTATTTACTGATTGTAATATTTGTACCAAATTTCATTCGAAACGCTCCATTTTGTCGTCAGACATCATCTCTACAAAATCACGGATACAGACACACAAACACACAGACACACACAGAGAGAGAGAGAGACATCACCTCCTTAAAAACATTTGATTTGTGTCTGGGGACACTTGAAACGTGCTCTATCGTCAAAATCTCGAATTCGAATTTTCCACCCCGTCACAATACTTTCCCTAATCATAATACTAGGGAAAATAATACAGTAAAAAATTGGAATATGTATGATGTTATTGCGAGTTAATAGAGTTACTTGAATGCTGTGTAGAGAATTATGAAACTACATTGAGTAAATACTACAGTTAAATGAATTTATTTGTAATATGTCTTATATACGATCAATATTTATTACACATTTACTGCTATTCGTTTTTTGTTTATTATGAAAATGCTTTTTGAAAATATATGTTATGTAGTCTGTTATTCAGTATATTATATATTTACAATATTACATCCAATTAGATAATCAACTTTTTCCTTTCCCTTTAATCTTTGGTTTTCAATTTTTGGAAGCAATATGATTGTATTCAGAATTTGCACATGTGTAAATCAAGAGCAACGCCGAGCATATCTGCTAGTTATTATATATCTCCTAGTTATTATTACTTCTAGTTCGGTGTTCGATTCCCCTACGAGTCAAAAACTTTTGTATATCATATATATATATATATATATATATATATATATATATATATATATATATATATATATATATATATATATATATATAAATATATATATATATATATATATATATATATATATATATATAAATATATATATATATATATATATATATATATATATATATATATATAAATATATATATATATATATATATATATATAAATATAAATATATATATATATATATATATATATATATGTATATATATATATATATATATATATATATGTATATATATATATATATATATATATATATATATATATATATATATATATATATATATATACGTACTATTTTACTCAAAACAATGCCAGATTTCGTGTTTTTATGTTAAAATACCATTCTGACAACATAGGATTAATTTATTGAAAGGTTATGTATATATCATCCTTTATGTACTTTACATACAACTCAGGAACGTTTCCAATAGAAATATATTTCCACTGACCATTTTAACCACTTATATAAGGCACAAAAATATATTTCCAGTGATCATCTTAGCCACTTATACAAAAGATTGAAAATATTTTTTTGCTGACCATTTTCACCACTTAGAGGGAAAGTCAAACATTATCCACATTTCATTTTTTTCAATTTATTTACACAGATGTAGGGGTTAAACAAATACGACATTTTTCTGCATAGTCTCCGTCCTTTTCGATGCACTTAATCCAACGGTCCACAAACTTGCGTATTCCCTCCAAGAAGTATTGCGCATTCCCACTTCCACCGGGAGGTGGTGCATAAATGGTTGGCAACCAACCGAAAACCTTCTTCTTGAAGAGAATACGCGAACTTGTGGACCGCTGGATAGATCTGCAAAGAATCCTGGAATTTTGAAAAATAAACCGGGAATTTTGGAAGTATTAGAAAGTTTGATAAGAAGAAAATCCGGCACATTACGCAGTTTAAACCTAAATGCTGGATCAGCATTTTGATAAACCTGCTAAATCTTTGTATTAGTTAAAATGTAAAATCTATTGGAATAACATTTTTGAAAATTTAAAATTACAAAAATTTCGTTGAAAATGACAAAATATATGAGACACAAAATTATTAGAATGTTATTGGGAATACAGAGATTTCTTATTATCGTTCAATATTAAATACATATGAATGAATTAATCACTTTGAAATAAGTATTTTATCGTTCGGAGTGTTTTTCTTTTAAAATATATACAAATTAAATAACAATTTATTTGTGGAATTAATTTTCATTTTTATTTATAAATAATAGGAATATCACATAATTTAAATATTTTTCTTGGATCTAACAAACATCTCTCAAATTTAATGCTTCAGCTCTTCACAATTCCGAATGCAAAAAATAAATATCAGTTTCCGGTCATACACATTTATTTTACAATTCAAAATGCGATGACTGAAAAATCTCACTTCTCAAATTTTCCAGCGTTTTCAAAATTCTCTTCCCAAAAAATCCGGTTTATTCTCGGGATTAAACCGGGTATTTCCCATTTTTGCAATTCTGTCGCTGGACAGAGTGTATCAAAAAGGAAGGAGACTATGTAGGAAAATGACGTACTTGTTCAACCCCTACATTTGTACTTGGGTGGGTGACCACCTGGGAACACCGCGTGCTGTTGGCACGTTTCGGACGCGGTAGCTCGGTGGTTTACGCGCTGGATTTGCACGCTGCCACAACTGCCGCCGTGTTCATGCGGAGTACGATCACGTTAAACATGTGGGTCCGTAAGTCCTTCCGAGAGGTTGGTGGTAGGGGAAGGAGGGTACGGTCCCTGTGGATGCCTTCCCCACTGGGTTCCGGTCTAAATTGGGTGGTACTTCCCGGCCGTCCAAACGGTTACCTTACACCTTTCTGGTAGGTCGGACGGTCTGGGTCTCAACATCAACAACCCCTACATTTGTGTAAATAAATTGAAAAAAAAAATAAAGTGCTGATAATGTTTGACATTCCCTCATATATTAAAACGCATTCTAAATACATATTATTCCTACCATTCCTACTACAACGTGCAATACTATGTCAAGCTTGTAAATAAATTGCTTTATATCTAAACACAAAAATATTCAGGAAATCGCGTTTATGTAATATTCACAAGCCAATACTATTTTTCGTAACTGATGTGTCAAGTATATTTATTTCTACTATTACGCGCCACTGCAAATATACGACTGGGATAAAATATTTAGTAACCGTTACGAAGAAACATTAAGGAAATGTTCAGACCTCTAGCGATCAAACAGCAACATAGGTCTCCTAAAGAGGTCTGAACTCAAATCAGTGCGCAGAAAGCGTTAAAACCAAATCGATGTTTGGCAACAACCGAAAGGAAAATAAATACTGTATTTCGTGTAATCGATCTAAGAATATTAGTATTATTTCTTAGCTGTAGATTAGGTGCTTATTTTTACTTTCCTTATAGATATAAGATAATGTAGGCGGAGACTATGTACGGGATAGAAAATTCGAATTGAGTTTTCGACGGAAGAGCAAGTTTCAAGGATCCCTGAACACGAATTAGACGTTTTTGAGATGCTGTGTCTGTGCATGTGTGCGTGCGTGTGTATGTGTGTGTGTATGTGTCAGTGAGTTTGTGGAGAATATATCTCAAGAACGAATAGAGCGATTCGAACGATATTTGGTACAAAATTACAATCCGAGAATACTTGAAGCCTATTGTGTTCATACGTAATCAAATGTTCAAAACCCTATAAAATTTTCGAAGGAAATTTTGAAAAAATTATCAAAAAATCAAACCCTTTAATAAAGTTACGTAATTTTTCATTAGAAAACGATTGACATAAAATTTTGAAGGCTAGCAGGACCTGTTCTCGAAATATTACACATTTTAAGATACTTTGAGTAATACTTTTGTATTTGGACGCCATTAGTTTTTTATCTGCTATAAGAATAACTTATTTCTCCCTACATAACGCTTGGCGAGATTTTAGCGGAATGTCGCCACTTTGGCGAAATTTTTAAATATTGCCAAATTAACGAAAATGCTGCCACATTGATAAGAATCACTCTAAATCAATGGAAATGACGATTAATTGACGAACATTCAATATCTTGGAAATAACATAAGAATAGAATATAAGAATAACCCATTTTTTCGATTATCCATCCGTAAAGCTTGGTGAGAAATTTAGCGTGACCGCGTCAACTTGGGAACTATTTTAAATGCTGCCAAAGTTACAAAAATATCGCCGAATTGATAACAAGAAAGATCAATCATGCATAAAGCATTGATTATGAAACACTTTCCAATTGCAATCCGATTTAATTTAAACATCTAAAAAATGCGATAAATTCAGCGGTGATATTTTCCAGCGTTTTCAAAATTCTCTTCCCAAAAAATCCGGTTTATTCTCGGGATTAAACCGGGTATTTCCCATTTTTGCAATTCTGTCGCTGGATAGAGTGTATCAAAAAGGAAGGAGACTATGTAGGAAAATGACGTACTTGTTCAACCCCTACATTTGTACTTGGGTGGGTGACCACCTGGGAACACCGCGTGCTGTTGGCACGTTTCGGACGCGGTAGCTCGGTGGTTTACGCGCTGGATTTGCACGCTGCCACAACTGCCGCCGTGTTCATGCGGAGTACGATCACGTTAAACATGTGGGTCCGTAAGTCCTTCCGAGAGGTTGGTGGTAGGGGAAGGAGGGTACGGTCCCTGTGGATGCCTTCCCCACTGGGTTCCGGTCTAAATTGGGTGGTACTTCCCGGCCGTCCAAACGGTTACCTTACACCTTTCTGGTAGGTCGGACGGTCTGGGTCTCAACATCAACAACCCCTACATTTGTGTAAATAAATTGAAAAAAAAAATAAAGTGCTGATAATGTTTGACATTCCCTCATATATTAAAACGCATTCTAAATACATATTATTCCTACCATTCCTACTACAACGTGCAATACTATGTCAAGCTTGTAAATAAATTGCTTTATATCTAAACACAAAAATATTCAGGAAATCGCGTTTATGTAATATTCACAAGCCAATACTATTTTTCGTAACTGATGTGTCAAGTATATTTATTTCTACTATTACGCGCCACTGCAAATATACGACTGGGATAAAATATTTAGTAACCGTTACGAAGAAACATTAAGGAAATGTTCAGACCTCTAGCGATCAAACAGCAACATAGGTCTCCTAAAGAGGTCTGAACTCAAATCAGTGCGCAGAAAGCGTTAAAACCAAATCGATGTTTGGCAACAACCGAAAGGAAAATAAATACTGTATTTCGTGTAATCGATCTAAGAATATTAGTATTATTTCTTAGCTGTAGATTAGGTGCTTATTTTTACTTTCCTTATAGATATAAGATAATGTAGGCGGAGACTATGTACGGGATAGAAAATTCGAATTGAGTTTTCGACGGAAGAGCAAGTTTCAAGGATCCCTGAACACGAATTAGACGTTTTTGAGATGCTGTGTCTGTGCATGTGTGCGTGCGTGTGTATGTGTGTGTGTATGTGTCAGTGAGTTTGTGGAGAATATATCTCAAGAACGAATAGAGCGATTCGAACGATATTTGGTACAAAATTACAATCCGAGAATACTTGAAGCCTATTGTGTTCATACGTAATCAAATGTTCAAAACCCTATAAAATTTTCGAAGGAAATTTTGAAAAAATTATCAAAAAATCAAACCCTTTAATAAAGTTACGTAATTTTTCATTAGAAAACGATTGACATAAAATTTTGAAGGCTAGCAGGACCTGTTCTCGAAATATTACACATTTTAAGATACTTTGAGTAATACTTTTGTATTTGGACGCCATTAGTTTTTTATCTGCTATAAGAATAACTTATTTCTCCCTACATAACGCTTGGCGAGATTTTAGCGGAATGTCGCCACTTTGGCGAAATTTTTAAATATTGCCAAATTAACGAAAATGCTGCCACATTGATAAGAATCACTCTAAATCAATGGAAATGACGATTAATTGACGAACATTCAATATCTTGGAAATAACATAAGAATAGAATATAAGAATAACCCATTTTTTCGATTATCCATCCGTAAAGCTTGGTGAGAAATTTAGCGTGACCGCGTCAACTTGGGAACTATTTTAAATGCTGCCAAAGTTACAAAAATATCGCCGAATTGATAACAAGAAAGATCAATCATGCATAAAGCATTGATTATGAAACACTTTCCAATTGCAATCCGATTTAATTTAAACATCTAAAAAATGCGATAAATTCAGCGGTGATATTTTTTACATTATCACAGTACTACAATAATTTACTTTACTTTAAAACTTAAAACCATAGAGGTAAAAGTACTTTCTAACAGCATGCATTTCTAACTTCATCGAAAAAGGCAATGCTATAAAATCGTTTGTTTCTCTATGTAAAAGCAATGAATATTTCATTCATATCACCAATATTCCAACCTTCGGAGATAAATAATTTTCTGTTAAAATAATTCAGCAATTCTTATACAACTCATTTTACAGCTTGATTTGTTTACATTCTGCGTACTTTAAAATTAGGTTTCGTTGTAGAAATAATCAAAGTTTGATGATCATTTAAACTCTATTGCAATTGCGCTGACTCAGAATATAGATGCACAAAAAATAAGCAAAAGGAAAGAAGTTTTAGGACGGATGCAACACTAAATATAAATTTAAAAAAATTTAAAAATTACGATTTTGACACTGGTAAAAAAGATGGATGAAATATTTTATTTTGAAGTGGGTTACGTGATCTTTTCATCTAATATGGGTGGAACTACTAGTTTAATTTTTATTTAAAAAGCTAGCAAACATATTTTGCTCAATTTTTTTATATATTTTATGGGATAATTTTAATATCTCTTAAAATTTTCAAAGCAATTTGCGAAATTTTACATTGCTTAAAAATGCTTGAAATGTTAGGTCCCATAGGGTTCAATGTATTTCACTTTCTCATCCCGAGATCAATCTAAAACTAATTGGGTGGTATTATTCATTTACATTCCCATATGTTCCACATACCGTCTGAACAACATACTAAAATTTCATTTTGTCAAAGTCATTTTTATGACAATTATCATGCGAACGGATATAGAGACAGACAGTGTGAGGAAGTTATAAACACTTTTCAACTACGTTGGAAAGTGTTAAAAATGACTCCAAATGGGAAGTAATGTTTCACAGATTCTAATTTCTATCATATGAAGGGCATAGCTTCAAATACATGCTCTTCTCTACGTTTGTCTGTAACACTTTGTGATATATTTGGCGTACTTGGCTAATAATTTAGCACACTATCGCCAACTAGGCTATATTTCGGACCAGATTGACAAAAATAGCATCAAAATTGCAAAAATAACGCTAAATTATTAAATATGACCCATAATTGATGAATTACTTATTAAAATATTTTAATATATGTACTATATCACTTATTTAGGATGTTATCAATATTGATAATTGTTTATGTAGAGTTGCGCGAAATATAAGTTTATTGGGCATTTTGAAATAGTTTTACATGTTGTCATCCGGAAAATCGCCAAATGTACAAATCAATTATAAAAACACAGTACTGTGGATCTTATACATTATTTTTTTACTGTAAAAGTAGTAAATGCATTGCATTATATAAGGAAAGTCATGTGCTACATAGATTTTTAATGATATCATGGTATTTTATTATTATAATATATAATTGTTGACTTTTATATGATTATTTTAATACATAAATTAGTATACAAATTGTAGAATTTTATGTGATGTTAAAATAACTGTGAAATTCTAAGGGATGCGATAAGGAGATGTAGAAATTTATGTTAGTCTAAAATTAGGTGCAGAATTTCAGGTGATGCTAAAAATAATTGTACCATTTTATGGGATATTAAAAGTATTTGTAGTGGTTTAGTGATAATAAAAAAAACTGTAAAAATTTTTGTGATGCTAAAAATAATTGCAAAATTTTTGATGCTAAAAGTAATTATTGAATTTTATGTGATGCTAAAATTAATTGTTGAATTCTATTTAATGCGAAAAATAACTGTAGAATTTTAATAAAGAAAGAAATCTAAAAGAAATTAATCGTATTGTCCGCCAAGTGATTTTTACTGCAAAGGAAACATTTTGATATTCAAAAGAATACAAATTGAAGCTTTCTTAACAATAGACCTATCGTGTGTTTGTTGATTAAATTAAATTTACAAAATTTCATGGAAATCGCTTAAACATATCAAGGAATACAACACTTTCTGTGGAGAAAGTAAAACTTTTAATATTTAGAGAAAGACTCGTAATAACTTCTTAATTAATTTCCTTTCATTTATGATAAAAAACATCCTTATTTGACAATAGTATGATTTTTTGCTCTTTTAGTTCCAAAAAGTGCATTCTCTCAAAAATAGCGCATAATAGCGACTTATAAACCCTTTTATTCGTTTTGAAAGGAAAATGGTATTACAAGAGCCGGGTTTTGAATGGACACGCACATATAAGATATGCGATCTATAACATATTTCAAATTAACACTTATATTAACAAATAATTATTAAATTAGAAGTATAAAAAATCTGATGTGCACAGCACATTACTTTCCTTAAATAATGCAATGAATTTACTTCTCTCACAGTGAAAAAATGATGTATAAGAAACTTGCTGCCCCTACCGGGAACTGAACCGCGAAACTCTGTAGTGGCCAGTCGAAGCTTTACCGTTGAGCTACTAGGACGGAATTGCAAGCTCTTATTGTTGAAGTGAACTCTGCAAGATGCATAACATACTGTATTTAACGTTGAATTGTACATTTGGCGCTGTGTTGGTAACGATGAACTCAGTGTTTGTAGCGTTGAACTCAGTGTTTGTTACTTATTGAGTATGCGTGGTTTAAAAAGGAGCGTTTCACATTGTTACAGTTCGTTTTAATTATCGAAAATCTGATTTTGCACATCTGTATGCAATTTTACGTATGTATGCAAATTTTCATCTTCCTATCTATTGTGGATTTTCAGTAAAAGGGATCACAAAATTTAGGTAAATGTTGATTTCTCTTGTTAAGAATGGAGAAGGGAATAATATATATTTTAAAACTTTTAAAAAGGTCTTTTTTAAATATTTATTTCTGTAACATTTTTCAACAGAATTATATTTTTGTAACATGTGTTTAATATTCTGAGTCTTTACTTGGTCTGTTCACCCAAATATCAATAGGCTTCTAACATTCATTGATGGAAAGTCGTGCTATATATCATTTGATGTACTCAATTTGTTCTAGAGATACTGTGAATGCAGATTTTTTACAGAGGTACAGAACATATATTATTAAAAAAGAAGGATGGGGAAGCTCGAAACGTGTAATTCTATTTAAATCTGAGTGTCGTATATTTTTTTACCGTATCAGAATATTTTATCTTTACATATATTATATATGTGAAAAAGTGTATGTCCAACACATGACTTGAAAGCACTGTATAAGTTGTGCAATATATTAGAAAAAATAACTGCAGCCAATCTTTGATTATTTGACCCTGATTGCACGAATGTTCATTTACCCGACTCTTTATTTATGAATTTTTATATCTGCTGAGGGAAAAAGTATTTTAGCACAGTGAATGAACGAACAATAGAATATTTCATGGGAGTAAATGAATTAAGATTGGGAATGTCTGTGAGGAAAGACAGGGGGGTGTCAGGAAAACTGGAAATGTGTTTATGATAGGAGCGAGGCATTCTGCTCATGAATTGACTTACCAAATCCTGAGAAGTTAGATTTAAGACTTCGTTGGAGCAAGATATTGTTTGTATGGTTCAAATGATGCTCGGAAAGCGAAAGACTGTCCTTTTTTCATTGAGGTAAAAAACATATATTTTTAAGACTTAGAGTAATGATGGAGAAGGAAATAAATAGCAGCTGTATAAGCTAATCTTGCAATATTGGAAATGAAACGAAATTGGAGGGTCAAATCGCTATGCAAAGTTACAGTTATTGGGCATGTCGGAACGATTATCGAAATATCAAACAGTTTACACGGTTACAACATGCAGCATAACAATGTGCATAGAAACAATAAAAATAGTGTGGCGTAAATATATTTATATTTAATTAATTAATGTGTGATGATAAATTAGTTTCATAAATGCTCCTTAAGGGGCTGCGTTGTGAATAATCCTCCAAATTTAAATTTATTCTAGTAAGAGTTACTTATCGTTGTCTTAAAGTAAGTTCACATAATAGTTAAAGTGTCTTTAGTAATATTTAAACTCATTTTTTATTTCGTTATTTGCAGATTTATCTTATTATTACAAAATTATTAAATCAGATTTAAGTTATTATTACAAATCATCAAATTACATTAATATTATTTATATTTCTTAAACAATGTGAGACTTAAAGAGCGAGAGAGAGAGTGATCAGCGTAGTGTTTGATATTAGCAGACAGAAAGAAATTTTTACATTAAATACTTGACTCATGGACATATAAAAAACCTTCACATACCTCCATGCTACATTGGACACTCGTTGACACCATTTCTGCATTAACATGGCCTTGGCTTGACATTCAAACACACACTGTGTTAACATTCTCGAGATTTTCTTTTTGGACATTTTGGTCCTGGGATTTTTTAGGCTCATGAAAAGTATTTTCTCAACTGCTACATTTTTTCTCTGCATTTTTTGGCAAATTTTTTTTGAACTCGACTTCGACGAGAAATGTCTTATTTCAAGACCCCCAAACCTGATTTGTGATGCAAGACCCTACATCAGTGCATGTGTTTCATGGATCTGTACATATTGGATGTAGAATTGCCTCCCCGTTGCTGACGTTATTTTTTCGGTTTAACCCGCAGATACGTTTGAGCCCCCATAAGATTGAGCCTGAGTTCCATTTTCATTTATTGCTCATAAACTAATGTCTGACTTAATATCCTATGGCTTATTTACCACACACTCGTACTGTCATTTTACATGTACAAATTTATGATAGGTTTTCGGTCTCTCTTTTGTCTCCCATTCTTTGCCACGCTCTCGAACTGTCATTTTACTTGTTCAAATGTGTGATAAGATTTATCTCTATTTAGTCTCACATATTTTAAATTATTTGTGAAGAGAGCAGTTTTAAGCAACTTATTTTGACTTGAAGGCGAAATAAACCATTTATTGACTTATAAAAGCCCTGGAAATAAGAGCGTATTTTTCGCTCCATGTGAAGAGAAACATAAAATGACTGATGTTACAGAATGAAGTAAAAATTCCCAATTTGTCACTTTTTATTTTTATATAACTTGGAAATTTAAAATATAAATCTATTTCTTTATTTTAGTAATGATATTTTTCTAATAAAAATTATTAAGTTCGAATAGGGTTATTGATTCTCGCTATGAAAAGTGCTGAAAGGAAATATAAATCAAATATATTTTATGGTTTCAGTCCATTTAACAACTGTGACTAAACTGAACAAGTGAGTATACACTTTCACATTGGGTAAGAAAATAAGAACCGAAGAGTTACATCAAGCCATTAACCGAACAAAGACTTGTTCAAATTGCTAAAATAGAAAAGAGTCACGAGCAGTCTTAAAATTGAGAATGAGAAAGTATGGAGGGGTGGGGTAAATGTGGTGGTTCTTGTCTGTCGATGAATAATCGCTTTCATATCGTCCTCGAATGAAGGCTAAAATCGCACTTTCTGAGGCAAAGAGGTTTGATTAGGCAGAATAAGTTCAATGACAATTCAGAAATACTGATGTAAGGTAAGAAAAAACAAGTCTCTTTCGAATAATCAGTAAATTTGAAGTTAAATATACTTTCTGAAATCAAATAACCTACTGTCCCAAAGATACAAAAATGAAGAATTTAAAGCAAATACCAGAGGAATTTCTTTGAAAATAGAATTGTTTTTTGAAGTTCTAAAGATTTTATGACGACGTATCTGTATATTTTTGCAATTTGAACAAGTTTTCATTGGTTATTCAGCTGATTTTACACTTCTGTTCATGTTTTCCTAATTTACTTTATTTCTCTTATCTCTGCTTTCACGATGTAAAGTTTTTCCAAGATGAGATTTTTTGCACTTAAAACGCAGATGATTGCGTTACGAAATTCAGTCTATTACAGCTTGGTTTTTGAAAAATTGATTATATTTGGTAAACAATTTTGCCAAGTTTCTCTATATATTATGTTAAGCCATTTTGTATTTATAATTTTATAATATTACCGGTATTTAAGCCTTTCAAAGGCAGAGAACCTCTACCACTCTTAAAAATTTAAGTTCCTAATATTTTATAATAAGTTTTGTTTTGTATAACAATCTACGGAGCTAAGGTTGGAAAATATTTGTCTCAATCAAAAATTGGTTCAATTATGTTCTCCCTCTTTGCTGATACTATAAGTGTGCAAAGATTCAAGCTTGTACGACATTGGGAGGTTCTGGAGAATCTGAAAATTATTTTCGACTTCTCCCCTATACCCCCTGAATTCCTCGAGGAAGAAAACAAAAATTGCACTATTATACGTTATATTTCGTAGTCGGTAATATAAATATGAAACGATGTAGCCTTGTCATTATTAGACCTTGTCATTATTGAGGGGGGGGGGTGCTTCTGGAGATTAAAAGCATTTGGAGCTCCCATTTTTTCCGCATCCCGGGGGGATTGAAAAGTTGGTTTCGTTAGGTTCCGTCACATGGACTACAATATATGTTTGCAAAGTTTTAGCATTTTGTGTCAGTAGGGGACTTCAAAGAATCTGGAAATAATTTTAAAAAATCTTATATATTCTACGACTCTAGGGAAGGAATCTGAAATCCGGCTTTTTTAGGTTTTGACCCCTTAATTGCGTGGCGCGGTAAAAAGGCGAAATTTAAAGTTACATTTATGAAACATATATTTATTTAATCTTAGCACATGACCGTAATTATCGTACACCGTGGAACATTATTACATTAAGCATTAAACACATTGCGTTGTTTGCCGATATTAAAACCCACCATATATATCTTCAGTGCGAGTTCTTGTAAAAGAATATTAATTATCATAATGCTATTCAATTAATTGCACCGTTGCTATTTTTAAAATAAAATCATTTATTAAGAACATTCTCTTAATTATTACTTTCTTAACAACAATTAGTATATATTATTTGCGGAGGAGAGTTCACGAATGTGAAACCAATTATTATTATCAATATAATCTACGACCAGCTACATTTAATAAGCACATACCTGACCGCAACGCTTGCATCATTGTATATTGTATTGGTACCAACTCGAAGTATGGTACTGCCATTCGTACTGGTGATGCTAATTTTGTTGAAGTCTCTTTGGACACTGACTGTCGTAGAATTGCATATTAGGGCACTTTTTGTGGACTATCTCCGGACTACTCTGTGGCACACACTCTACTAACTACTTCATGATTTATTTCATATCTACTTCTTGACTTTCTCGTAGCAGTTGTGTAATATCATCTCTTGATTGCCGCCTCCTTTTTCCTGAGATCTGACACGCCTCTTTGGCTCTGATTGGTCGACTTTGGGCAATGCGCCCAGACATTTAGCATTTGTTTACATTTTTGACCACTCTTGTGGCCTCTCATGACTTCACCTTGGCATCCAAGGTTTATTGCCTACTTTGACCTTTCGGGTCAGGGTGCCATAAAACTGGCGTCCCCAAGTCTGTTGCTTTGTTTGCTACTGCAGAAAACCATAAATAAAGAACATAAAACTGTCTCACCTAAATCTGGTGTGAACTCAATTCCTGGTCTCACAAATTGATACTATAAATGTGCAAAAGTTCAGCTTTCTAGGTAACCGGGAGGATTTCTGGCGATTTTTTGACCTCTAGAAGAATTTATGCTTGGCTCCCGGGAGGGATAAAAATCCGGATCCGTTTCGGTTTGTCCTATGGTCGATGATAGTTTCATCGAGAGGCTCCTAGAGGGTCCGGAAAGACGGAAAAAGTTGACAATTAGAGTAGAATCCCGATTTTACGTTTCCAGCTTCATACGTCCCCCCTCCCACTTCGCACATAATTGTTCTTCCGTTCCGATAAGTACCTCATATCAATAATGCTAATAACTTCCGGAGGATACCTGATACAAATCCAAGCTTTCTCGCATCATACTTTTTCATTGACGTGCCAAATGGTATTTTTTTCGTAAATTACTTATTTGTTGATAATTTTGTAGGCGTGGAATTGTGTAACAGAAACAAGCATATCTAGTTTTTTGAAAGGTGGATTTTCAAATTTATCTGACGAAATAGGCGATGATTCAACAGAGAATGAAGATTCCCTGAGAAATGACTAATTCGCTCAGCATACTGACTGTGAGAGAGACGTTATGATACCAGAAGTTCTGAACATCTCAGATTTAATGCTCTCAGATAATACAGTAGAGGATCCAGAGGGGCTCTAAGTGTACACCCCGATCCTACGAGATCAAATTCCTTTTATATATTAAGGAGTGCCAACATTTTTTAAAGTTGTCTTCAGTGAAAAAACTGACTATGCTACCAAAATGGCGGCTATTTTTAAATTTTTAAATTTCAAAATAATTGCCGTATTTAAATTTTTGAATTTTATGACGACAACGACCATACTGAGCCTATAGAGGTTGTGCCTTCCTCGATCGAAGCTATAAATGCACTAAAAACTGAAGAACTTCCTAGCACATTAAGATCAAGAATTGCATTTGCAAATCGTATCGATTTTCAAATACGCTATTTGTGAAATAGCAACTCAATATAAAGCAAACTAAAATAAGTGATTTTTTAATGTCCTTAACAAGTGATAATTTTCATCTTTAAATGTAGACGTAATAAAAATATTTCTTTTTATCTTTCTTACAAATTGTATGTTTATTTTATTAATACATATTAAAATATTTTATTTGTGGGCTTAAAATATGGATTTTCATTTGACCTCGATTTTACTTTTCCCCGTATTCTACATTTTTTCCGCTATACCGATGAAAACGCAAAATCGAGGTTCAACTATATATAGTTTTATATGTGCGTCCACTGATACAATGGGAAGATGGCATGTTAATGGATTTAAAAGAGTTAACTAGAAGTTTCAATTATAAGGATATTCTCAGTAAAATATTTTATATGAAATTATACTATGTGCGTTATATGTCTATTGGCCACATACTGGAAATGTGCCCCACTTTATCCATCGACCCGATTTTAGTAATGTTGTGTTACGTTGGCAAAGACGTGGCGGCATATCGCCTACGCAGACTGCTCAATATTTAAGATGGAAATATCCTTTTGTCCATAAACAAAAACCGAATAATTAATATCTGGATATTACAATTTTGTAAACTTATTCATATTTCGATGAACCAATGCACTCATATGATTCTTTAGCATACATTACAAAAAAATTATCATTTTTATTTAGCACTTTTAAATTATTCATTTGAAATAGAAAGTAAAAACATATAAAAATTTTGAAATAAAAAATAAAAATTTTGAAATAAAAATAATAACAGTTAATTTTGATAAGACTCGCACTACGCTATTTTTTTTATTTCCTTGAAAAACTCCAAAGCTTCGAAAGAAAATTCCTAGCTTCTACTTTGCATTCATAATTTTTCTTCGCGCATTATGATAAATAGAGTAGTGGGGATGAATAGAATAATATGAGTTCGTCTGGAGCGGGTCTGGAAGTTATAAGATTCACGAAAGAGAATTCTAACTTTCATCAATTTACTGTACTTTAAACTGCCGTTGATTTATAAACATTTTTAAAGCAAAAATTGAGCTTAGAATGCATTAATTATGGGGCGCGATAGAAAGTTCTGCATGAAATGCTGGATTACTAACTAAACTCACTAGGTGTACAAATGCCACGACTCATTTTAATAAAAATGATTTTAAAGAGTCATATTCTCTGTTTTATTACTTTAACTAATATTTTGAAATGGAAATTAGAAATAAATTCTTTAGCCCTTTACTCAATATATCAGAGAAGATTTTAATTACCTATGTGTGGAATCGTAAAAACAATATTATATTTTGAAATCCAAAAACCGGATTATAACTGCAAATCACTGCTTTCATGGTTTAAGAAAATTTTCAGATCGCACCTGATTGGAAGAAAAACAAAATTACAGCTTTATATAGTACTTATCTATCACAATTTATGCTTCAGAAACATGGATTCTCACAAGACATGGTGAAAAACCTCTTTGCATCTTTGAGCGGAAAATCTTGTGCAGTATTTTGGGTGGAGTTCAGAAAATGATATTTGAGGAAAAAGATACAAATTTGAACTATTCAAATTATACAATGTTTCTGACATAATTAAAGACATTAAAATAAATGGAAGGTAATGGGTAAGACATTTGATACGACTGGATAACAACAAAGAACATTTTTGTGTTAACAGCGATAGGGAAAAGAACTAGCTAACAACCGAAGTTGAGATGGATTCTTCTTCTTAGACCCAGACAGTCGACTTACTCGACCTAAGTATCTGCGTGGACGGCAGGGAAGTGGCACTCAATTAGACCGGAGATCAATGTGAGTGGCATCCATAGGGACCGTTCCACCTTCCCCCACCACCAACCTCTCGAAAGGACTTCTTCGCATGACCCACATATTTAACTTGACCGTACTCCGCTTGAACACGAATACAGTACGGGCAGAGGCGGAAATCAAAATTGCCCGAGTGTAATCCCTAAGCCCTAACCGTCCTGCCCTTGAGATGGATCGATGGTATTGGCCAGGACTTTCAGGTGATAAATATTAAAATTTGGAGTTTGGAAGAATCTTTTGAGGAAGGCCAAGGCCAACAGCTTTGCTTGCGAGCCATTGATGATGATGATGTGTATAATTGTGCAGTAATTCTCTATATAACTGTCTAATGAGTTTTAGTCTTTTCATACCCTTAAGAAGCCCCCGAAAAACCTAAAAGAGTAAACTTTTGCACACTTATAGCAACAACCGCAAGATGATAGAGACGGATTTTCGATTTCTTCCCCCATGGGTGGAAAAACGGAGAGAGCGTGTTCGAGAAGCAATTTCAGGTCATCCACAAGCCCCCCGCTGACCTATAGAAAACAAAATATTTGCACAGTTATAGTATCATCAATAAAACCGGTCCTAACGCAGCAGAATTTTCGTTTCTTTGCTTTTCAGTAACCTCTTTTGAGAAAACGTAGAAACTTGTAAGATTTTGACTTGTGGTCGGGATAGTTTGAATTTTAAAATCTTCGAATTTTGTAACTTTTCACATAACGAGAGTTACATGTCAATCACCACACCAAATTTCCACTGACTAACTCAAACAGATTTCGTGTGGAATTGTAATGATGAATAGTGACATATTTTGAAAAATACAAATTTTGACCAGTCATTGGGGTACTTTAAATAGGAAAAGTTCGAATTTGGTAATTTTTACTTCCTCATACTATGCAATACAGTATAGAAAAATGATTGTTTTTATGAAAATTTTCTACTTCGATATTTTGATGCCAATATATGTTTTAAGACCTCCTGAATACAAATTGACCTGAAGTTGCCCTGTTGGGGAAAGTCACTTCCCGGGAGTCAAGTATGGTAACAATCGAAATATTTTTTCAAGCCCTTTAAAGTGAATGGCACCACGCTGAAATTGTAATCATTTGGACTCACAATACAGATTTAAAAAGAAAATTCTTGTAAAAATTGAAAACAATAAAAAGCTACTATAAATGGATTCTGGTATAAGAAAGTCCAGTTGATCCACATTCCAGTAAATTTAAGGTATTTAATATTAAGTTGTTTTTATAGATTTTCTGTAGAATTTCTCTTTTAACTCAGCCTTTTAGAGAGAAAAGCTTATAAACACGACATTTGTGAGACATCCAATGACCATTGCGATTTTCTAAAATATAAAAATACTGAATTTTATAATTTTTACGTTAACAATTTTACAGCATACTTAGTATACCGAATTAAAGCTGTCTGTCATAGACGTATTTCTGTAGAATTTTGATTATAAGTTCCATTTTTTGAGAGAAACTGGTAAATAAACATTTGCGAGATTTCAAATAGTCGTTAAGGTTATTTAAAATTTGATTAGTGGTATACCCAACATGCCAAATATCGTGCTTCGACCTTATCAGTCGACTTTAGAGCCTAAGAGGAAAGTAGAAATTTCATAAAAAAAATGTACTATCTATGACACATTGATACAAAAAATTGGCTGGGACAAAATAAACTTCTTAACCATTTAAAACGTCTTATGTCATCACTCTTTCCTGTCAGAAAATTAACTATTAATATTCTACTCCGTGTAGTTACTGAGATACAGGCTAGTAAGAACAGTCTCTTGATGGCTTGTACAAAAACTGTCCATCACAGACTTCAGTATGTTAAATTTTTAACGTACTGGCCTTAATTTTTTTGTTGCTTCGCTTCGTATAATAAAACGTAATAAAAAATTTTAAACTTATTTCTTAAAGAGTTGTAATCAGTTGTCGTTCCTATACAAGTTTAGCGCTTTTATTAACACTTTACAACAAAGTTGAAAAGTGTTTATGACTTTGTTCATTCTGTCTATCTGTCCGTTAGCACGATAACTGCCGTAAAAATGACTTAATCAAAATGAAAGTTTAGTATATTGTTCAGTATTAGTATATAGTTCATCAGTTTAGTATATATAAAAAAATTCAGCGAAATATATTCAGTAGTTTCTTAAATAAAAATTAAAATAATAATAACACCTCTTATATGAAACGATCACGTGACCATGATATGAAAGAATCACCTGATCCACTTCAAAATGATATATGGCATCCATCTTGTCTCAAGATCGTGATATTTAAAGTTCTTTTTATTTCATATTGAGTGTTGTATCCGTCCTAAAACCACTTCATTTTGGTTTAAATTCTGTGCATCTACATACTAAATCAACGCTATTACAATATATAAGAGTTTAAATGCTCATCCAAATTTGATTATTTCTACAACGAAGCCTATTTTTCACTTATGTAAAATGTAAACAGCAAAATATGTAAGATGAGTTGTATAGGAATTGCTGTATTTTTTTAACGCAAAAGAATTTAGCTCAAGGAGTCTGCATAGCTGATATGAAAGAAATATTCATTGACTTTACCGAGAGAAGGACGATTTTTTGCGATGAAGTTTTAAGCATAGAGTTAAATTACTTGTAGCTCAATGGTCTTAATTTTTAAATAAAATAAATTATTATAGTATTGTGATGAATGAAATGAATGGGAAATTATTAATGATTGAAATGCTGCTTTTTTAGAGAGAGCCAGGCGTGTTATTTTTTCTATGACGCCATTTGAATGAATTTCAATTGCTTTCGATGAAGTTTTTAAATATAATAAATTATCGTGGTATTATAATTATTCTAAAATTATTATCGATGAATATATAACATTTTAGAGATGTTTAAACCAGGCAATTTATATTTCAATGGCGTCATTTGAATGAAGTTCATTTTTTTCGATGAAGGTTTAAGTTTTCAAATATAATAAATCAATGTAGTATTGAGAGAAGTTTTAAAATATTACCGAGGAATGTATTGCATTTTAGACATGTTTAAATAAAATTGCATTGCTGTTGGAAAGTGTTTCATAATCAATGCTTTAAGCATGATTGATTCTTCTTGTTTTGTATGCATTGATCCAATTTCATATTTTCTGAATATTTGTTTAGAAAAAGGACCTAGATGTTTTATTCTTCAAATATGGCTGTGAAGATAAACTTGCATAGCGAGAACAGAGATTATTATTACTTTTTATAGAATTAAATTAAATATTTTAATTGAATGTTTTGAATAACAATGTTATTTAAAATAGTATAGCAATTTGCAACGCAATTCTGAATTTTAAGTTTCTTATATATTCCGTACGAGGAACAACTGGTAATCTGCTAGTCGACAATAAACTGTTACTGGAGGTATGTTTTCAACAATATGCTTATTGACGAATGGCTGTCCTATTCAGAAATGCTATAATAGACAGAACTTGCATGTACAATAATGCAATGTACAGTCTGTTGAATGTGCTCTTCGCCAGCAGCAATGCATATTTGGATTAGTTCTATTTTTTGATGAAGTTTTAAGTTTTCAAATATAATAAATTAATGTAGTATTGTGATAAGTTTTTGAAATATTACCCAGGAATGTATTGCATTTATAGATGTTTAAATAACATAGCATTGAAGTTGAAAAGTGTTTCATAATCAATGCTTTATGCATGACTGATCTTTCTTGTTAATATCTCTGCTAGGGGTGCTAAAATCACTTATTTTTTTTTATCAGGAATGGTCGTCACTTTATTATAGATAGGACTAATGTGTACACTCATGGATCTTTACTTACAAATTGATTTGAGTGCTTAAGGAATTTCCCAGAAAGATGTATATAGGTTACTGAAATCCTCACCTTGTGTGCACCTCCGACAGAAAGGTTTTGTGGGTATCACTTAGGTATTAACAAATAAAAAACTAAAAAGTAACATTTTGTATACTTTAATGTTTTACTGCGCCAATACACACATTGATCTATATAATAATTGACTAACATACCTTTGGAATTCCAGATTCTCCAAAAGCCCCCTTGTGACCTAAAAGACTGAAACTTACCCCGTTCATACGAACATAGGACAGAACATAACTGTGCCGATTTTCGATACGACGTTGTGCAGAACATAGTTAAATATGTTAAATTTATTAAACCAAACTTAAACTTAATTTTTCACATGGTCCTGTTTCCATGTCTGTAATAGGCTTTTATACTAGTTTTAGAAAAACTTCCAAAACCAATCTTTATATTTTTATATTAACTTACAACTTTTTAATTATTCCTTTTATACACATAAGACTTTTATAATTCATAATTAATTTCGATGAGGCATGCACTACTGAAAAAAAATTACTTTATTTGCTGAAAAATCTCCAATTTTCGAACAAATAGAAAAAAAAATCTTTTACACTTTTCTATATTAAATTTTTTTCTTCGCGCATTATGATAAATAGCGTAATAGGATAAAATACATTAATATGAATTCGTCTGGAAAGAGTCTGGGAATTATATGAATCGAGAAGGAAGCGAACTTTTTTTCAGTTATTACCCTTTAAACTACCTATGATTCATGAACATTTTCAAAGCAAAAGGTTGATATAGTACGAATAAATTACCGGTTCTGCCCGAAAGTTCTGCATAAAGTGCTCGATCACGAACTGAATTCACTAAGCGTACAAATTGTTCATATGAATAAAGATGATAAGATAATATTTACTGGGTTTTTATTTTAATTAATCTTTCGAAAATAATGTTAAAAATCGGATGTGGATAGTACATGACTGTCCCTACGCACCTAAATTCCTGTTCTTCTCATTTTTTCATAATTCATTAAAATGAGGTTAATTGCACAAAAATAACCTAGATTATTTTATCCTATAACGAATATGCATCGGTTGTATTTTCAAAGTCGACGTTGCGAAAATGCGAAAAATCTACAATAGTTCGAAAACAGTTTGTCCTGGAATTATGGGGTTGGTCTTATTATTTTAGTCGCCAAAATTACGTATAAAACAAGCATTTAAATTGATACATTTGAAGACTTGTAACCATATATTTTATAATTTAGAGAATTTTGTAGGCTATTTCGCTAAAAATGCAAATCCTTTGATACTGAATTGTATCAAAATCTAATCTGCACCAGCTTCATCACAAACCAACCAAATTTTGTGAAATTTGTTCAATTAATTTTTGAACTAGAGTATTTTTGAGCTGAGTAGTAGTACATACATTACACAGACAGATGGACAGACAGGCACAGACGTAATGCTAAATATTATTTTTTCAGGTTCTATATTGCTCGAAACGTATATAAATTGTTTGAAAACTCGAATTTCGAGTTTTGACACGATTCCAATACTTTCTCTATTATAGGGAAAGTAAAAAAAAATACGATCTTCACTAAAAATTTTAGTGAAGATTTTAATTATCTATGTGAAGAATTTTGCGGCAATTATCTTAATAAAGCATTTTACACGGAAAGTATTTTATTTTAAGATTAAAAAAGTATTTGTTATTAATAATTTATAAAGGAGACCGTAGGGAATTATATACTTAACGTTTTAGGAATTTTCTTATGCCTGGTCCCACATGTCCAGTCTCCTCCGTAAATAAAGAATTGTTATAATCTAATTATGATTATAAGGTGCTTTATAAATATATAGTTTAAAGTTAAAATGAGTAAAGTTAAAATTGTGTGGTATTATGTTAATATATTTTATTCCAGGAACTCGTACTAAATATTTAATCGTGAGTTTTAATACGGCACAATGCAATGTTTACCACTATACGATATTCCGGCCATGTTCAAGATGTCCAATTAAAAGTGTGCTTTGCATTATTTTTCATTTTCCAGCACCACAAAGAAAATCAGAAAACAAAAACTAATTTAACTAAATATTTTTTAAACTTATACAAGGTATGAAAAATTCAATAATTCCAAATTTACTTTTTTTAAACGAAAAATATATGTTGTCCCGTTGACCCGGGACTGCTTTTTTTTCGGGGCATAAAAAAATGTGTACTTCATTCAGCTCTATCTGCGGGGCAGAATGAGGCACACACATTTTTTTTTACTTTTCAGTCAACAAGTTTCAAAAATAAGTACGGAATTATCATCTTCGCTTTTTATTATGGCACAACAGTTATGTGGCCATTATTTGAAGGCGGCATAGCTGTTGCGCCGTTTTTTGAAGTTGAACTTTTATTTCAAGCTGAATACAATTCATTACAATGCAGATATGCTGCGTCTTATTTTTTTCGATTTCATCATCTTTCTCTTCTTTTCACTTTCACTATTATACATGGAAAATTATAGGGAAAGTATTGGAATTACGTCGAAAATTGAAACTACAGCTTTTGAGGGATCTACACGTTTCGGGCACTCAAAAACATGATAAAACTATTTTCAACGGCACTTCTGTGTATCTGTGCAAGGTGTCTATCCTCTCTAGCTCAAAAACTATTCAATAAAATTTCGTAAAATCTAGTAGAACTTTTAAGTGATTAGTTTTGTATGATTAGATTTTGTATGATTCAGTAAATGGAATTCGTTCTTTTCTACCAATTGCCCAGCAAAAACCATCAAAATCTGAAATCAAAGACTATGTTAATTAAATGATTATTTAATACGTAATATTTGACAACAAAATAAATAAGATCAACACCATTACTCTAGAATGAATCGTTCTCGAGATATTCAATTTTTTTGGAATTTTCCAGGAATGCTGTAAAATGGAAACATTGGAAATTGAAAAAGGCGATGCATTGAAACTACAAATTGGATATCATTTTAAATATGTATTCATATTATTTTGTGCAATTAAACTCAATTTAATGGAATAAATAGAATATGAATTTAAGTCTATAGGAAAAGTTATGTACTGCCCACGTCAGATATTTTTATTTTCATTTCCTGGGTTAAGCCTTTTTATCGTAGTTTTCTTCTCATTTTCTTATCTTTATCTTTATACACTCCATTCCTCCTGAAATGCATTCCTTGCAAGAAAGTGGCATAACAACAGAGACCATTTTTTTATTCTCGATTGTATCAGGCAATAAGAAATATCAAATATGCATAAAGCATTGAGTATGAAAAATTTTCCAACTGAAATGCAATTTTAATTAAATATATCTAAAGTGCGATACATTCAGAGGTGATTTTTTTAAATTATCACAGAACTACAATAATTTATTTTACTTGAAAACTTAAAACTTCAGCGGAAAAAATGAACTTTATTCAAATGACATCATCGAAGAATAAGTCGTCTGACTCTCTATGTAAAAGCAGTGACTATTTCATTCATAGACTTTTATTCCAGACTCCACAGCTAAATAATTTTGCGTGAAAAACATTCTGAAATTCTTATACAACTTATCTTACAATCACTTGTTTACATTCTGCATCCATTAAAATTAGATTTCATTGTAGAAACAATCAAAGCTTGATGATCATTTAAACTAAAAATTATTGTAATTGCGTTAGAGCAGAATATAGATGCATAGAAAATACGCAAAAATCAAGCGGTTTCAGGATGGATGCAACACTAAATATAAATTTCAAAGAACTTTAAAAATCACGATTTTTACTCGGGGAAAAAAAAGATGGATGCCAAATTTTATTTTGAAGTAGGTCACGTGATCCCTTCATACTATATGCTTGTAATTATTATTTCAATTTTTATTTAAAAAATTACCGAACATATTTTGCTGAAATTTTTTTATATATTTTATGGGATAATTTGAATACTTCCTAAAATTTTCGAAGTAATTTGTGAATTTTTACTTCGCTTAAAAATGTTTGGAAAATTAGGTCCAATAGGGTTCAATGTATTTCATTTTTTTAACCCAAGTTCATTCCAAAATTAATTGGGTGATATTATTCATTTACATTCCCATATGTTCCACAGGTCGTCTTAGCAACATACTAAAATTTTTTTTTGATAAAGTCATTTTTATACGGCAGTTATCGTACGAACCGCCAAACAGACAGAATGACCAAATTCATAAACACTCTTCAACTATGTTGTAAAGCGTTAAAAACGTACTTAAAAACATGCTGTATTCAGTTGGTTAAACGTTAACTGAAAAAAATGTGAAATATATCTTACCTTCTTTAAAAAAAAATCAGGTTATTACAACGGCATACGCAATTTGGCTATATTTTTCGAAAAATTCTGTCAACAATTAGCAGCTACCAATACGTCTTTATTGAATGACGTATAGTGTAGGAATGACGTTTTCCAGAGAGCTTAGCCGATTGCTCCCTGTGGGAAATATACCCTTTACCCTGTACTAAGCCTGTACCCCATTCCATCCCATTCTTTCCCAATTATAGAAATGTTAAACTTACACACGAGCTTAGCTATATATATATGTATATATATATATATATATATATATATATATATATATATATATATATAAATATATATATATATATATATATATATATATATATATAAATTGAAATTTTTCAATCGAAAACTATGCATAAAGTACGGTTAGTACAAAAGAGCCCATCTCTAATATATATGCTACAAATAAGTAACTATAGACCAAGACTAAGGATGAAAATAGTAGGTAATTTATCACTATAACGGTATGGGGTGAGGGGAATATTAGTATACATAAATCACAATTAAATAAGTATATATATAAATATATATTAAATGAAAAAGCAAAAACGGCAAATATGAGAAAAGGCAATAATAATTAGCTCAAGATTAAAGATCAAGGCAAGGAGAAAAATCAGTTATATATATATATATATATAAATTTCAAAATAGTATAGAGAATGAATAGGTACTTCCAAATTCAATAGGGAAATAATTGACAGTTTAAAACCAAGTAAAAGACAAATAACATATTAAATTTCTGAAAAATCAATAAAGAAGCAAACAAATATATATATATATATATATATATATATACAGAGTATATAGGGTATACCAAAAACATTGTAACCCGCTTTATTTCTTTACTGTTGGAGATAACTGGGCAATGCATATTGCAAAAATGTTGAAAGTAAGGTAGGAGACAAGACTACATTAATGAAATAGTTCTCCTATTAATTTTCAAGAAGTTGCACTTTTTAAATTTTTATACGATCCCCTTTGACAAATTTGGTCAACAAGAAAATTTTTATTTTTATGCAACAAGATCATTAAAAAAACCCGCATGTCTGTATCTTTAAAATCGAGTGAGTTATATTAATTGAAAATTGAACTTTGTGATTGGGGACTATACATCAAATTAGAAATGTAAATTTGTGACATATCACATAAAAGATAAAACTGGATGATAGTACATAGTATAGCCAACCGCGTAGTGAGTACCGCTGCTTTATATGATCTCTGTCAGTGTAAAACTTTATTTAGATGCATTTGTGATAAAAAATGTTGATACATATTAACGTATTTTTGATCTAAACAATTTCCATCGTTAATTTGTTTATGATCCCTATTTTCACTGATGAAACAGCCTTTCACATGGTACGGAAAAATGACATAGGTCAGTTTTTTCCCTTTATCATAATGCAGTTGATTTTAAAGATACAGATATGTGGGGTTTTTTTATGATCTTGTTGCATTTAAAATAAAAATTTTCTAAATGACCAAATTCTTCTAAGGGGGTCGTATAAAAATTTAAAAAGTGAAACTTTTTGAAAATTAATGGGAGGACTATTTCATTAACATAGTCTTATTTCCTACCTTACTTTCAACATTTTTGCAATTTACATTGCCCTCTTATCTGCAACAAGTAAAGAATTAAAGCGCGTTTCAACCTTTTTGGGACACTCTGTATATATATATATATATATATATATATATATATATATATATATATATATATATGTATATATATATATATGTATATATATATATATATATATATATATATATATATATATATATATATATATAGAGAGAGAGAGAGAGAGAGAGAGAGAGAAAGTCAGCAACATTGACCAGATGCATATCACTTCTGGCTCAATCTCATATTCTTATTAATCTGTCAATTGACTTTATAGAAAATTCATTATCCATTTTTTGGATTTATTTTTACTAGTTTTGGTTAGTACACGTGGTGACTCACGTGTACGCCCCTTATAAATCTGAACTAGATCAACATCTTGAGATACACCGTCACCTGATATCGATGAATGACTTTTAACTTTTGTGTTAGCTCAATAATGTATACACATTTATGGCTTACTTTTGAAAATTCACTTTTTCTTCCTTTCTCTGCGTATTTTATCTAGAACACTTACAGTCTCGTCGTCGCACTTATTATATCTCATTTATGAATCGATTTAACATTTATTGTGCACAACGTTTCGTTCAATACTTATTCAAGTAGGATATTTCATATTTTTGTATTTATTTATCACTGTTTTGTTAATCACGTTTATGTAAATAATAACAAATTAACTACCATGAAACAGACATTATACACACAGAACATCTTTTTATTTCCTCGAAAACTTATATCTTTCGAGTAAAGATAAAAGCATTTTTCTTTACATATTAGACTTTTATATTTTTCTTCGCGCATTATAGTAAATATAGTAACGGGGAAGGATGCATTAACAAGTGTTCGTTTGGAATGAGTCTGGAATTTATACTAATCTCGAAGGTGGAGAATTAATACTTTTTATTCCTTTCAACCATGTACATCCATGCCTGTTAAACTGCCTACGATTTATAAACAGTTTCAAAGCGAAAAAAAATTGATCTTAGCCTGAATAAATTACGGGCCCCTCAGGAACTATAAAATGCTTGATCACGAACTAAGCGCACCAAGTGCACAAATGTCACGGTTTATTTCAATAAAGAAATTTTTTAAGGATATTTTCTGTTTTTTAAAAATATGATTAAACTTTTAAAATGAAAATTAAACCAGAAAGATCAATCATGAATAAAGTATAGACTATGAAACACTTTCCAACGAAAATGAAATTTTACTTAAACATCTCTAAAATGCGATACATTCAGCACTGATATTTTTTAAATTATGACAGTACTAAAATAAATTATTATCCTTGGAAACCAAAAACTTCACCAAAAAAGTCATTGCTATAAATCGTCTGCATCTCTATATAAAATCAATGAATATTTCATTCATATCCCTTATGTTCCAGACTCTAGAGCTAAGTAATTTTTCGTGAAAAAAAATCATCAATTCTTATACAACTCATCTTACAATCGCTTGATTTGTTTACATTCTGCATGCTATAGAATTTATGCTTCGTTGTTGGAATAATCAAAGTTTAGTGATCATGTATTATAAAACATATTGTAATTTCGTTGGCACAGAATTTAGATACACAGATAATATGAAAAAATAAAGCGGTTTCATGACTGGTGCAGCACTCAATATGAAGTTAAAAGAGCTTTAAACATTAGGATTTTTACACTGAGAAAGGAAGATGGATGCCATATTTTATTTTGAAGTGGGTCATATGATCTTTTCATATAATATCGGTATAATTGTTATTTTATTTTTATTTAAAAAGTTACATAACATATTTTGCTGAATTTTTTTTTTTACTCATTTTACGTGATAATTTGAATATTTGCTAAAGTTTTGGAAGCAATTTGTAGATTTTAAGTCCGCTTAAAGAATGTTTGAAAAATAAGGTCTCATTGGGTTTAATGTATTTCATTTTTTCAACCCTGGTTCAATCCAAAACTAATTGGATGATATTAGTCATTTATATTCCCGTAGGTCCCACAGACGGTCAACAACATACTGAAATTTCATTTTGATAAAGTCATGTTTACGGCAATTGTCGTGCGAACGGACAGACAGACAGAATGTACAAAGTCATAAGCACTTTACAACTATGTTAGAAAGTGTTACAAAATAATTAAGATCTTTCTAAATTTCTTTGTGAAGAGTTTTATTATTTATGTGGAGAATTTTTTTGAATGTATCTTAATATAGTGTGGGAAAAAATTGCTTCGTTGAGGATGAAAAAAAATCTAACATTATTGAAGGCTCTGATTTTTTGACGATTTTTTCAAACAAAATTTCTTTCAAGAATTTGATGGTCTCC
Source organism: Amaurobius ferox (assembly GCA_951213105.1). NCBI lineage: Eukaryota > Metazoa > Arthropoda > Arachnida > Araneae > Amaurobiidae > Amaurobius > Amaurobius ferox. The sequence goes on along the minus strand of OX578141.1, from coordinate 100,895,004 downwards.
CGAGCATTCAATTGCGTATTAAAACAGTAGGCTTTCCAGTGTTCACAGATTGTAACTTTTTGTAACAAATTTCGCTCGAAACGCTCCATTAGTTCGTGAGATATCTTCTCCACAGACGGACACACACACACACACACACACACACACATACACACACATATATATACACACATACTTATACGTACACACACACTAATATAAACAGACATCACCTCATAAAGGATCGATTTGATTTCAGAGATGCTTGAAACATGCTCTTCCTTCGAAAATACGAATTTGAATTTTCGACTCCGTCACAAAGTGTTCCCTATACACTATATCATGTATATAGGGAAAGTAAAAATTGACATTTTCCTTGCAACATATACTTCTTAGGACTTGTTATGCTTAAAGCTTAGATGAAGCTGTCATGGATTCAGCATCGAATTTGGAGAATATATGGGTTTCATTAAGAATTTCAATTTCCTATTCTGGAGAAATAATTTCCGGAATTTTTTCTATGACTGTACAAAAGAGTATAAAAATGTGTACAAAAGAGCATAAAAATGGCTTTATTAGTTGCCGAACATTATGTATACACTTGCCACCACCATATAAAAACCTTTCCAACGCTTGGCCTTCCAAAAGTAAAATCTGTTTTTTAAAGTCGAATTAGATTTTTAGATATTAAATTTTGAAGCACCATTTCTAGCCGTTCTCAGACATATCGGTTCCTTAGCGATCGAAAGTATTTCTGCCAAGTTCCATCTTGACACTATCGGAATGATCAAAAACTGATCTTTTCAACGAGCTTTAAACAGAATCCATAGATATTTCTTCATTTAAAAAAAGATAATAATATTCTGCGAAGTATGTAAAGTTTGTAATACTCCATATGTATATTGCAGCATCCAAAATTGAAGAATCGCATAATTCCAATTTTCGGTATACATATTAGGTGATATCTCCGCATTCTAATAAGTAAATTAATAACTCTGTTCCTGAATTTTCTATATATTTTAATGTGAAACGTTTAATAAATTTTCAAAGCTTTTCTACCAGAGGAACGAGGACAACCTTCACTTTTGAACAGGAGAAGAGGTTCGAAGAAACGTAGAGGAAGGGGGAATTGAGCACTTCCAAATTTCTGACATCACAAAGCCAGCTTTGGGAAAGGAATCAAGAAATCTGCTTCGATAATTCTCAAATCCAAATATTAATTTTTAACTTCTATATTATATTTTAATATAAAATCACAATTAATACAACGTTATCGTTTTTGCTTCATGAGTATCCGGATTAAATACGAAGATCGAGAGATATATTAACGAAGTTATTTTTATCAATAAAGTTATCAGACAAGAATTTTTTTAAATTCGTTCTTATTTAGGGCGGAATACGCAGTCATATTAGGGCGTAGCACTTGCATTAGGGCGTCGTAGTACATAGCGCCTGCACAATAAGTCCAAGATATATTACACGCCCGCAAAGTTGTAGTCGAAAACCTAGACCGCCCGGCTCATCCGTGGACATAGAGCAGCAATTTGGGCAGCCGGCACAAAGTGGTAGTGACATAGCTTAGTGTTTACTTACCCAGATGACTAAGGAGTGTTTAGGCGCTTATTTAGAAAGTTTTACGCCCGTTTAGCGGGTTTAATACTTTCTCTGAAAATCGAATGGATTAATTCTTCTGATTCATACTTTACATCCCGAGAAACGCAGGATACGCTTTCTAGTTAAATATGTATTGCATGATTTTTTTTAAAGGCGATTAAGTGTAATGCTTTCAGACTAAATTTAACAAATATTTTCTGAAACTGCATCACAAGAAGTAACTCTAAGCACTTATTTTTATAAATAATTTGTACTCCGGTTAAAATATAATTATTCAAAAATTTAACATTCGAGAAACAAAAGGGCAACAATGCGGCAGGAAGGCCATTCAATTCAAATTTTTCAAATTTGCCATGAACATCTGTTACTTTTTTATACCAATTACTTCATTGAAAAGAAGTTTAATTTAGAATTATCCTATTACGTTTAAAGTTCCCTATAACTCTAATTAATTATAATGCTTAAAAACCTAGTCCAACTTCAATAAATGCTTTTTATTTTTAACAGCGTATTAAATAGCTTTTGTGTAAAAACTAAAGATGATGTCAGTATTTTCAAATTCTCTGTCCTCACAAATTAATTGATAAAGCTTTATAATGAAGCACAATGTATAAGTGATTATAAGGTGAGCCAGCATTTTAAAAGTTGTAATTGATTTTGTATATAATGTAAGAGATTTTATAAATTAGAATTTTTTTTTCTATTACGCAATAGTATTTCATTGTAACACTTTCTGTACTTCCCTACAATACATCTGTACAGGGTTTACACATAATTCCTTGCGAGCCAACGGCCGTACCGTGCTGAAAACACCGGTTCTCGTTAGATCACCGAAGTCAATCAGTATAGGGCGCGGTTAGTACTTGGGTGAGTGACCACCTGGGAACACCGCGTGCTGTTGGCACATTTCGGGCGCGGTAGCCCGGTGGTTTGCGCGCTGGATTTGCACGCTGCCACAACTGCCGCCGTGTTCATGCGGAGTACGATCACGTTAAACATGTGGGTCCGTAAGTCCTTCCGAGAGGCTGGTGGTAGGGGAAGGAGGATACGGTCCCTGTGGATGCCTCCCCTACTGGGTTCCGGTCAAAATTGGGTGGCACTTCCCGGTCGTCCAAACAGTTACCTTACACCTTTCTGGTAGGTCGGACGGTCTGGGTCTCAGCAACAACATAATTCCTTGCATCCTTTTAACTTTCGAATGTAGTATTCTACAACTGAAAATGCAGGAAGATGTAAATGCAGAAGTCGACCATGTGCTGTCGATTGAGAATTTTTGCAGCGCCTCTAGTGGCGAAATGAAGTTATATTTCCTTTCTTGAAAACAAAGCAAAGAGATAGGCGAAAATTGTCAATTACAAAGTTGCAGAATGCTCTCTATTTAGTATAGAATGGCCAGTGGTTTAACGAATATTTTGCACAGATATTAAAGAATGCCAACAAAAATCGAAAATTTTGCAAATGCATTGTTATACTGAAGTATTTCTGAAGGAAATTGTGGGAAATAAGCAATCCGTGTAATAAGCTAATTTTAATTTATTTAGAATTATCCTTTTTGAAGTAAACGATAATTGGTGTATAAAAATGACAGACAATTGTTGCTGTGCAACAATTATCCCTCTTCGTTGATATCATTTGTAAAGAGTCTTGCTGCCCCAACTGGGAATCGAACCCCGAATCTCCGAACTGCCCATCCGACGCGCTACCGTTGAGCTACTGGGACGAAATTGCAAGCTCTTACCGTCGAAGTGGTCTCTGCACATTTTTTATCGTCTGTGTATATGTTAAATGTAAACGGCAAGTCTTCTCATACTAAAAAGAAAAAGTTCTGTAACTTTGCAACTGAAAATTTTCGCCTTTTTTGTTTCATTTTCGAGATAAGCAACATTATTATTTCAATCCGCTGTCAAGACTTATAGATATCTCTGTAAATGTAAACTTTATAATAACTCGTGAACGTTTTGTGATAACCATTGAAGAATGATGTCCAATTATCTTTATTAAAAGTACCAGTGATGACCAGATTTGAGCATTGTTTAATTACTAAATATTCACAATCACTAATGTTTAATGAAATAATTAGAATATATTTGAAGAAATTGAAAATAATGTTTGAAAAATTGATTAATATTAAGAATATTTAGTTTGCATGTAGAAGTGTTTGATGTGTATTATTTTGAATTGTGTATTTTATGCTGTTAATTTTAGTTAGGATTTTGGAAGGGATAAATTTTGTTTTAAATGCCTCTTAGAAATAATAGAAGTTCTAGACGACAAAAATCACCGGAAAGATCACAAATAAGGATTATTGAAAATCCGAAAGTAAAAATGGATAATTTTGAATTAATAAATATATTGCCAGTTTTTAGCGGACGGAAAGACGAAGATGTTGAATTTTTTATCGCGCAATTTGAAAATATTTCAAAGATGGCCGAATGGGATAAAACGGATATATGGGATAAAACGGATAAATGGGATAAAACGGATAAATGGGATAAAACGTATAAATGGGATAAAACGGATAAATAAAGGATAAAACGCTTGAATTTTGTCAAAGGAAAAGGGAACTGCAAAAAGCAGATAATATTGAAGAAATAAAACAAATATTATTGAAACAATGTAAAACATCTCTTACAATGTTGCAAAAAAGCAGACAAATTTAAATAAAATTAAAATGACGCCAGGAATGGAAGTATCGGATTTAGCATTGAAAATTTCAAATTCGACAAATGAATTTTTAGGAAATTACACAGATAATGAAATGTGTGAAATAAAGAACAATTTAATGTTTTCAAAATTTATGGAAGCTTTAAGACAAGATCTAGCATTTGAAATCAAGAAATTGAACATATAGGATTTTGAAAAGGCGGTGGAATACGCGGAGAACTTAGAGAAAATTTTTAGGGGATTGCGACAGCACAGAAGTTAATGCGATTTATCGCAATGAAAACATGGGCAAAAAGTTTAATAATAGACAAATGGAAAGGCAGTTACAAAATTTAAAATTTGAACTTTAGCAAGTAAAATATGAAAAACGAGAAAAATCAGAAAATGATATGATGTATTGCATAGGATGCAAAAAAAAGGCATTATTTTGCTATCTGTTGGCACAATCAAAATGCACACAAAAGTTATGGAGAAAATAAATATGGGAATAAACGAAGTGGATTTAGAGATGAACAAGTAGCGGATTTAGAAATGAACAAAGTAACGGATTCAGAAATGAACAAAGTAACGGATTTAGAAATGGGCAAAGTAACGGATTTAGTAACACGCAAAATAGCGGATTCAGAGAAAGAAATACGGAAAAAAGTAAAAGGTATAATACAAATATCGAAACGTTTGCGAAAGAAAGGTTTAAGACACAAGAAAGAAACCGCAGCATCAGTCAAAATCGAGGAAATTTAAACTGACGGAGGGGCTTTGGCATGGTGAAAATTTAAAATATAGACCAAAGTTGCAATTAAATACAAGCGACAACGCGAAAATTAAGTGAGGACACGATAATAGAAATAAAAATTATGAAAGAAGCCCAGGTCCCAATTTTAAACCACATCAAAATTATGTACAAGAAAGTAAAAATGACAAGCAAAAATTAGAGGCTATGGAAACCATGCAAAAAGATACCTATATATCCTGGCCGAAGATCCAAGTGTTTGATGTAGCAGCTTTAAAAACGCAACCCGAATGGGTCTGGTTTGATCAGAACTTTGTCGAAAAACTGAAATATGAGGCAAATATTAATAAAAAGAAGAAAATTGAGGAAAATACATGTGCAGGAAATAATATAAGTAAAATCATGACAAATAATGAAAAGGCAGCAGTTAAAGGATTTATTAAAAATAAAAATGACGGGCGTAAAGCGAAAATAAATTTAAATGATGAGCACATCAATAAAATAAACACAAAACCGGCTTGGATTGATAATAAAGATGATGTTGAAATTTAAATTAAGGAAACTAGTCGTAAAGTTTCGCAAATTTATAAAACATTTTTTGAGGGTAGCCATTTTAATGACTATACTTGTTCAAATGATAAAAATATTAAAAATGTTGATACAGAAAATTATTTTAAAACTATGACTAGTGCGAAAAAGCCAATTATCACACAAGATAAAGAAAACGCATATTTGAGTTTAATGAAAATATTAAAAATGGTTATTGTTACAGTCAAAAAGCGGCACAGATCGCTAATGACAATTTTCCCAAAAATGAAAAGATTAATGAGTTTGCTGAAAAAGAATATGTTAATGAAGAGTCAAATCTTGACGTCCAGGTCTATGTCACGCTCGCACGCAGGATTGCTTTGCAGCCAGGTCATTTGGTAGCGTAAAAATTAAATTTTGACCAGGAAATTCAGGAACAGACGAGTTTATCTTTATCCTCACAAAACACACGAAATTACACTTTCCATTTTGTGCAATTCGAACCGTAATAAGAAAAAACAAAATTAATATTGTAATAAGTAATCAAAAGAAGGTTAAAATTACGTTAAATAAAAATATGAAATTAGGAGTGATTAAACATTTCAAAAGAATTATTAATGAAGAAATGCAAATCAGAAATACCGTATTTTTGAAAGAGGAAAACAAACCTAATATACTACAAGATAGATTTCAGGGACCCTTTCGAGTAATAAAATTAGGAGAAAAAATAAATTGATCATTAGAAATAAATATAGCATGAAAGTCGAACCAATTGAAAATCACGCTACCCAATGTTATATAGAACAAAATGTACAAACTGCGGAAGAATTGATGGAAACTTTTTGAAAAACACAGTGAAATAAAGGAAATTCATGCAAAAAAATGTCATATGGCACAACAAGTACAAAGTAAAAATAAATATAACGGTAACAATGAAATATTTGAGATTCAATCAAAAACTTTTTATACTGTACAAAGTGCACAATTTGAAAATGTTCAAAATACGAATGAAAATAGTCAGCATAGAAGTAAAGATACGGATATCCAAAATGTGCAAAATAAAAAGTTGAAAAGAATGTTGAAAATATTGATCAAGAAAGTATGCAAAGTGAAAATGTTAAATTTCAAAAAGTACATAATGCAAATGAAAATAAAATGTTTGAAGAAATTCAAAGTCAAAATAAAAATCATGAGGTGGAAAATACTCAAAATTTAAATGAGAATAAAATAAGGGATATTATGGAAAATTAAATTTCAATTTTCAAGAAATTCAAAATGAAAATAAAAATCACGAAAATGGAAACAGTCAAAATTCAAATGCGAATAAAATAATGGCTGTTATGGATAATGAAAATGAAAATATTAATGTTCAAGAAATGCAAAATTCAATTGATAGTAAAAATATTCAAAATGAAAATGAGATTATTATAAGGGATAATAATCAAAATGATAATGAAGTTATTGATGTTCAAAAAGTAGCTTCAGAAGTAGATGAAAACCGAAACAAATATAAAGAATATGTTATAAAGAATATGTAAACAAATATATAGATTGAAGTTGCTAAATGGATACAAATTCATAACACAATTGAAACTGAAAACTTTCATGAACAAAATGAAAAACGGATGGATTCAAATTTTTTCATTAGATCAAAAATTTTTTAGAAATTCAAAATTTTCTGATGATTGGTTCTTAAAAAATTGTAATATGAGAGAGATATAAAAATAACAAGTCAAAATGAATTTAAAGGGAAAATGATCTGGCAATGAATGAATTTTAAAAATAAAAAAATGAATAATGGTATGAATTTCTAAAAAAAAAAAAAAATCAATGAATTGTTGAAAATGAAAATTGTATGAATTTCAAAAAAATTGATAATGATTGCACAAATAGTTTTTCAAAAATAATATTATATGATAATATAAATGATAATGGAGTCGAAATGTTTTACATGGATAAGAGTATTGAGCAAAAATAATTTATGCAAATGATCTACAAAAATGAAAGGTAGAATCAAATATGTTACCTAATTAGGTAGATGAAAGGTCTGTAGCCAAATCGATGCAAGGACATTGTTGTTGCAGTCCTATCCAATCAAATGTTTCATTTTCCAAGGTAAAGAATGCTCGCAGAAAGTAGGGCAGCTTAGATGAACTTTGGAAAGTGCCTTGAGGCATAAAAATTGTAAGACATAATTAAGCAAAGTGAAAAAATAGAAATGAGCTGAAAATGAGAACGCTGAGGATTAATCATTAATGGTATAAATTTTATGTCATTAAAAATAAATAAAGTGCGTAAATAATTGAAAATTTTAAATCAATTTGAATTTAGAATGTTAAACTATGAACAGTGAAGATAGCTCTATATCGCCCGTTGCAATAAAGCAATCGAGGACACGATATCTCATGCAGGAAAGTTGAAATGTAAAAATGCATTGAAAATTGCTTAGGTAAATAAATGTTTCAGGGATAATATAAATTGTGCAAGCAAATGAAATAGCTAAATTAATCCCAAAGTGACAGGATAAATTAAATAAATTTAGTTAAAATTTTGCTTAAATGAATAAATGAATAAATTCATAGAAGGTGTAAAAAAATTAAATAAAAACTAATTGCAGAATATTGAGTGCTAAATAAAGCATTTTTATTGTTGATTTGCAACACAGGGAAAGGTCACGATAATCACGTGTATAAATAAATAAGGATATGAAAATAAGATGCAAATATCTATGAGAAAAATTGTACGAAAATAAATATAAATGTGAAATACATATGAAATGAACATAAATAAATACGAAAGGAATAAATAAATATGTAATGAGTATAAATAAATATTATAAAATAATAAATAATTTAGATGTCAGTGAGGCATGTAAATAACAAAATATAAGTTGTCGATGAGATACGATATCTACTGAGAATTTGTAAGCAAAAGTAATCTACGTAAAAAAAATATTTCGTAGTAATGTCATATCAATTGATGATTAGGTATTTGTAAATACGACAAAAAATTGTGATAAATAAGTATCTGAATAAGGTTGAGAAATGTTATGTAAATAAGTAAAAGTAAATTTGGATGCAATAAATGTCATGTGTAGTAAGTTGATAAACAATAATATGATTCTAGCTATAAAGTATGTTAGCCGCAGTTACTAAAATGTCAAAATAATTAATAATTAGATAATAATTTGTGTGATAGAATTATAAATAATAGCTTAAACAGTCGCACGTAATGAAAGGTCATAAATGTCAAGTATTCAAAGTTATAAGCATTAAAATAAAATAAATACATAAATATGATAAATATTGCAAGTACGATTTTGTAAATAAATCCGCGTTAAAAAATAAAATAAAAATTTCAAAATAATTAATAATTAGATAATAATTTGTGTGATAGAATGATAAACAATAGCTTAAACAATCGTATGTTATGAAAGGTCATAAATGTCAAGTATTCAAAGTTATAAGGATTAAAATATAATAAATAAATAAATATGATAAAAATTGTAGGTACGGTATAGAAAAAAAATCCACGTTAAAAAAATAAAATAAAAATGTTTTAAAATCGTAAGATGTTAAAAATAAATAAATAAATAAATAAACTTTCGAATAAGTAAATAATGCAAGGAAGTCATTTTAAATAAATGTAAAAAAAAAAGAATTTTTGAGACAAAAATTAAATTTCTATTTTTTTTATAAAATTTAAATGTTATGAAAGTGTTAAGCAAAGAGTTAAAAAAAAATTTTTAAACAAATTAAATATCAAAAATTTTAAAATTTCAAAATTTTTTTTAAAAATTTACAAATTTTAAATTTAAGCAAGTAATAAGAAAGGTATTTAAAAAAAATTATAATAAGAGAGAATCTCAATAAGGAATGGAAAGGTTAAATAAAATTTAAAATATAATATAATACAGTAAAATGATTTAAAATAGTTGATAAAATACAGTTTCAATTCAAATATTAAGTGATAGAAGGCACTTAAAAATGACTTTGATATTTAATACAGGTTAGCTAAAAGCACGCATCTAAATAAAATGTAAATAGGGGATTTCAATATATAAATTCCTTTAAATGCAGGTATGTTTCAGTTTAAAAAGAAAAGAAGGAGAGAATACGTTAAACAACAATGCAATAAGGGTTTTCTAAATACCACGTCTAAAATGGCAATAATAAAGAAATGGTTAGCAAAATATGAATATAATAATAAAATAATTTGTAGGAAATGTATATTTAAGGTATGTTAAGTCAACGTTTATATACACGTCGAACGGAATATTAGAGGTTACGATACTTGTTTTTAGAAGTCTTTGTGAGAGCGAGCCATCATTGAATCTTCAGTGTTCAGACCAAGAGCAAATATGACAAAACGTCTTCAAAGCTGCCGAGTCATTCTTCAAAGAGACTAGAGTTGAGAGGATGTGTAGCTTCTAATCAGTCATTTAGCAAAAAACGATTTGAAAAGGAATTGAAATGGGTCAGTCGTTATCTTTCTTCACTTCGACGTCCGAAGGGGATTTCTGAAAGTTTCCAGTTTAGGAACTTCCTCCAAGGAGGAAAAGGGTTCCTGTAATGATCATTTTGTAAGTCGATCAATCAATTAACTGTCCCCAGTCCAGGGGTGTCTGTTGTATATGTTCAGTGATAAAAAATGCATTTAAAAGGAAAATGTCAGACCAGTGTTGTCAATCTCATATGAAATGTATAAAAGTACATTTTAAATGGCTGAAATAAAAAAATGTAAATGATTATGTACTATGATGTTAAAGGTTAAGCAAATATGACGTATTGTGTTAAGAAAGAATCAATAACGAAAATTCATAAATCAATGCATAAGGAATTATGTTAAAATATAACATGAAAATAAATATGCCGTGTAATTTGTAAAAAAAAAGTGTAATTTAATTAAAGATATCAGTAGTTAGATATATAAGTGTGTAACATCGCCAGGTGAATGTGCATATGTTTAAAATCTTATGGAATAGCCAGAATTTAATTTTGCTTCAGTTGAAAGCGTGACCTGATATAAATTTGATGAGTACATGACTTATATATATATATATATATATATATATATATATATATATATATATATATATATATAAAAGAAAAGGCAGAAGTAAAGAGTATAGAAGGGGAAACCAAATGCAATGCATATAATGGTAGAGGAGGATTTCGACTCCTCTTTCCCGTTTAAAGCAGCTTTTACAGCCCGGGCAACGCTCACGGAACCACTGCATTACAAAGGTTGATCACCGAAATGTGCATAGTCAGAAGCACTCGCACAAGGAGAGACAGAACGACCGATAACAGAGGCCAAGAAGCGAACATATGAAAAACCAGACGGTGCATGTTATGTAAGAAACGGTGCGCATGTGCAAATTACCATCTGATCTGTAGAAACTATCCCAATTCATTAAAGTCTCTCTGGAATGCATTGATAACATGTTTTTCGTTGAAAAAGGAATTATAATATTTTTTCAAGAAGTTGATAGGGTATTTCTTTATGATAGCATCCATTACTATTCCTTTGTTACTTGAGATGCAATCTTTCATCAATGTGTTGCATATTAGATTACGTTTGAAATGTCCCAATAGAATATTCCTAAATGCATTTCCAGAAAGGTTCGTTTTCCAGTTGATGGCATGGTTTATTTTGATCTTGTAACTGGCTCTTTTGTCGTGTAAACAAGTATATATACCATAAGTTTTGTGGTATTTAATTGCGATATCCAAGAAATTTACAGATCTATCTTCTGTACCAATGTTTTCTATTTAATCAAGATTGTTGGGATAAAAAGAGAAATCCATATCTTGTGAATTTTCATAATAACCATAAAGCACATCATCCACATAACGGAAATATGGTATTTCATATATTAAATATGTGCCCTTTTTAAATTTAGTAAAATAGATGTCTGCCAATAAGGAGGAGCACCCTCCCCCCATTGGTATACCTTTAATCTGTCTATAATAGTTTTTACCGTCAAACAGAATATGTTCTCTTAATACAATATCTACAAGATCCATGTATCTGCGATAGGTAGTATAATTTTTTAAATTATATTCTTCATGAATTTATTTTATTATCAGATATAGTTGTGCAATATCAATATTATTAAACAGATCGCGAAAGTCATAACTCTTAAAACGGATGTTTTTATCACAGAATTTAAGTCTTTTTATGATATCATGGCTGGTCTTGATCATAACTGTACCTTGTTTTTGAAGATCAGTCAAAACATGTTTCAGAATGATTAACAATTTTAAATTGGCAATGGTCAAATAAGATCCGCAAACCACAGTGGCTGACCGGAATTTCACAGGTTCCTTATGCAATATTGGTATTAAAACTAGATAAGGGAACTTAATATTTTTTATATCAGTACCAATTCGTTTGTATAAGGCTTTGATTCTATTAGCCATGACATTTCCATCTGGTGGTAATGGTGCATACATATCTTGATCTAGGTAACAATTGCGCAAATGTTCCACATAATATTTTTTGCATGTAGATGCAAAATTGGCCACTATTTTAACCGTATAAGTCAATACGTAGCTATCTCTGATATTTTTGATTGATCGTGGAACACAGAACCGGTGTCAAAGTATATATCACAAACCAAAACCCGACGTTGGTATAGAGGGAAAAGATAAGTTATAAGCTTACAGAAGAAAAAAAATCAAGAATTTTATTACAAACTCTAAAAATGGCACAGATACAAAAATCAGTTGGATTAAGAATATAATATATGGAATCAGACATAAATTTCTGTCAAGAATATGGCAATATGTACTACAATATACTTCCAAAGAACCTTATGAGCACACGGAGGAAGAAAGTAAGTTTATGGCAATAACGATGGATATGATCAAATTAAAGGCCGGTAAATATAATATTGCTTTAAGATCTTAAACACAGAAAAATAGTACTAAAGAATTTTTTATAACTACATTCAAAAATAAGAATTATGACAGAATACTATTAAACTCTATTCTGAAACATATTAAACATTATTTACTAACCGCTTTTACAATTGTTGAATTGACTTATCGTCACGCTTCTACCAACGGTAGAAAGATGTATAACTACAATCATATTTGTAAAAATGCCACAAATTATAAAGTGGATGATTGTAAATGAAAAGAAAGTACTTATAGAGAACCATACCACCAACATATTATTACCAGTAACGTGAATTTTATTAACGATCACCAACTGAGAAATGTTTTTATATTAGGTACTAAGTTTAGAGAACAGGATTTTACTAATATATATGAAGACCTCAATAACGAATAGGACCAAATCATTTACCGACAAGCTGTAAAATACAGTTTACCTAATCATACATTCGATAAATGGAAAAGTCATTTAATAGATGGATTTCACCATTACTGCAAATAACAAATATAAAAACCACAGTTGCAACCATTCCACGATCAATCAAAAATATCAGAGATAAGATTGACTTATACGGATAAAATAGTGGGCAATCTTGCATTTACATGCAAAAACTATTATGTGGAGCATTTGCGCAATTGTTATCTAGACCAAAATATGTATGCACCATTACCACCAGATGGAAATATCTTGGCTAATAGAACAAAGCCTTATACAAACGAATTGGTATTGATATAAAAAATATTAAGTTCCCTTATCTAGTTTTAATACCAAAATTGCATAAGGAACCTGTGAAATTCCGGACAGTCACTGTGGGTTGCGGATCTTATTTGACCATTGCCAATTTAAAATTGTTAAACATTCTAAACTTGTTTTGACTGATCCTCAAAAACAAGGTACAGTTATGATCAAGAACAGCCATGATATCATAAAAAGACTTAAATTCTGTGATAAAAACATCCGTTTTAAGAGTTATGACTTTCGCGATCTATTTAATATAATTGATATTGCACAACTATATCTGATATTAAAAGAAATTCATGAAGAATATAATTTAAAAAATTATACTACCTATCGCAGATTGTAGCTATTGTATTAAGAGAAAATATTCTGTTTGACGGAAAAAACTATTATAGACAGATTAAAGGTATACCAATGGGGGAAGGGTGCTCCTCCTTATTGGCAGACATCTATCTTACTAAATTTGAAAAGGGCACACATTTAATATATGAAATACCATATTTCCGTTATGTGGATGATGTGCTTTATGTTTATTGTGAAAATTCACAAGATATGGATTTCTCTTTTTATCCCAACAATCTGGATTTAATAGAAAACATTGGTACAGAAGATGGATCTGTAAATTTCTTGGATATCACAATTAAATACCACAAAACGTATGGTATATATACTTGTTTACACGACAAAAGAGCCAGTTACAAGATCAAAATTAACCATGCCATCAACTGGAAAACGAACCTTTCTAGAAATGCATTTAGGAATATTCTATTGGGACATTTCAAACGTAATCTAATATGCAACAAATTGATGAAAGATTGCATCTCAAGTAACAAAGGAATGGTAATGGTTGCTATCAAAAAGAAATACCCTATCAACTTCTTGAAAAGATATTATAATTCCTTTTTCAATGAAAAACATGTTATCAATGCATTCCAGAGAGACTTTAATGAATTGGGATAGTTTCTGCAGATCTGATGGTAATTTGCACATGCGCACCGTTTCTTACTTAACATGCACCGTCTGGTTTTTCATATGTTCGCTTCTTGGCCTCCGTTATCGGTCGTTCTGTCTCTCCTTGTGCGAGTGCTTCTGACTATGTACATTTCGGGGATCAACCTTTGTAATGCAGTGGTTCCGTGAGCGTTGCCCGGGCTGTAAAAGCTGCTTTAAACGGGAAAGAGGAGTCGAAATCCTCCTCTACCATTATATGCATTGCATTTGGTTTCCCTTCTATACTCTATACTTCTGCCTTTTCATTTATATTTATACTTTGGATAGCTGCATTGGCGCCTGTTCCTTGGTAGATTGGATTGATAGGAGCTTAATCTCTTATTTTTTTCACGTTGTTTATGTATATATATATATATAGTGCATAATATGTGTGGACAAACTTTTTTGGTGATCACAACAAGACTGTGTTCGAACTGCAGTTCTATGACGAACTTTGTTTTCAAGGAAAAATGCCAATTACAGAGTTAGTAGTGACTCGAACTTTTATCGAATTTCATTGGTGTTAATTTTTTTGTTTCTTTGTCCGCGGGGAGATGTGTGAGACCAAAAATAGATCTCACACCAGTTATTGTGAAACTGTTTTCCGTACATTATTTATTGTGTCTGAAACGCCATACAATACCTTCATCGTCAATGACGCCAAAGTTTACAGCCTTCAGACCCAAAGGTCAGAAAACCATAAATTTAGGAGGGTCAAGACAGAGGGGGGTCGGAGGACTCTTAAGAGAATGTGAAGTAACGACATTGGATAAAACGGCTGACCAATGGCGAAGATGCTTGTGGCTTCGCCATGAATGCGGCCAATTTGAGCAAAATAGGAGTGTCCGTCCTGAGGCAAAAGAGCCACAACCTAACACAGGACAAAACGGACATGCCAGGCGACCTAGAGAGTATATGGCACGACCGTATTATGGCAAGCCGCGAACAAACCATCTCTCACCCAGCAAAGCAGCAACCTCGGTCGCGTGACCGACGGGATCATTCACCGGGTAGGGTCCGGCGAACACCCGCCAAGCCTGACCTCAGTCGCCGGTCGGATCTAGGCTCAGGGCATGAATAACCGTAGTCCGTGAGATCACAACCGCCTGGAAGAGTCCGAGACCTAACTGCCTCACCGGTACGACGGTCGGTTCCTCGACAGCCGGTTTCTCGGATTAGTATACACATCAGGAACGAAGGATCAAGGCTACAGAGCCAACATCCGTAACCACCATCAATGGGTGGCTCGCCCCGAAGGGACCACAACCTAAGACAGAACGAAAAGATAAGAACGAGGGCACTTGGTTAATACAGATTTTCAAAACGACTAAGATGGATATACAGAACGACTAGATGCGTGGGGACACTTAAAATGTAGACTACGCGTATGATATATAAGAGAGAACGGAGACGACAGTACGATACTTACAGAGAACAGACTAAGAGAATGACATAAGTACGAGTGTTTGAGCCAGCAGTACAGTATGTTTGGCGAATTACGTGTCGGCGAATTGTACTACGAGTTAATTCCAGTAAATTGAGCGACATTAAGTATGTGCTGGTGACCAAGTCCAAGACAGCCTTGAAGGTATGTGTTCCTCAAATTATATACCAGGTCTTAAATACATTTTAGGTATTTTTTATAATGGTCTCATATTGTCTCTCTCCGCCAAAATAATATCAATAATGGTGTAATGAATTCAATAGGTATTTTATGTTGTTAATAAATGATGTATTGTTAAAGCTACAATGGTGCAATCAATTTAGTATTCTATTAATTTATATTCTTTTACAGAACTTGCGCGAAAGATAAATAATTGAAGGGTTATCAGCTTCAAAACAATGCAATGTATAAATTAATAATGAGTTACCACGAATACGATCAATTTACGGCCGTGTTAATATATGTTGAAAGTAATTAATCTAAAAACCCAACTTTAATATATCTTTTATTTGTGCACCACACATATACAAATTAGCATATTTCATGTTTTATTGTTTTTTCGTGTAAAATAAGAAGAACGCAATATCTACGGATGCAATTGTGTACAATGAAAATGTCAGATTTTGACGTTCTGCAAATGATCTCATTTTGTTTTAAGTAAAACAATGTATAAAACAGTTATTTATTTATATAGCATTTCAAGCATAATTATTTTTATAAATATTTTATTTTAAAAAGTTATTAAATAAAATTCTCGTTTCTGGGATATCACTGGAAATCGACAGATCTATTAAATTTATCGATTAAAATATGAACTAGATGATAGTACTCACAACTAGCGGTACTTTTTCCTAGAAATCACCTTTTTTAAACAAATAAACAAAAAATACTCGAATTTTTCTTCTTCCCTTATTATTCAATACTGCTCTTCAGTTCTCGTTTTAATTTCTTTGATGCTTTTCATATCAATAAAATTCCAGTAATCAATGACATTCTATTTTTCCGAAATATCACATGACCATGTCTGATTTTTGTTTCTATTTTTATTTCACACATGTTGTATTCGTAGTCTAGCTTTATTTGTTTTCTTATTTGATTCTCAATTTCATATTTTCTTAATTGTATATTTTTTCGTTTTACGTTTCTTCTGCCATACCAAGTTGCGCTACTATATTGGGCTTTTTCCTTTTGCCATTTTCTGCTTGAGCAGTTTAGTCTGCACTCATTTGAGAGGGCTGGTCTAGTCTTGTCGCATTGCAGGATATACAATGCTAAATTTTACGTTCTAATCCAGGTTATTATTTTTAGCAATACTTTGTTAGAATATCGGAACGAATTATCTGACGTTTCCGGGATTCTAAATACCCGCCCGCTACTTAAATAATACATATACAGATAACAGCACTTAACTTGCAAATCGTTTATTTTGAATGAAAATCTTTCCTGCCACCCTTTTTCTCACACTCGCAAGCATGCTGATTCAACAACTTGGACGTAATACGCCCTAAATCAGCAATCTGCAATTCGCCGTGCATGTGCATAAATATATTACTTGTCGATTACCGATCGTTATAAGAACAGCCCCAAAACATCTTAAATGCTTTATATGCTACATCTTTTAAATTCGCAAAGTTAGAAAAAAGATATATAAATAGTTAGACATATTGATTGCTAAAAACAAACACTAATAAATGGAAATACTTGAAATCCCGAAACCGAAAAAAATTCCTTTAGCTCAGAAGTAAAACAAAAAATAAATAATTGCTATTTCAACGACTTCTCATCCGCTTAAAATGAAATTTCCAAACAATGACTCATAATGTTAATAACATAATAAATTAAAAAAAATGTGAACGATATATTTTAATTTCGCAAAGTTAGAAAACAGATAAATTAAATCGACTTCGTTAAATAAACAGCAGATTTTCAGCCTGGACAAATATCTGCCATTTTATCTTTACCGTCTGTCCGAAATAAAGGTAGTTATAAAGTAGACCATTTTCAGATTTTCTTCGTTAAATGTTCACAACTTTTTAACTAATTTGAATTTATACAAGAAAGATCAATCAAGGACAAAGCATTGATAATGAAACACTTTCCAACTGAAACGTAATTTTATTTAAATATCTCTAAAATGCGAAACATTCAGAGCAGATATATGTATTTTAAATTATCGCAGTACTACATTAATTTATTATATTTGAAAACTTCAAACTTTATCGAAAAATGTGAACTTTATTCAAATGACATCATCAAAATATAAATCGTCTGGATCTCTATGTAAAAGCAATGAATATTGCATTCATATCACTTTTATTCCACACTTCAGAGCTAAATAATTTTGCGTGAAAAAAATTCAGCAATTCTTATACAACTCATCTTACAATCACTTGTTTACATTCTGCACCCATTAAAAATAGGCTTCGTTGTAGAAATATTCAAATTTTGATAATTATTTAAACTAAAATATATTGTAATTGCGTTGGCACAGAATATAAATGCACAGAAAATGAGCAAAAAGAAAGCGACTTTTGGACGGATGCAACACTAAATATAAATTTAAAAGAACTTTAAAAATGACGATTTTTTACGCTGGGAAAAAAAGATGAATGCCATATTTTATTTTGAAGTGTGTCACGTGATCTCTTCCTATAATATGGGTTCATTTATTATTTTAATTTTTATTTAAAAAAACTACCAAACATATTTTGCTGAAATTATTTTCATATATTTTATGGGATAATTTGAATATTTCCTAAAATTTTCGAAGCAATTTCTGAAATTAACTTCGATTAAAAAATGTTTGAAAAATTTGGTCCCATAGGATTCAATGTATTCCACTTTTTCAACCTAGGTTCAATCCAAAACTAATTGGGTGATATTATGAATTTACAGTCCTATATGTCCCACAGACCGTCTCATCAACATACTAAAATTTTATTTTGATAAAGTAGTTTTTTCTCGCAGTTACCGTGCGAACAGACAGACAGAGAGAATGAACACAAGTCATAAACACTTTTCAACTATGTTGGAAAGTTTTAATAAAAATCTCGCTGAGGCGCATTGTCCAGAGACTTGAAGTATGTTAGTAGCAAATTTCTGCCCTATCCGATTCTTCAATTTCCTGCTACAGATGACATGAATAGACACACAGATACACAGACACAAAAGCTCCTTATTTTACTGTGTAAGAATTTTATTGTTTTAAATTTAGTTTAATGCATTTCATTAAAATTTTAAACATCAAAGGATATACAATTTATGTTCCAACACAACTACTGAAAAGTTACGCTTCGTTTAAAATATTCTCTCTCACATTTTTAAGCTTGCGTTTCCCCTAGTCATGAAAGACTTAGAAGCGCAAACTATATTGGAGGTAGATTAACTTTTTACGAGGTGTATATATTAAATTCTTTCTTTTTTAAGAAATATTTTTTGTCTGGAAATTTTAAAATAACTTCATCTTCTCGTGTAGATGCATCAGTATGCAAATCTGTAAATTATATTTTCTTAAGATATAGAAAATGGAGATAAGGTGTAAAACGATATCTGAACTTTAGGCAGCGATAAAGACTAAATGATATTAAAAGTGATTTTGACAAATTTATTAAAGCACAGTAGCGCTGATTATCCGAATCAATCGTGATAGAAAGTTGTTCGGATAAGCGAAAGTTTTGATAATTGCATCGATGATTAAAAAAAAAATCACAAATATTTTAAAGATATGACATTATTTGTTGACATGTTTGAGCATATATTATACATATTTATGAAAAAGAAGGATTATATATAAAAAAATCTTTAGATATGGAACGTGTACTTGCAAAGTTTTTTTACACTGACGAAATTCTTAATAGAATCACCATTTTTACTTTCCTTTCATACATACTACATATAATACATAGAGAAAGTATTGTGATAGGGTCGACGATTCGAATTCGAAAAGCATGCTTTGCACCTTTGAACTCAAATCTAACGTTTTTGAGGTGATGTCTCTGTGTGTATGTTAGTAGTATGTGTATATATATGTATGTTAGAGTGTGTAAGCAGGCTTGTGTGTGTATGTATGTTAGTGTGTGTATGTATGTTAGTGTGTATGTATGTTAATGTGTATATGTACGTTTGTGTGTGTATGTATGTTAGTGTGTGTTTGTGCATGTTAATGTGCATATGTATTTTATTGTGTGCGTGTGTATGTTAGTGTATGTTTCTGCATGTTAGTGCGTGTATGTATGTTAGTGTGTGTTTGTGCATGTTCGTGTATGTGTGCATGTTAGTGTATGCGGTTGTGAGATTTTGGAAGCGATATCTGGTGAATGAATGGAGCGTTTTGAAAGTAATTCGGTACGATTAGTAAATATGGGAATCAGTAAATACTGAAATCTTATAGATTTTAAAGCAATCGAATGCTCATAAGGCTCCCACTCCCAATTTTTGAATGAATTCTTAAAATATTATTAAAAAGTCAGGATTTTAAAAAATGTAAATCAAAAAAGATATTTAATTTACATAGAAAGATACTTAATTTATCATTAGAAAACGAATGGCATCATATTTGGGCGCTCTGAAATAAATTTATCGAAACAGTTAAATACATTTAAAAAATAGTAAGTATCGTTAAATAGATTGGCCTTAGCGATAAATTTGTCGGTTTTTGAAAATGTCGTTAAATAGACGAAATTGGTGCCAAATTGGCTAAAATAACGCTTAATTAAGAAAAATGACGCCAAACGTATGAATATATAATATCTGAAGCACGAATAAATAAATCTTAGCATATGTTTCTAATTGGGAAGTTGGATTTGCGCGAAATATAAGTTAATTTGGTACATCGAATTTGTTTTTTATCTTGTCATCCAGAAAAGCTCTAAATATTAATGTACCATTCAATGCTAGAAATGCTGTACAGTGGATCTTGTATATCTTTACATCACTGTGAAAGCAGTGAATTCATTACATTATGTAAGGAATGCCATGTGCTACCCATATAAATTTTTTTTAATTTCCAATATTTCTCATTCATCCCCATTCTTCAATCTTTTAAAAATCTTGGTTTCCTTACAAAGCGAAATCACTATCTTCACATCTTTTATTGCCTTCCACGCATCGCTTGAATCACACGAAGTCAATAAGTTCTAACCCAACGAAGTCTATGTTGTAACTACTCTGCAATTGGTAACTCAATTCGTAAATCGAATTGCTCCCTCATTGTGTTATACATATGTTTCTGGTATGGAGTTAGACAGAATGAGATAAAATTCCTATGGATGAAAGGCTTGAAAATGCCAATATACTTTGAGAATTATATCTAAGTGTCTCTAGTGTTAGTAAAGTAGCCGCTATTGTTAGTTGATACAGCATAAAAGCGTAGTACTTAGTACACGCATTTCTGATTATTTTTAAATTGAGGTTTCCTTAATTATGGGTATACTTATCCCGTATTTTTTCATAGTTGTAGCATAGAGTACAGAATATATGAAGATAAAAATATGTTAAAAGGTAAAATAATTTTGAATCAACTTTGCATTGGGTTAATAATTTATTTTTACAAGATTGATAGTTTAAATAAATATTTTAGGCCTTTCGCCATAGAAATGCAGATAATGCAGAACTACTTATCTTATCCCAGCGCCACCTGAATTATTGTCTCAAACGATATTGGTGTTTTTTACTTTCCTTATATACAATAAGGTTTAAGGAAAGTATTGTGACGGGGTCGAAATTCAAATTCGAGTTTTTGACGGGACAGCACGTTTCAAGCATCCCTGATCACGAATCGAACAGTTTTGAAGTGATGTCTGTGTGTGTGTGTCAGTGAGCCTGTGGAGACGATAACTGACGAACGAATGGGCCGATTCGAACAAAATTTGGTACAAAATTTACAATTCGTAAACACTGGAAGCCTATTGTTTTTGTCGAATGTTCAGAACCCACCTAAATATTCGAGTGAAATTTTGAAAAAATTGTCAAAAAATCAGAACCGCTAATAAAGTTAAGCAAATAGACATTTCTTATGTAATTTTTCATTAGAAAACGATTGATATAAATTTTAGAATGCTAACATGAACCGTTCTCGAGATATTTGCACATTTTTCAAAAAAATTATCAAAAAATCATATAAAATAATGAAAGAATATTTCCTGTTGAGAAACATGTTCACTTTTCCTATGTAATACCATAAATATATACCATAAATACCATGCGATAAATTTGGCGACATCATTCTCGTGAATCTAGCTCATTTCATTCATAAAAAAAGATACTTTTAGTAATACTTTTGTATTTAAACGTCAATAGTCATTTATCTGCTGTAGGAATAACTTATTTCTCCGTCCATAACGCTTGGCGAGATTTTGGCCACAAATTTGGTGGAATGTCGCCAACTTGGCGACTTATTAAATGTTGCTAAATTAACGAAAAACTCGCCAAATGGATAAGAAGGACGCCAAATAAATGAAAATGAAGACTCATTGACGAAAATTCAATATCTTGGAATGAATATAAGTATCTACTATAAAAAAAATCTATAATACTGTAAAAGTAATAAATTCATTGCATTATATAAGGAAAGTCATGTGCTGCTCATATCAGATTTTTTATATGAAGTTTTAACCCCTTACTTTTACCTCCATGATTTCTTGTTTTCCTAATCCTACCTCTCCAATTCCTTTGTCCCAAACAATATATGAATAAGATGAAATCTCAGATTAAAAGTAAAAGAAAAGAAACTGTTTCGAAATTCAATGAGAAAAAAAAAGCATGGTTGTATCAAATGATAATAACAAACACATTTAATTCACTGTGTATGATGATACGTTTTTGTTTTTTCAGAATATTTAGGGCATCAGTTGTTGATGCGAATTCTTCATAGTGACAGAAAATTTGATGTAGTATTGGTTTCTAGAAATTTTTCCTTGAAATATCAATTTCTCAGGATCTGCTATAGATAGAGCTCAGATAATTACTGATTTAGTTTTATCTTAGAGGGTGTTGGATGTTTAATTTTCTTTTCCAGTTATTTTTCCCGGCTATAAATGGAGCTTAAATAATGACTGATATAAATTAAGCATCCCAAGGAGATAAGGATATTCATTAAGGAGTTCTCATTCTGGTTATGGAGATGTTACTTCCGATTCAAAAATACATTTTCTTTGAAACCTCTATTTTTCGGAATCTGTTATAGATATATCTTAAATATGACTGATATATATTCGGTATCAAATTCCAGTTAGAATTGGGGGGGGGGGGGTTACTAAAACTTTCCACTTATGGCTCTTTTACCACTTTGTTTCTTTTATATAATATTTATTTCTTAAGATTGACTACAGCTAGAGCTTAGATGATATGAATTCAGCATTAAAGCCCTTAGGATGCTTAAGGGTTCGCTAAGTACTTTACTTGCGGTTCAAAATATGTCTTTGAAATATATATTTCTCAGGTTTGACTATAGATAGAGCTTAGATGATAACTGATATGGGTCGAATTTTAAGGGGTGGTTGGGGTGTTTACTAAGGGTTTCCATTTCCGCTTCTGGAGATGCCACTTCCGGTTTTACCTAAAATTCCTGTGACTATACGAAATGTATATGCAAAAATTAGTTAACATAATTCAGAATTCAGTCAAAAATAAAGTGTACACCATTTGCCACCATATAAAGATTTATTTATAAAGTTCTTGCATTATTATTTATTTGCACTGCGAAATTATATATTTCAAAATGAACTGGCAATTCAACCACCTCTTCTTCTAAAACACATTAATGTGTTTCTTGGTAAGTAGATAAGAGTGTACAGCGGCCGCTCCATATCATTGATATTCTGAAAAATAAGTGAATAAATATTTCTTTTGCGTAAAGCCTTTCATAGATCATATTCTCACTTTTTAGAAAGCTCAAGAAACTGGGATACCCCGGTATTTGCTTTTCATGTATCCGTATACTCAATCAGATTTTTCACTTAGGAGCAGAAATGATATATTCTGGACCACATTCAATTTAGTATTGAAAAAATGTATTCCCTTTTGCTTCAAAGTGTTTTATGACTCTAACTATCCGAGTTCCGCCTGAGTTTTATTTGATTTTTTCATGGATATTAATATATTGATATTTAAATACCTGTATATTTGATGATTGTATTTCTTGCATGTCTCAATTTTAGTGACAAGTGTAAGACAGAGACAAACATTCTTAAAATTTTAGATTAAAATTTATTTTAACGGTTATTATTTTGTTTTATATTATATGGTGCTTACGGACGAAAAAATTCATTTTAATTGAAAACCTTCCTTAGCTATGTACTACATTGCAGTCGTGTTTGTATCCATATATCTATATATTTATATAATAAAAATATGATGAATACAGCTGTGAATCACATAGATCAAAAAATTCCTCTGCTGTAGGTTAAATATTATTTATTTATGTTATTTAAAATTGATTGTTTATGTTAAACAAAATGACACTTGGACTCACAAATCTATAAAAAATTGAAATGCGCTCCGGGAAATCCAGTTCAAAATAAGACATAAATTCATGTCGTGCTGTTACATCAAAAATCTTTTGGTAATTTATCATTTCTTCCTTTAACATTAATACAAAACATAGATAATATATGTCCTGCAAAATGCATCTAAAATCAACAAACGATAAAACGAATTTAGACAAACCATTTTCAGAGGAAATTGATTGGGAGGCATAGAAGGTCTTGTTGCATTTATCAAATCGTTGCAATCTCTTTGTTCTTTGTATCTTCGGTCTTTTAAAATATGCATCAACTATTTTTCTTAGCATATTTTTATTCAGTTTTTAAACGATCTTGAAAAATATGTGTCTAATCGCCGCTAGCAATTTTAAACAAGAAAAACGGGATATGCGATGGATACAATAAGAATCACATGTAAACTTAGAAGAATAAATTTGTCAAAGTTTACAACTTTCAAACATCCTGTAGATTTTGTGGTGCTCTAAAGACAAAAATGCAAGCAGTCAAAAGGTCTTTCTAATTTCTTTGTTTTGCAATTTAGAGGTGACCAGGGCAAGTTCAGAATGCGAACACTTTCAGGTTTTTAATTTTTGTCGGCGCCAAAAATTTTGGCACAGTATTTTTTTCACAAAAATTATTTCTTTGAAACATCTATTTCTTTGGATGTGCTGTTGATATGTAGATTTTAATTGATAAATTATATGAATTTAGCATCACATCTTGCAGGAGGATGGACTGTTTGCTAAAATTTTCACTTCCGGTTTATTTTTCCATTTACGGTTTAACTATTTTCCGTGAAACAACTATTACTAAGGATTGGCTATAGATGGAGCTTAAATAAAGACTGATATAGATTCAGATGGAAATTTTGGAGAGGGTTATTGGACTCACTAAGGGTTTCAACTTCCGGTTCTGAAGAAGTCACGTCCGATTCGAAAATGTATATTAAGCATCTATCTCTCATGATCTGCTATAGATGTAGATCAATTGTTGATGGATTCAGCATAAAATTCGGGTGTAGAATGGGATATACACTAAGGATTTCCATCCCCAATTTTTTATCATTCATTGTTCAAAAACTTTCCTTGAAACATTTATTTCTCAGGATTGTCTATAGATAGATCTTAGATGATGGCTGATATAGATTCATCATCAAATTCCAGAGAGGAGAGATTCACTGAGGATTTCCATTGCAGGTCATGGAGATATCACTTCAGGTTTTACAGGAAATTTGCTTGTCTGTACAAAACAAATATGCAAAAGAGTATAAAAATACTTAATATTTCCGTCAAAAATGAAGTATGCACATCATTTGCCTCCAAATGAAGGCTCCTTCATAAATTTATTGTTTCAATTACCTTATATTCTGCTCTTTTGAAACAGATCCACATTGAGGCTTCTTGTATTGTGGTCGTTATGAAACTATATTTCAATGTGGGCTCCAATTGTTTGTACTACTTCTATTTCTTTGAATTTACGTTATATAATTGTAAAAATAATAATGTGGACTATATTCCTTGCATTATTGATTAAACCATTTTATACGTATGACATTAAAATCAGAAATCCATGATATATTATTTTGTTTGTCAAATTGAAGTTTAACAATATGCTCCAACCTAGAGAATCTTTAAATTGATTAGAAAACATTATTATAATAGCAAAAATGTTCAGCAAACAGTGTTTTTATAGTGCAAATTATTATTTACAATTTTTATATAAATAAAAATAAAAATTCTTCACAGAAGTCTCTATTTCTCAAAATCTGCTATAGTGAGAACTCATATAATAATAGATTTGGATTTAGAATTAAATTCTTCAGAAGAATAAGGTGTTTACTATAGATTCATATTTACGATTCTTTTACCGTTTCTGGTTTAAAAATTTTCAGTTTATTTGAAGCATTTATTTCTCAATATTACCTATAGATAGAGCTTACATGATAACTGATATAGATTCATAATCAAATTGTTCTGGAGTAGGTAGTCTTAGAATCTTCACTTCTGGGTTTGTTTCCACTTTCAGTTGAGAAGGTTGTTCTGGAGGAGGCAGTCTTAGAATCTTCACTTCCGGGTTTGTTTCCACTTTCCATTGAGAAGGTTTTCTTGCAACTTCTATTTCTCAGGATTGGCTATAGATAAGGCTAAGATAATGATATGGATTCAACATCAAATGTTGAAGGGTGTAAAGGGATTCCTTAAGAATTTCCACTTTCGGTTCTGGTGATTTCCCTTTCGAGTCACAAATTTACATTTTGCTTGAAATATATATTTCTTGGAATCTGTTATATATATATATATATATATATATATATATATATATATATATAGCTTAGAGATTAGATAATGACTTATTCTGATATCTAATTCCAAAGGAAAATGGGAGCCCACTGAAGATTTCCTCTTGCGGTTGAAAAAAAAATCTTGAGAAATTGATTTCACAAGATTGGCTATAGATATAGCTTAGATCATGGATGATATGAATTCAATAATAAATTCTGGAGGAGGTAAGAGGTTCACTAAATATTCTTCTGATTTACCTCTGATTAAAAAAAAGTTTGAAACATATATTTCTTACACGTTGTTGTCTATAAATAGCGTTTACTGATATGGATTCAGCATAGAATTCTAAATTTGTTTGTTGTGCATACTATGGTTTTCCATTTCCGGTTCTGGAGATGTCACTTCCGGTCTTTCAAAAATTCGTTTTTAACACTTTACAACAAAGTTGAAAAGTGTTTATGACTTTGTTCATTCTGTCTGTGTCTGTCTGTCTGTCTGTCCGTTAGCACGATAACTGCCGTAAAAATGACTTAATCAAAATGAAATTTTAGTATGTTGTTCAGACGGTCTGTAGAACCTATGGGAATATAAATGAATAATATCACCCAATTAGTTTTGGATTGAACCCAGGGCGAAAAAATGAAATACATTGAGCCCTATGGGACCTAATTTTTCAAACATTTTTTAAGCGGATTTAAAATTCACAAATTGCTTCGAAAATTTTAGGTAATATTCAAATTGTTCCATAAAATATATAAAAAAAATTCAGCGAAATATATTCAGTAGTTTTTTAAATAAAAATTAAAATAATAATTACACCTCTTATATGAAACGATTATGTGACCATGATATGAAACGATCACATGACCCACTTCAAAATGATATATGGCATCCATCTTGTTTCAAAATCGTGATTTTTTTAAGTTCTTTTTAATTCATATTGAGTGTTGTATCCGTCCTAAAACTACTTTATTTTTGCTTAAATTCAGTGCATCTACATACTGAAACAACGCAATGACAATATATTTGAGTTTAAATGCTCATCTAAATTTGATTAGATCTACAACTAAGCCTATTTTTCACCTATGTAAAATGTAAACAGCAAAATATATAGAATGAGTTGTATTAGAATTCCTGTATTTTTTTAACACAAAATAATTTAGTCCATGGAGTCTGCATGGCTGATATGAATGAAATATTAATTGATTTCATAAAGAGAAGGACGATTTTTTTCGATGAAGTTTCAAGCATAGAGTTTAATTTTTTGTAGCTCCATGGTCTTAAACAAAATGTTTAAATAAAATAAATTATTATAGTATTGTGATGAATGAAATGAATGAGAGTAAGTTATGAATGAAATCCTGTTTTTATAGAGAGATCCAGGCGTGTTATTTTTTCTGTGACGTCATTTGAATTAATTTCAGTTGTTTTCGATGAAGTTTGCAAATATAATAAATTATCGTAGTATTATGATAATTGTAAAACTATTACCGAGGATTGTATAACATTTTAGAGATATTTAAACCAGGCAATTTATATTTCAATGCCGTCATTTGAATGAAGTTCATTTTTTTCGATGAAGGTTTAAGTTTTCAAATATAATAAATTAATGCAGTATTGTGATAAGTTTCAAAATATTACCGAGGAATGTATTGCATTTTAGACTTGTTTAAATAAAATTGCATTGAAGTTGGAAAGTGTTTTATAATCAATGCTTTAAGCATGATTGATCTTTCTTGTTCTGTATAAAATAAGTATACAGAAGATAATAGACATTCTTAGTAGATCCGTTTAAAATGAAGTGTACACGCTATTTCCTCCCCACATGACGGCTTATTCTTAAATTTCTTATTTACTTTTTTGCATTTTTGTACTACATTTTTAATATATTCTATCCATAAGACGTGATGAGGTAAATTCCAAACTATTGTCCGGATGACAAACAAAAATAATTAAATAGACATAACTGAAGCTAGTTAACACATCATGACAACATGGTCCAAATGACTGCATTACATTTGAATAAAACATTATACTAATGCAGTAAATGAAACTTAAATTATATTTCATTCAGACCCCAAACAAACCCACAATCCAAAATAATATTATTCAAATGTGAATCTGAATTGTTTAGAAGACATCGATATAATTTTACTCTATATATTCAGAAACAGTAATACTTGGATAACTTCATTCAGTTAAAGTTATGTTGAGCAGAAAATGAAATTACGATATAAAAGTAATGCACAACTGTGACTGTATATCCCTTCCATTGTACAAGCATATCCAGGTTTACCCCATATGAAGTTTCATCACAAAGAAAAAGATGAACCGATATACTTAATATAGTAATTATGAAATTAATTTCAAACAAACTAATATTTTTTGTTATCTTGAACATCCTTACATCACAGTCGTAGATTTTTGTTTTCTAATTTAGACAAATAAAAATTGCATTACCACGAGAACGGCGCATGCTAACGCTTTGTAAATGAAATAATTCCCTTTCAGTGCAGATTTTGTACAATAAATAAAATGTAATAATTAATGGAATTTTATGGAATTACTTTGATTTATTTAAGACATATCGTGCCTCATGTGAAAAATAAATTAAAATTTCTAGCATTTTTTATGTGGCTTTAAAGCGTTACAAAAATGTGCCTTCAAGATTGAGCACAAGTTTACACATAATGGCGAGAATTAAGTTCTGCTTATAAGCAATTAAACGGCATTGAAATCTTTTACGGTGAGTGTATATAATTTTTTAAGACTTTCTTATTCTATATTAGATAAATGAAAATGTCATTATCTTGAAATGTCGTAGAACTCTTTAAATGAATCAAATAATTTATCAGTTAAGCAACATTTTGTAAAATAACTAAAATGGAATAATTAATGGGATTACTTTGATTATTTTAAGAGACATCGCACCTCATGTGGAAAATTAAATTTTCTACGATTTTTTGAGTGGCTTTTAAAAATCTGCCCTCAAAATTGGGAAAATGTTTTCGTAATGCATAAATAATGGTGAACGTTGATTTTTGCTTATAAACAATTGCACGGTTTTGAAATCTTTTACGGCGAATACATTTAAATCTTTAAGGATTTATTTTCAAATTTTATATAAATAAAACTTGCATTATCCCGAGAAAGGCGTATGCTAGTTTTTTGCAAATGAAATAATTCGCTTTCAAATAATTCACCATTTTCGCAACGTTTTGTAAAAGAAACTAAACGGAATAAGTCATGAAAACTCTTTGATTATTTTAAGATATACTACGCCTCAAGTGGAAAAATAAAGTTTCTAACCTTTCTTTGAGTAGCTAGTGGTTTTCAGGCGTAACAAATGTCGCTTGCCCTCAGGTTTGAGAACAAACAGCTTTGTCGAAAACCCAGACCACTTGACTCATCCTGAAGCCTGAGCAGCAGTTTGTGTAACGCCTAAACAATAGTTGACCACTGACTTCTTGTTATAAACACTTACTCGGCATGAATCATTTGACGGTGTGTATATTTAACTTTTCTATGATTTTATCATTTTAGATAAATAAAATTGAGAATGGTGCATGGAGGCAATTTATAAATGATATAACTTTTATTGTAACAATTGTCTATTTTTGTAGCATGTTGTAGAATATATAAAACGGAAAAAATAACTCAATAATGAAACAGAAAATGTAATGAACTTTTCCTCACTCGTGTCGAATCATATATATTTAACAGTGAATAAGTTGAAGTGGATTGTGAATAAAAGACGGCACTTTGTGTTCTAAAATAAAAATCAGTGCAAATTTTCAGTCCACTTGCAACAAAGAATTTGGTATTTTGAAAAACGCGTTTTTAGGGTAACAATTTCTCACTCAAAAGATTCATGCATATATACTGACCCCTAGGGGATAAACTTGGTTATCAAATGCAAAGTATTTTCTTTAACACACTGTATAAGCGTCTGGCGAGATCGAACCGTAAATGGAGAAGTTCCGGAAAAACGTAAATAGCTCCGGAAGGTTTTTTCTTCCACAGAAGAGATCTCTCTTCTATGTATTATAAATTTTTTTTCAAGAAAGGATAAAGAAAACTTCAAGCTTCCTTGTGGAAGAAATATGTGAACAGATATCGATCTATTCCTCTGAATTTTTATTTACAAATTAAAATGTTTTCTGCTGTAAAAATTTCCTATTTTTACTGTCAAAAAACTGATCGAAATATGTAATAAGAGCAGAAATTATTGCTCTCCTGTAAATTGTACAAAAGCTGAACGCAGTGCAGTATAAATACTAGAGCTGAACGCCAAAAGAGAGATTAATCACGCAGTGCTACTGTTACAGCATCTAGTAAGGTGGCTCTTCGCCCCCACCCCAGTGTGCCGAAAGACAGGTAAAACAGAAAATGGCAAAGACATTTATAAAATATGAACAAGAAAAACGATTCAGAGAAAGAATGAAGCAGGGTTACAGAACTCTTAACAGTAAATAATGTAGAAACAACATACACTATCGCGAAAATAAATAATGAAACAGGGATACATGGACGCCTTCAGAGCAAATAAGAACTGAACGTACTGAGCTGAGCACCAACAGATAGGTTAACAACGAAGTGTTAGTGTTAAGCTAGAGCACCTAGTAAGGTGACGCCAGCTAGTATGATTAATGTGATAAGGCAAACATTCACATAAATACAATATTAACACTTATTATAGAATCCCCAGTTGACTCAGTGATCGCATAAATGATAGCTGAAAGATTGAGTACATTGCGCTTAAATTCAGAAACCAGAAGATTTTGTGGCCGCTAACATTATTATTGCATATAATAATATGAAATAATTTAATAATACACACGCATGATACATTTAAGTCATCCCTAACTTGACCTCAGGGTGTACTAAGTTATACGGTAATTGTTTACAATTATAATTGATTTAATTCACTTAACTCGAGATGATATTTGTCAGGGGGTTTCCAAGCTCAGATCATAATTGATATGATTATAGATACATTACAATATATTATAGTTACAATTGAGATTCAAACCCACAATACCTCCAACACTGGTGTAAGGACTCCGAAAGAGGCCACCTCCAACGTTCATATGGCTAGGGTGCCAGGGATAGGCGATGAGGGAACATAGAACATACGGGAAAGGAGATCTTTATGGAGGATTCATGTGATGGGTCAAGTTGCATGGGTAAGATGCATGCACTAAGATGGGTCAAGTATTTCATTCATGCACTTTTATTCCATCCCTTTCATTCATCACAATACTACAATAATATATTTTATTTAAAAACCATGGAGGTGAACGTAATTTAACTCTATGCTTAAAACTTCATCGAAAAAGTCTGTTATAAAATCGTTTGTTCTCTGTGTAAAATCAATGAATGTTCCATTCATATCAGCTATATTTCAGACTCAAAGAGCTAAATAATTTTGTGTTAAAAGAAATTCAGCAATTCGTATGCAACTCATCCTACATCTTTATGTGCGTTGTAATTGCGTTGTTTCAGAATGTAGATGCACAGAAATTAATAAAAAATAAAGCGATTTTAGAACGCATACACCACTAAATATAAATTAGAAAGAACTTTAAAAATCACGATTTTGACGCAAGACGGATGCCATATTTTATTTTGAAGTGGGTCACGTGATCTCTTCCTAAAATATGGGTGTAATTATAATTATAATTTTTATTTAAGAAACTGCCGAATATATTTTGCTGAAATTTTTTCATGTTTTTTATGGGATAATTTGAAAATTTTCTAAAATTTTCGAAGCAATTTGTGAATTCTAAATTCGCTTAAATTTAAAAAAAAATGTTTGAAAAATTAGGTGCCATAGGGTTCAATGTATTTCATTTTTCCAAACCGGGCTCAGTCCAAAACTAATTGGGTAATATTGCTCATTTATATTCCCATAGGTCCACAAACCCTCTTAACAACCTACTAAAATTTCATTTTGATAAAGTCATTTTTACGGCATTTATCGTGCAAACGGATAGACAGACAGACAGACAGACAGAATGAACAAAGTCATAAACACTTTTCAACTATGTTGTAAAGTGTTAAAAACGAAATATTAGGATGATTCTTTTAGTGCGTACAAGAGCTGAACGTAGCAAAAGTACTAGAGCTCAAAACCAAAAGAGAGTTTTTTACCACCCAGTGGAGATGAAATTCCGTTGTGAAAGTTGACGGTACCTAGTGTGGTGAAAGACAGGAAAATAAAACTGGCAATGAAATGAAGAAAATTTAAACAAGAAAACGACCGGGAAAGAAATAGTATGAAATATAGAGAAAGGACATTTAACAAGAATAAATAGAAAGATAATTTAAATTGCAAATAAATAAATTAAAAAAACAACATAAATATTTGAGTTTTCCCTTCAGTGCAAATAAGCCTAGAGCAGAAATCCAAGTAAGAGCTCATCTATATCTTCCTGGTGAAATTGCTAAATTGCAGTATCTACTTAGGTAGCGCCACCTAGTATGACGAGTGTGACGAAAGAGATGTAAAATAAGAAATAACAATGAAATACAGAAAATATGAACTCTAAAAAGTATGCAGAAAAATAATGAGATAGTTACAGGTAACTTATAACAGTAGATTACGTTGAGTACCAATCACAGGCATTCAAGCTTTGAGAAACTTTGTGGTTTGCAAGAACCACATCTGCAAAATATTTGTGACCTGGAAGGCCGACATATTTCCGAATGGTTTACACTCTCGCTAAGTTTCTTCTTATAGATTTTTATTGTTTAATGGACTTATTAAATATATTTATTAAATACAGTTGTTAAATGGCTTTTTATATAGATATTAAACAGACTTATTAAATAGAATCTTATTAAATTATTTATTGAACAAGTAAACATTCTGTTGACAGCAGGTCAGCCGTATTTATTCATCGTACATAATAGATTGGGGGTATTTTTTAAATGCATTTTTACATCATTACATACATTTATATTTGACATTAAAATAAAAGTGTTGGTTAGTTTTTTCTTTTTCTCTTAAACGAAAAGTTACTAAACATTCAAATGCATTATTTCGCAACAGAAAAAAATAGTTTTGTGTCTGTGTAAATCGACTAACCGTATATTCTAAAAAAAAAGAAGCGCCAATTGATAAATACTAGACAGAAGAAGAAATGCATCGAATCAGATGCATTTTTAATACCAAACTATTATCTGCTGATATATTTGAAACATATATTATAAACTTGTGTTTGTAAAAATTGCAATACTATGAAGGATTCACGCGATTGAGATGAAACTTACAGCAAATGCAAATTAGTATATGCTAAGCAAATGATCAGAATTTCAGTGTCACCGTGCATTCGTGGGCTGAGTAGCGCCCTCTGAACTGCTGATTTAGCCATATAAATAGAGATCTATAGCGGGACGTTGAAAATATTCT
Source organism: Amaurobius ferox (assembly GCA_951213105.1). NCBI lineage: Eukaryota > Metazoa > Arthropoda > Arachnida > Araneae > Amaurobiidae > Amaurobius > Amaurobius ferox. The sequence goes on along the minus strand of OX578141.1, from coordinate 100,861,238 downwards.
ATGGCAGCGGTCAACGTTTCATGAGAAGTCACTGTGCTACTACGACGGCAGAGGGCGCCATATTAATAAGTTACGGAGTTTGAACGGGGACGAATGATAGACCTTCGTGAAGGGGTTTTTTCTTATCGTGCAATAGCAGCTCGCATGGAGCGCAATGTCATGTCAGTAATGTGAGTGTGGAAGCAGTGGACTGAAGAGAACCGGACGAGTCGTAAATCCGGCAGTGGACTATGAAACGCTACATCAGCACGGAAAGATAGACACCTCATCTACATGGCAGTGAGGAACCGTACGGCTTCATCTCGACAGTTGGCAGAATGTTGGAGCACTGCTACAGATGTGTCATTGCCTGCTCCAACAATGCTGCATCTTGGATTGCATACAAGAATTCCTTTATACAGAATTCCCCTGAAACAAACCATCGATACTTGCGGCTACAATGGTCTCATCAACATAGACACCGGTGTGCCGATTGGCAACATGTCGTCTTTTCCGATGAACCCCGCTTTAATGTGGAGTACAGTGAATGTGTCCGCATCCACGTTAAAAGCTATAGCTGTGAACGCCACCTTCCTGAGTGCGTTGTTCAACGTCATACTGGACGAACGCCAAGCGTGATGGCCTGAAGCGCCATTGGGTAACTTGGAAGATCTCAGCTGCTATGAATTGTGGGTGATCTCAACAACAACCGATACATCAGAGAAGTTCTCGAGCCCCAATTCGTACCCCTTCTTCAACTCATTACTGAATCCGTATTTCAACAGGACAATGCCCGCTCACATGGTGTTAAAAATGTTCAAGACTTCTTTTTAGTCCAACAGATTCTTCCTTTACCTGCCTATTCACGGGATATGTCACCTACTGAACAAGCCTCGGATTTCGTTGGTCGACGTCTCGCTCGTGACTGACCTACAGCTCGTCCCGTAGTTAATACAGCTGAACTTTAGGTTCGGATAGAAGCAATCTGGAATGATCTTCCTCATGTACAAATGCAAAATATGTTTAATTCGATGCCAGGTCGTATAAAAGCCCTTGCTGTAGAATCCGTTGTGGCTTCATAAATACTGATTATCGACATGCAATATTGTTTTTCTGCTTTGTAAATTGAATCGCTTATTTGTATTAATACCGGCCGTTTGTGGAATAAATTTCATTCATTTCTGATGATTCTTTCATGGTGTTGCAAATTTTACAAACAGGAGGATACATAAATTGTTTAACGCAGACCAAGATTTATTTTATAATTAGACATATGTTTGAGATTTCAATATCTACTGTTAGAGCATTGTTTTCATATTACAGTGCATAACTTTTCATTGGAGGTATTGGAGTGCAAGGGAGAAGATGCAGGCTCTTCAAGCTGTCTGACTTTTCTGAATTTGTGTTTTTGGTTACCGTCCATGCATTTAATATATTTGTTTTATTGCTGTTATTGTTGCTTGTTCATGTTTCTTGTTTCTTGTAATAATTTTTCTCCTGTATTTTTGGTGCTGTGTATTTGTACACCAGTGATGGATTTGTATCAAGTGCTTCTGCTAGAAATAAAAAAAAAACCTTTTCATTAAATTACATGAGTTAATTTTACTGTATTTTCTCATACTTTAAAAAAATTTGCTTGCAGTTATTTTGCAATTAAGGCAAATTCAGCTATTTTATAAATCATTTTATACTCTGAATTCGAAAATAACATCCATATTAGTAAATTGCATACAGTTTTTGTGCAATTAAAGATATTATGCATTCCGAACAGTCGAGTTAAGTGCTGTGTTAATTGATACTGTATGCATCAGAAAACTGATATATTTGAAACATGCTGAAAATACTACTCAGAAGGTACAAAGGTTTTAAAAGCTTCCTATAAAATAGCACATCTATAATAATAAATATATATGTATGTTTGTTTGTTTATCGTTGGTACAGAAGGAAATCTAAGATATCCCCATCTACGAAATTGGATACTGTTACGACGTATCTTCTAAATCGTGGGTGTACTCTCAGGATACAAAAATGAGTTCAAATTTCTGGATAACTAGCACTTTTACTTAAAAACACTAATAAGCGTAAACATGATCAACATACAGCGAATAGCTCGATAATTATCTTATAAGATCACTAAACATCTGTCAGATACAATAAAACAGCAACTAAATACGCAGATAATTCACAAAATATAAGATACTATTATTAAAACACTGACGTATCTGACAATTCAATTTAGCTCGTATTACGTCATCTTATCCAACTGAGCGAAGACTCCCTTATATACTCCTCATAGAAACTTATAGTAAATGCTTATATCTCTATGAATAATCAATATTTCCAGAAAGTTCTAGTGTATTAAAAAGTTACCAAATTGGTGATAACTCGCCAAAATCTGCAAACCTGGCCAGAAAAGTCCATATATGGCAACCCTACTTTCAAGTAATAAGAATTTTTGCCTGCAAAAATGTTTTTCAACTCAAAGAAAACATTTTACATGTTCGTATGACTGCATTTATAGTTCGGAACACATCTAGAGATATTTTGAACCAATTTCTTTATAATTCGAATTACTTTTATAGTTACTTTATGTTGAAGCACAATTTTGATCGATGTTTATACAAATTGATTCCTTAGTGATCGAACATTTTATGGCAGAGTTTTCATCTTGACATCATCAGAAAGATCGAAAATTGCTTTTTCTAACGAACTGTAAATGTAATCTGCAAGGTAACAATATCATATATAAATTACCGTTTGTAAATACTTCATGAAATACGTTTTTAAGAAAATTTATATTGGAATTTGTGTATCATAAGATTATAAAATTTTTGCGTGAACATGGCGTGATATCTCTGCATTCTAATAAAAAATTTAATTACTGTATTTTTTAAATTGTTTTGACTTCTTAAGTGGGGCTATAAAAGTTGTCTTTCACAATATCAATACATGTATATTTCAGTATATTACCCTATAATATGTCTGTTTGGGTGTATTTGCAATCACAGGTTTGCATCTTAAGCACAAAACAACTACTGTAATTCTTATTAGAAACAGTATAAAGATGTTTTTAAACATCTGACACAGCAGATCATTGAAAACCGTATATATTCAATTTATAATTATCATTGTTAGAGACTGATTGACAGTTTTTTCCAAGATGGCACTATTTTTAAAGCTCACATTTTGAATAAAAGTGTATTGATTTTCCCAACATGAAAAATATTCCGAATTGAAGCACTGAAGAAAATACAATTCTCGTGCAATACAAGAAATATTAGACCTAATCTCAGGTATGGATAACATGGATAACAGTTCGTAAACTTGAAACCTAGAGAGTTTTACAGATCCAACAATTCTGTGAGAATAACTTATATTAAAAGATACAGAAATAAAATTTGAAATCACACTGTGATACTTGTAATTCACAAAAATGTCCAAATAAATCAAATGAGATCTATATTGTGGACGTAGTTTGTGGAATTTATTAAAATTCACAGAGATCATAGCAGAAAGAAAAGAAAAAATGACAAAATTCAGAAGGCGTAAGAAGAATCATGGAATAAAATATAAAAAATAAATGCTGCTATATGGTGAGCAAGAAACCAAAATCGTAGCAAATTCAAAACGCCCTCAAAACACAAAGAAATCTACGTATAATACAGCATTGAACAAAATAATGAGATTAACACTATACACTCTTTCTACTATGTTATATGCTGTTTTATACTTTTTTGAAAACTTTCAGGGATTTGCAAAAATTGTGGAATATAAGTGCTCTTATTTCCACTGAAGTAACAACGACTCAGTATTGATGAGTACTCAGAAGCACGAAACCAGTTTCAGCATTTGCTTATTTCATTACTCAAGTTATAAAAAGTATGTTACTGAAATTCGACTGAATATCTTATGTAAATTTTGTCATTAATTTTAAATCTCTTGTCTATTTCTCGTATGAAATAACCTTAATGCATATGGAGTAACATGGACATCCATGTGCATTTACTTCGTTCAGACATAAAAGGCGTATTACAGTTACCTGCTGCAATTAATCAAAAGATATGTCATTGTAATCCTGAGTTTTAATATAAAACTGTCATTAACACTCATAACAAACGGTAGAGATGATTAATGGGTTTATTGTGCATTTAATCAACTTTTCCAGTCACAACTAAAGTATTCCTAAAAATATAAAGAGATTTTCTATTCTGAATGACGGTCATACATAATATATTCTTATTATAGCATATCTAATAACTCACAAAAAATTTAGAATAAAATGCGCTTCGTATACATTAATCTTAGTAATTAAATGTAAGTGCATAATCATAAGATTTCTGTTGATGTGATGTTAATGGCTTTATAGCATTAACTAAACGCATGTTTGTAAAAATTGCAGCACCATGAAGGAATCACTCAATGTAGTTGAAACTTACAGCAAAGACAATTAAGGGCGGATCAGAGTCATCGCGCATGAGCAACACCCTCTGAATTGCTGTTTAACCATATAAATAGAGAGCTGTAGCAGAACGTTGAAAATTGTCAATGGTTGTCTGCCAGTGGTAAACGCTTCATGAGAAGTTACTATGTTTCTACGACAACAGAGGGCGCCATATTAGCAAGTTGCATAGTTTGAACGAAGACGAATGATGGACCTTCGTGAAGAGACTTTTTCTTATCATGCAATAGTGGCTCGTATGGAGCGCAATGCCTCGGCAGTGATGCGAGTGTGGAAGCAATAGACTAGAGAGAGCAAGAAGAGTCACAAATCAGGCTACGGAAGCAAAATGTTACGTCAGCACGGAATGATAAACACCTCATCCACATGGCAGTGATGGACCGTACAGCTTCATCTCGACAGTTGGCAAAACGTTGGAGCACTGCTACAGCTGTGTCATTGTCTGCTCCAATAATTTGTTGGCGTCTGCTACACAGTGAACTAAGAATGCCTTTGTACATGATTCCCTTGACTCAAAACCATCGACGCCTGCGGCAACAATGGGCTCATCAATATAGACACTGGCGTGCCGATTGGCAACAAGCCGTGTTTTTTAATGAATCCTGCTTAAATTTGGAGTACAGTGATGGCCGGATCCACGTTAGACGATATAGCGGTGAACACCACCTATGTACCTGAGTGCGTTATCCAACGTCATACTGGACGAACGCCAAGTGTGATGGTCTGGGGCACCATTGGGTATCTTGGATGATTTCAGCTGCTAAACATTGTAGGTAATCTCAATAGCAACCGATACATCAGAGAGGTTCTGGAGCCCGAAGTCGTTCCCTTCCTTCAATGCATTTCAGGAGCTGTATTTTAAGAGGACAATGCCCGTCCACATGTCGCTAGGAATGTGTTAAATCTTTCAGCACAACAGATACAGTTTCTTTCTTGGCTTGCGTATTCAGCAGATATGTCGCCTATTGAACATGTCTGGGATTTTATCGGCCGGCGTCTCGTTCGTGACCCTCGTACCATAGCTAATACAGCTGAACTCTGGGTTCGAGTAGAAGCAATCTGAAATTCACTTCCTCGGATACAAATTGAAAATCTGTTTGATCCGATCCCAGGTCGTATGGAGACATTTATTGCTGCACATGGTGGCTTCACCAAATACTGGTTTTCAACATGTAATATTGCTTTTTGCTTTAAAAATTTAATCTTTTTTTTTTGTATCAATACAGGTCATTTGTGGAGCAAATTTCATTCAATCCTGATGATTCCTTCATGGTGTTGCAATTTTTACAAACAGATGTATATAATTACTACCACAATTGCCAGTACTTAACTAAAGTAACATGTATTTACGTTTGCTAAACATTCATCTGTTTTAGAAAATCATCGGTGACTCAAGTCCTAGAGAACCGAAACGGTTTTGTATGAATAACTCTTTGTAAAATAAAACGTGTGAAATAAAGTTCAATAAATGAATTCGTTGTTTTTGACTCGTTCATTTCGTTTACAACAGATAACATGGTTCATATAGTAACTAAAGTTTGAGACTTGGAATTAGAAAGAAGCAGATAAATCTCCTATAGATGAAACGCTTGAAAATGCCATAATGTTTTGAGAATTATATCTTGGTGTCACTAGTGTTAATGTAGTAGCTACTATTGTTAGTTGACACAACAGAAAGGCCCAGTATTTAGAATATGTATTTTTGATAATTTTTAAATTAAGGGCTTCCGAATTATGAGTATAATTAACCTGCATTTTTTCATAGTTGTAAGATAGAGTGCAGAATATATGGAGATAACAATAAATTGAAAGGTAAAATAATTTTGAATACATAGGAATATTGCTTATTATTTCAGTTCAACTTTGCATAGCTTCTAATAATTTGTTTTTACGAAATTGACAATTTAAATAAATATATTTGGCCGTTCGACATAGTAATACGTACCATGTAGGACTACTTATCCCATTGTCTCTTGAATTATTGCCTCAAACAATATTGGCGTATTATTAATATGAAGTTTTAACCCATTTTACCTCCATGGTTAGATACAAAATTGAAACAACTCTATATTTTTAAATTACTAACAAATATCAAGACTATATACGTTTTAAGACTCGGTAATAGATATTACAGGATTTTATAACCACTATATTTCAAAGACTAACAAGTCTATCCAAAACTCAATTATAACACTTGTAAGGATATTAAAAAGCTACAAATCATCTGATTATTTTTATAGCTAGCACTTTTATTTTTCGAGGTGTAAGTATTACAAACTTTCAATAGGAAAATTTTTTAATCTGATTTAACTTAACAAGACGATTGATAAAGATTTCCTAAAGATTTGTAAAAAAAACTTATTGATATAGATTCTGTATTTGTTGCTGGACTTTTCTGTCGCTTGCTCTTTCTATCTATATTTTGCAGTTTAGCAGATATTTCAAGCGAATGCAATCATAGTGAAGCAAAGTGGTAGTATGAAACTATGTTAACAATAATAAGTAAGTAGCCAATTTACAAGTCAATTGGCATTTCAAATCAAATATCTAGATATTACATGTTTTTTTATATAAAATCTAAATATCAAATTTGAGGTGAAATCATAAAATAATAAATAAATTCACTATGAACTTCACTATAAAATAATAAATCAATTACTAAACTTGCATTAAAACATGAGGGGATATTATAATAATGAGGGTATCTTGTAACCAGAAATGCACTGATACCCTTATTTAAAGCAGCCATCCTTATGACTTTAGAAATTTTAACTTTCCAACAGAAACTTATTGGGGAGCGGAATATCTCTTCATTAGTACGCTTAATTTAATGGGTAAGTATAAGTTTCAACTAGATCTAGCTAAAAGATTTACTTTATAGCTTTCGCATAAAATCATAATTTGGTAGTTTGTGGCGGAAAGTTACGTGTTGTACTAGTCTGCTAAAGACATGAAAACTAACACTTAAAAAAGAATAAAAGAAGGCAAATTAAGTTGCAACTTTTTTTAATAAGTTTTATTTCGCTTAACAATGTAAGGTTCGTAACGTTAAAAATAGCTTTCTGAAATGAAAATTGGCTCAATGAGGTTCTGCCCGCCGATGGTCTTTTACGTCTCAGGCTGGGACTTTGGGAGGTTTCTGAGAGCCTTTAACCCCCCTCCCCCATTTTGTTCACTCTAGAAGAAATATTGAATATCCGACTTCGTTCGGTTTGGTCCAGAGACCGATATCTTACGGTAGGTGCCTTTCGATGGTCGATACTATAAATGTGTAAAGATTCAGTCTTCTATGACACCAGAGCACTTCTGGAGGGACTAAAAATACTTTTCGGGCATTTTCAACCATTTCCCCGTTTCGTAGCCTTCAGGAGGGTAAATAAAAAATTCAGCTACGTCAGATTCTAAACCGTATTCAGTACGTTAAGTGTGCAATGATTCAGACTCCTAACGTACCAGTGGGCTTCTGGAGGGTCTGAAAAAACAAAAACTTGATGAACACGTTAGAAAATTAGGTATATGTGATATATAATTTTTTCATGAATATTCTATTTATTTTTTGTTTTAACAAATAAGACTCAATTTGAGTGTGAATAAATTTAAAACTGCTTTTGTGAATTTTTAGACGGCAGTTTGCACATGAATTAGCATCAATTATTTCAAAAAATATATATCGCTGAAAAATGTGCTCCCCGTTTATTTTAGGGAATTAAAAATACTAAACGCATTTCGAACAATTCTCATTCCATTTTAGTTTTTCACATTTATCCATTTTTTTGCAAATTTTTCTTTTGCCGAAGAATAGCAAACTACTTAGTGCATTAAAGGCTTTATAATCCAATAAGATTCATAAAAGATTAAACAGTAAGAGTAAAAACTCTGCCAAATGCATTTTCCTGATCCTGGTATTGATTTTATTTTGTACACGAGCCCCAAGAATACACACGAAGCGAAAAGAAAAATTGACAAAGTCTTTTTTCTTCAATAAATCGTATCTGACAAATATAACGTCATCTTTCCATTTATTTCTTATTTTTCATGATTAATCTATGCAGTTAATACTATTTCTTCGGCAAAATTTCTTTTAAGAATTTCTTCAATTATGCATAACTTTAATCTCACAAAACATGAATAAGTAAGACAAAAGAGGTAGTTTCAATTACAAATTATTTTTAAAAGAAATTATATCATTAAAAATGCCAACAGAATGAGCGAAAAACATTATTAGTTGCGGAATATCCTGTGGAAAATGGTATCCTATAATTTTTTTTTATTTCCTATTCGCAGAAATTGGAGAAAAAGTACGGTGATAATTTTATTTTGTGTTTCTTTTTAAATGAAGAAATATTTTTTAAGCAGGTGACACATTTTTATTTTTATACTTTAATGTAAGTTACATTTAGAATTTAAAATAAAAAAAAATGTGTCGACTGATATGTTTTGCTTTTGGTTCTCAATTATGTGTCTTCTCACTTATAAATTTGTTACACGGGTGATATTACTGAACTGTGGAATTTTTTTTTAAATCGGTTCATATAAATTCGTGAGCACAATCCTTCAAATTTAAGAAAATTCAGAGAAATTTAAAAATTAAAATTTTAAAATATTTAACAGTGCTTCAAAAACTTATAAATTTGTTATTGCAATGATACTGAGATAAAAATGTCCTTAAAAGTGATTAAATATACTGAAATCTGCATAGCTTTCGTTAACATCATTGATTTTTTTATTTCTTAAGGTGACCAGAACCTGATAATGGATCAAAAATTATATTTGTTATTATTGAATTAAATGTTTCAGATTACTTGTTTCCATATGCCAACAATAGAGCTGCTTTATTGTCCCTGTGATTCCCAGAATGTTTTTTTTACTGCCTATGTTTTTTCTCAATAACTATTGAGCACAATACTTAGAAATTTTTATGACATATTTAGACAAAAATAAATGTAAAATGCTGGTTGAAACTGTGACTATGTAAAAAATTAATATTGTTTAAATGGAGATAAAAAATAAGCTGCTAAAACATGTAAAGGTATCACATTTTTCAGCCGTGTAAAGTTTGTACTTATAGTACATTAGTTTCGTTGAAAATAGCAAATTTAACATGTGCAAGATATGCTGGTTCGTACCATCTTAATGGCAGTGGAAACCTTATGTAACTACGGGAAACATATAAAAAAAAAGAAAATTTCTCAACTTCTGTTTTGTGTATTAACTAATGCAATACACCGTTGGAAAGAGAATGTTCTGAATCATTTAAATCGACAATAAAAATTCTGATGTGGGCATTAAATAACTTTCTTTATATAATGCAATGAATTCACTTCTCTCACAGTGAAAGAATAATGCATAAAATTCACAGCATAGTGTTTCTAACGTCGAATTGTACATTTAGCGCATTTCCGGATAACAACGTGTGAAAATATTATTCCCAAGTATCCAATTAACTTATATTCCACATAACTCTAAATTAGCAACTATAAATATTGATTAAGTAATACAGTCCACATATTAAAATATTTGAATAATTTATTCAACAATATGGCGTCTGTTTCGTTAACTTGGCGCCATTTTTGCAATTTTGACGGAATTTTCGTCAAGCTAGGGTGAAACATTGTCAAGTTGGCAATATTTCGCTAGATTATCCACCAAATTCGCCAAATGCATCACCAAGAGTTGCAGACGAACGGAGAGAAGACCATTGCTTATATATACTTGAAGGCATGCCCATTCTATGACGGAATTCAAAATTTGCAAACCTGCAATTAAGGTCATTTTTATCAATTTTGCGGCATTCTTATTTATCACTTTTGCAACATTTTCGTAAATTTGAAAATATTTAAAAAAGTGTCCAAGTTGGCGACATCCAGTGAAATTTTTCAAAAAGCGTTACGGACAGAAATATGGGTATTCTTATAGTAAATTCTTTTATTCTTCCCACGATATCGAATGTCCATCAATTAGTCTTCATTTTTATTGATTTAGTGTCATTTTTATCAATTTGTCACCGCTGTCGTCAATTTGTCACTATTTAAAATAAAAAAAAAAACATAGGTATCACCTCAAAAAAGTTCGATTCGTATTCAGAGATGATTTAAATGTGCTATACAGTCAAAACCTCGAATTCGAATTTCCGACCCCATCACAACATTTTCCTTATACATTTACCTATGTATATAAGGAAAGCAAAAACAAAATCGTAATTAGAATACCCCTGCCCATTCTTTGATTGTGGTCTCCTTAAGAAATCATAAAATCAATGATAGTAACGGAAGCTACGTTTTACTACATTTAAGCCATTTTTGGAGTAGTTTTATATCAATATTATATTAATGATGCCATTACAAAATTTAAAACTAAAGTTAAGTTTTTTTTTAATTTTAATTTTTAATATTTTGTAAAAAAAAAAAATATATATATATATATATTTTAATTTGAGACCCTAAGCTGCACATGTTAAAAAATTTTGGTCCGTTAAATAATACCACCAATGTAACAAAATTAGGAGGTGAGACAAAAGAAATTCAGAGATTTGGATAAGGCAAGGGTACTGTCTTCGGGGGACCTGGGTTCGATTCCTGGCACTACCCAAACTGTTCCTGCGTTTACGCGGAGTTAAATATGTGGGTCTGGAAGTCCTTCCGAAAGGTTGGTGGTAGGGGGAAATGTGTGTGGTACAGTCCCTTATAATGTCGACCCTACTGGGTTCCGGTCTAATTGGGCAACTATCCAAATAGATACCTTACACCTTCAGGTACGTTGGAATGTCTGGGTCGAAAAAAAATGAAAAGAAATGTCAAAATAAGGACCACTCTAATATATATAAATAAAATATTATATACTGAACAGACAGCAAATATACTGACCTTTGTGTAATATCAGCATTGAAAATATCAAACCGAGAAAAAGTATAATCATGTAATGAAATTAGATCTCACTAGTTAATGGACGAGTATACCCTAAAAATGACTGGAGAGAGTTGGAAATGGGCGCATTTTGGAAAATGTATAAGAAATGGATGAATGAAAATCAGTGAATATTATATCTGTTAGAAGTGGCTTCATGGGTACATCCTAACATATACTATACTAACGTTACATATATCACATGGTTAAAATTCGGGCCATCTGTGTTTAACAATGGAAGAAGTAAAGCATATTTTAAGAAAAATGAAGAAACGCTACTATTAGAAAATTACTAATATAATATCAAAAATAAAAGAAAAAACATTTCTACATGAATATGCAGTACTTTGTGAAAACCACACCAAAAAGAAAAATATGCATATCCTGCAAAACTTACCAGTATACCGCCCTATGATATGAACTAGAATGTTGAGACCGAAACGTGTTTGATTAATGAGTAGAGTTGGGATATAGTGGGATAAGGAGCGGGAAAACCAATGAGTAAATAGTTGCGGATGAGAGGCAGTGCATTCTGCACAGACAACGAGTTCAAGAATAATTGTTGGTGAAGTTACCGCCACTGTTTGTGAATGGAGCTTATGTAACAAATTACAAAATATTTAGGAAAACTGCACAGATTTATTGCGCAGTGTTTTTAGATGATCGATATGCTATTGTAAAATCCGTTTATCTGCAAGGAGATTGATTCTGGATTCAAGCATAAGATTGATAATCATATTTTTAAACAGTTACTTATGAAAGAAAAATAGAGAGAGTCAAATTTGACATTAAATTCGATTTGATATAGCTTGTCTTTAGTGTTTTAAATTAAGTTATTCTGTGAGATAAATAAAAATATCTAGAAAATTCACTTGTTTGGAAGAGTTGCCTTCATTAGGTAGGATTGGTAAATATTAAATTTTTGTAGTGGATCTTGAGAAGTGTGAAAATAAAGAATAATATCATCAATGTAACGAAAAATAGAAAAGTTTTGTGTAATGTAAGAGTGTGGATTTTCATAAAAGAAAAGACATATTTGCCAGAATTATGCTACTGGTTGATCCTTGTGCAACTCCAATCGCTTTGTTGTGACGAGATTTCTTGATCTCTCGACACCTGTGTAAAAATATGTCAAAATCATGAAAATCTATATTATATTTTTATATCTATATTTTTATGCATCCTTTAATATATTCAACCCTGTTATTATATCCCTCTCGTCTTATATATATGCAATTTATATTCTACATTTATCTATCAGTTTCAAAGGAATATTCAGCCATTTTAATTATTTTAACGAGCACTGTGAGAAAGAGAATAATTTTCCGTTATAAGTTCAAGGTCTGCATTCGGGTGATGAAAATCCTAGTAAGATTTCATATGTACATGTTCTTCGGTGGCTGAAATCGGAAGTAATGCAAAGGTTTCGATTGTTCTATGTATACGCAAGCGGTCCAACGTACTGAAAGTCTAGACTGGGTGTCGGGGCAAGCCTGCGGCAGATGGTGAGAACTTATTTCTCGGCATGTATGTTTTCTTGTTTGGTTCTGAGTCCTATGAGTCTCGGAAGGTTATATAAGCTTGGAACGCAAAAGTTCGTCGCGCATTCCCATCCGGAATACTACAAGGAGATGTGGTAGTTCAATTTACTTTCGATGCTCGCCCAAAGCTCCGGGATCCGACTCTCACTGCGGAATTCGGGGTTCGCGAGTTGGGAATGTCGCCACCGCCACGGAGAAGAAGGTGTCCGAGGTAGTATTGCCGGACATTGCCGTCAACTCTCATGCCTGAACATCTGTCCGAAAATTCATTTGATACGCCGACTTAGATCTTCTGCAATGCCTTTCGTCCCTGCCGGACCGAGAACTGAGATGACCTGTACTGTGAGCAATCAATGACGTAATTCTCTCTTATTCACGCTATCCTGTGTTCGAAGGTAAGCTCCTTTACATGCATTGGCGGAGCCATTAGACTTTCTCCGAAATTCCTTAAGTTCTAACAGATATCTCCAAGAACGGAGAACTATCATATTTACAGATCCTTGTGTTAACTCCTTGAATCAGCAATTCTAAATAGTATTATTAATAGTGAATATAATTCTCTCCGAGTGCTCTGCCCTTGTCTGCCTATTTCCATACTTTAGACCATACCTTATATTTTGTAATTATGGTTCTATATGAAATGTGTGTGCCACGTAACGTATTAAATTCTTGGTATTATATTTATCATTTGGTGGCAAATTGTGTTATAATATCCTGCCGGTGTCCAGTGCGTAGATATAATTTAGGAATAGGTGTAACTCCATAATATAACTTATTAATTACATATTTAATAAAGATTGGATTAGTTAATAACTGTGTGCTTATTGAGTTTGGATATTAGTGATTATTTGCAATATTCTGTGTTTTCTATATCCTCATGCTTTAGCTGAAGAATCATCCACTCAAGGTATGGGTTTATTATTATTACGCTTTGTATTTGCGGCAGGTCATCTGTGAGTTTTACTTACAGACGGGTGGAGTTTCGGACCTGGGTTGTAAAAATTGGAGAAAGTTAAAATTCTCCGGTCGGCCGTGTCGAGCGGGGAACCGTTATGACAATTGGTGCCTTTGACCTTGCCTCTCGAGTACCTGTCCTTTACAAAATTTTACTAAATGGAGTTTTTGAAATTTAAATTTGCTTGGAATTTAGCTTGTCAAAAATTTGAAATTTAGGTGTTGCACTGGACTCTGTTTTGAATTGGTATGGAATCTTTTAAAATTAGCTAAATTCTGGGAGAGCACCTGTAATTATGATATATATATTTTTAAAGAAAATTTTCTGTTATAATATTTGGAAAAGAAAATATTGATTTGTGTATAAAATATCATTTATCGACAAATTTATTACAAGTAAATAAAGAGTTTGAAAAGTAAATGTATTTACAAAAGTGCGCAGTGGCACGTAGTCGGATTTAGATGTAATGGTGCAAAGTTGCACACTTAAATATTTAATATCAATATCTGTGACAAATTGTGTGAAGGGTGTTTTGCATTTGAAATTATGATTCACTGTTGTCATGTGCAAAAGTGGCACATGGCCAGAATTGAAAATACCGTGCAAAAAGTATACAAATTTAAAGAATTTCATATTTATTATAACAATCATGTAAACAGGTGTGACATATTTTGAAAAGTATTTTAGAAATTATAAAAAAATTATTAAGAATTGGTTGATTATTTAAAAATTTAATTATGATTATTTCAAAAGTTGAAATTAACTATTGTGAAAGGTAAAAATAACAGCTTACTTGAAAAATTTTCGTTTTTGAAGTTTTAGAAAATTTCTTTTGTTTTCGGGTCGAAAGTTCTTGTTTGATGTAATTAATGTTTGGAGATGATTCCCGCTGTAATTTATCTCCGACTGCTCTTTGAGCCCTTTCCCAAGAAAAAAAAAAAAAGAAAAGAAAAATTTGGGTTGGCGGAATCTGAATCTCAGGAATGTAGAATAGTTTTAATAGATATGGAATTTTTTGATCGGAAATGGGAGTTGTTTATGAGAATTTTGCTCAAAATTTTAGTTGCAAATATTTAAATCTAATTATAGATATTGATATAAATACAAATACTTAAATATTAGAATACTTGTGTGTTAAATTTGACAGTTTAATTTGAAAATGCACCCTGGTTGAAAACATAACTGACTTTGACTTGAAAAATTTGAGAATTTAGTAGCCAATATGACAATATGTAAATATATGTGAAAATTAGTATAATTTTGAGAAATCTAGAATAATGAGTAACCTAGTTTTGAAAATATAGATTCATGTTTTAAAAAGTTTTATTATGTTGTGTGGCTGAAAAAGCACACATTTTGTGAATTCTGTAGAAAACAGATTCGTGTTGGTGGATAAAAAAAAAGTGTGAAGTAAAAATAAAATAAAATAAATTGTTTTGATTTCCCAGGAAGTGGAAATATAATATAAATAAAATGAAAATGTTTTGGTTTCACCAAAGTTGAAAATGAATAATTTATAATGAGTTAATTGCAAATGAAATGTACCTACCGAGAAGAAGACAAAAATAAGTCTTGTGTTTGTGAATATAGTAAGTGGAATATTTGTAAAACATGATGAATATAAAATTGATGGTATTGTTTCAATGAAAAATGTGAATAATTTATTTGTGTATATTTTAATGACATTGAAGAACTGATATAGAGCATTAATATCTCTATGAAAAAGAAATTTCATATAAAATATGAATATAGGATAATATTTGACAAAATTTAAAATGCGGTGTCATTTCATGAAATGAGGTGAAGAGCAGGAAAATTTTGAAAAGGGGTTGATTATACTAAATATTTTGAATGTTGTGGAACTGTTAATACGAAAGATAGAAAATTGAAAATAAGAGGAGTTTTGTTTCCACACCTTATTGAAAATAAATTTGAAATTTAAAAAAAAGTGATGTATAAATGGGACCGAGTGCGTATTTTCCCCCTGAGAATGAATGTAAATTATTTTTGAGTGCCTCGGGATGACTATATGATTCTCCACTTGTATATATGTTTTGTGTTTCCTTGCCTTGTTTTGTCGCACCCAAACATTTTTATTCTTGCAATTTCGTGTCCTTGACTTTCCTAAGTTTCCTTTTGTTGAATTGCCTCACAAACAATTTTGAGGGCCAACGGCCGTACCGTGCTGAAAACACCGGTTCTCGTTAGATCACCGAAGTCAAGCAGCATCGGGCGCGGTTAGTGTACTTGGTGGGTGACCACCTTGGAACACCGCGTGCTGTTGGCCATCTCGGGTGCGGTATCCCCGCGGTTTGCGCGCTAGATTTGCACGCTACCACAAATGCCGCCGTGTTCATGCGGAGTACGATCACGTTAAACATGTGGGTCCGTAAGTCCTTCCGAGAGGTTGGTGGTAGGGGAAGGAGGGTACGGTCCCTGTGGATGCCTCCCCCACTGGGTTCCGGTCTAAATTGGGTGGCACTTCCCGGCCGTCCATACAGTTACCTTACACCTTTCTGGTAGGTCGGACGGTCTGGGTCTTAACATCAACAACAACAAACAATTTTGAGGAAAGCTGAAGTACTTAAGGTAGAAATTGACTTTATTTTGTTTGGAATGCACGTTAATATCACATCGAACTAGCGTAATTCGATGAGAAGGCTAATACCTCATCAGTTGCTATTCTCGAGGGTAAATTAATGAGTAGAATGATGTCCTCTTAATCCCCGTGTGCACCCATGCCTACGTTATTTCGGTAGCAATAAAAAAAAATTCTTGCTCAAAATCTTACTTTCGGAAATTTTTTCATCGTTAATACTTGGAAGTTTTGAAAAATGTATTGAGGATGGGTTGCTTTTTACTTGGCAAGTGAAAAATTTTAAAAAACGATTGAATATGTTTTATGACAAAGTTGAAATATTGATATTTGAAAACATAAAAGTTAAAAATGTTAATATAAAATTGTGGAGAAAGATTTTGAAATATAAAAATGAAAATATTGAATATTGAATAATTTCAGAAAAGAATCTGAAAATGACTTATTACGTTTGAGAATGATTTATTTACGTTTGCCATTGAATTATACAAATACTTATTTACGTTATGGCATTGTATTTAATTACAAGTATATTTGATATTCGCCTCGGTATCCCTTTCCTTTTTAATCCCCTTTAGATAAATTGAATGTTTAATAACGATAATTACGAAAAAGAGTTTGAAAAATCTTGACCTCGCTCGTTCTCCCTTTTCATTTGTTTATAAAGTCTAAATCGTGAATCTGCTTCTTCTGCTCCGGATATGCGAGACTGCAATCCGCGATGGCGCGAAGCAATGCTGGTTCGTTCTGCTGACACCACATATTTCTTTTTTCATGATCGTTTTGCTTCAACTTGTGGCTTTGATGCATGAACATTTATCTTTGATTTTGACTTGTTTTTTTTATGCATAAATGCTTGACTGTGACATGAGAACTTGGATTAAGCCGTGAATATTTATTCTATACTTTTGACTGCGAATTAAAAGTTGAGAAATCAAACTTAAATATGAAATAAAACTGAAATATAGAATTTGAATTTAAGATTTGAAATATGAAATCATTTTGAAATTGAATTTTTCTTTTCAAACTTGGAATATTTTTCGTGACTCCTAGTTACTTGCGATACATGACATTTAAGACATATAATTGAATTTGGAGTCTTGATATTGATCTTACATTGTGGATTTCGAATTCGAGTCAGTGAACTCTTTAATTACGAAAATAGAATTGAATCTATAAACCGAATCCACAAGTGTTGTATTACGAATTAAAATATTCTGAAAATTTATTTACGTACATTCAATTTCATTGCTTACTTGCATATGACGTGGAAATCGTGAAAGAGTCGATGAACTCTAGTTTATTTACGAACGAAATATATAGAATTTAAAAAAAAAGAATTGGATTCCACAAGTTAATTTACCTTATAATATTTTTAAAATTTTACTTTACTTATTTACTTCCGAAATCCATTTGTTGTTTTTTTTTGAAATTTTTTATTTGAATTTAAGAATTCTATTTTGAAACTTGAAGGTTAGTTATACAAATGGATATATTTGAATTTCAAATTAATTTCTGGAGTTACTACCTAAAATTTTTGCACTTATTAATTTAATTACGAGTCTTTGAGAATTTGTGCAAATGAAATAAAATGCAATAATAGAATTTATTAAACTCAATTTAAATTTTATCTTTGACATCAGCTGTATTTTTATATTGGAAGGCAACATAATCTTAAAGAAATTTATTTAATTTAAAGATAATTTATCAATTTATGAGGTGACACCTAGTTATTTACAAATATTTGAAAAATTTTGGTAACATGTTGAAATTCAGTTTGATTTAAAGAACTTGAACTAAATTGTGTGGCATTGGTAAAATTTGATTGGGGAGCGGTGAAAAGTTTTCTTCAAAATTTGAATTAATTTTGGCGGCAGTGTTTAGTGAGAACTAATTCAATTAGAAATGGAAAAATAATAATATATGACATTTAATCACAAAAAAAAGAGACTTCAGAGTCCTCTGTTCCAGTGAGCACTCTGAATTTTGTGCCTGTGCCAAGAGAGCACAAATTTAATTCGCGGCACAATTTATTTACAATAAAACTTGATTTACTACATTGACGCTGTGGTGACAGAAATTCCATAGTGGTTTAAATCGTCTGTGAGAGTTTCGGTTCTTAAAGAGCGAGTTCAAATGGGTAGTATATGAAGTGTGGAATTTTGGCGTCCTTTCTTTTGGCCTTATTCGGAACTTTTGCCCTGCAAGTGTTGAGTGTTGGCGCGCACTCTGATCTTCTAGGTGTGGTGGTGTGGTTGCAAACACACTACCTTTCTCCAAAATCTCATCTAAATTGCAAATACCAGTGTGCCGGAACATCTGGTTTTTCTGCACTTGTTTCAGGATGTTCAATTTAATTTGCAAATTCTTCGGTGTTTGTGGAGTAAGAAAAAAAAATCCCTTACTGCCACATTGGTGTTGCATTGTATATATCATTTGTTTACTTTGTGTTTTGTTAAGAATAGAGAATTTCTTAAGTTTTTATTACGTATTACTTGCAAAATTAGGAAATAGAAATTTCTTAAGGATCTCCAAGAACGGAGAACTATCATATTTACAGATCCTTGTGTTAACTCCTAGAATCAGCAATTCTAAATAGTATTATGAATAGTGAATATAATTCTCTCCGAGTGCTCTGCCCTTGTCTGCCTATTTCCATACTTTAGACCATACCTTATATTTTGTAATTATGGTTCCATGTGAAATGTGTGTGCCACGTAACGTATTAAATTCTTGGTATTATATTTATCATTTGGTGGCAAATTGTGTTATAATATCCTGCCGGTGTCCAGTGCGTAGATATAATTTAGGAATAGGTGTAACTCCATAATATAACTTATTAATTACATATTTAATAAAGATTGGATTAGTTAATAACTGTGTGCTTATTGAGTTTGGATATTAGTGATTATTTGCAATATTCTGTGTTTTCTATATCCTCATGCTTTAGCTGAAGAATCATCCACTCAAGGTATGGGTTTATTATTATTACGCTTTGTATTTGCGGCAGGTCATCTGTGAGTTTTACTTACAGACGGGTGGAGTTTTGGACCTGGGTTGTAAAAATTGGAGAAAGTTAGAATTCTCCGGTCGGCCGTGTCGAGCGGGGAACCGTTATGACAGCTTGGAGGTAAATAGAATTAACATATACCAGATAGTTGTAAAAAAGAACAAAATGTAATACATTATCAGATGTAGATTAACCATATTTACTAACATTATGTAAGTGGAAAAAATTGAAACATTGTTTAACTACTGAAAATATATCTTTATTTTGATATTACTAAAGTATACTTAAATGTTAATGTTTGGGTAGAGTCGTTGGAAGTAAATGATTGCATGTATTAATTCATTGCTGTTTTTAATACCTCGATGTATTTATTTGGAAATTTCAGAGAAGAGTGTATATAAGGCTTTTAGAAATTTTTTGATGGGTTTTGTACCATATGCATTATGTCCCCTGGTTACAGATCTAAATTTTACTGGACATTGTGAATTTTAGGAATAGTAACTATATATGGAGTATTTAAATTTTAATGAATGTCGAATAATTGTTAGTATTTGATTTTTAGTTTTCTTTTAAAATCATGTATTGCAATTAAAAGGTGAGAGTTTGGTTAAGAGTGGACAATTAAGCATTAATACAAATATATTTCCAGAAAATAGTATTATTTTATGCAGCTTTATCAACACAAACGAAGATTAAAAATTTTTGCATTTGTTTAATTATTTTTCTAATTTCGATACTTGAAAGTCATACTTTGGAAAATAAAAATGGAGTAATTTTGTTAAATATGTGATAAAGTTTATGATTTTTAGACAGAAAATGCTTCCATTGGTACAAAGTGTGTAATGGACGTTTTATAAATGAATGAATTTATTGATATACAATATAATAACACAATGTGTGATTGCCAATACGATATTATCCTTTTTCTTGAAAATATTTAAGAACTCAGCATTATTCTTTAAAAAAAAATCAACTTCTATAATCAATCCTAGAATGATAACAATCTATCATACTCTTTGAAAATTTAAGGTCTATAGTTAGAATACATTTTATGAGCATTTAAGTTAATATGAGGTGCATCCTTTTAGCTAAAACTTAACAAATTACTAAAACCTGTTGCGTCTGGTCTTAATACGTGACACCATTGATTGCATTCTCTATTAATCCCTCAGATTTCGGCATGTGCAGTTTCATTTTGCTCTGATTATAACTATACTAAACAATCAAGTGAGACGAAGAATTGCAACGGAGATAAAGCTTTTGTTGTGGCATTACAGACACAAGAAAAAATAGTTCTTTCTACGGTGAAAAAAAATTAATTATATTATATTATAGTGATCAACTGAACACGCTGCTATGTTTACCGTGAATAACCCTCTAAATTCATCTTTGCAGTGCACCTGAAAAGTAAATTATTGGCCATTAACTAAGTATTAAGCTTTTCAACACCTTACAACAAAGTGGAAAAGTGTTTATGACTTTGTTCATTCTGTCTGTCTGTCTGTCTGTCCGTTAACATGATAACTGCCGTAAAAATGACTAATCAAAATGAAATTGTAGAATGTTGTTCAGACGGTCTATAGGACCTATTGGAATATAAATGCATAAAATCACCCAATTAGCTTTGGATCGAACCCGGGTAGAAAAAATGAAATAAATTGAACCCTATGGGACCTTATTCTTCAAACATGTTTTAAGCGGATTTAAAATTCACAAATTGCTTCCAAAATTTTAGGTAAAATTTAAATTGTTCCATAAAATATATAAAAAAAAATTCAGTGAAATATATTCAGTAGTTTTTTAAATAAAAATTAAAATAAAAATTACACCTCATATATGAAGCGATCACGTGACCATTATATGAAAAGATCACGTGACCCACTTCAAAATGAAATATGGCATTCATCTTGTCTCAAAATCGTGATTTTTAAAGTTCTTTTTAATTCATATTGAGTGTTGTATCCGTCCTAAAACCACTTATTTTTGTCTTAAATTATGTGCATCTGCATACTGAAACAACCCACTTACAATCTATTTGAGTTTAAATGATCATCCAAATTTGATTATTTCTACAACAAAGCCTATTTTTCACTTATGTAAATTATAAACAGAAAAATATGTAGAATGAGTTGTATTAGAATTGCTGTATTTCTTTAACTCAAAATTATTTAGCTCATGGAGTCTGCATAGCTGATATGAATGAAATATTCATTGATTTTACAGGGAGAAGGACGATTTTTTTCGATGAAGTTTTAAACATAGAGTTTAATTACTTGTAGCTCCATGGTCTTAATTTTTAAATAAAATAAATTATTATAGTATTGTGATGAATGAAATGAATGGGAAATTAATTATGAATGAAATGCTGCTTTTATAGAGAGAGCCAGGCATGTTATTTTTCTATGACGTCATTCGAATGAATGTAAGTTGTTTTTGATGAAGTTTTCAAATATAATAAATTATTGTAGTATTATGATAATGTTAAAAACATTACCGAGGAGCCAGACGATTTATATTTAATTGACGTCATTTGAATGAAGTTCATTTTTTTCGATGAAGGTTTAAGTTTTCAAATATAATAAATTAATGTAGTATTGTGATATGTTTTAAAATATTACCCAGGAATGTATTGCATTTTAGAGATGTTTAAATAAAATTGCATTGAAGTTGGAAAGTGTTTCATAATCAATGCTTCAGGCATGATTGATCTTTCTTGTTTAAATTATAATATAGCGTTCAAAGGTTATAAAAATACTCTCTACAAATAATAATCTTTAAAAACAACTCATTTAAGCTTTTTATGAGAGGGACTTGGGTGATATTGTGAGACCAGATTAGTTAATTACAAAATGTTACTAGTTCTGAACTCAACCCGTTTTGTTTAAATATGGAGCTGGTACATACCTTGTGTACATGCTAAATGCATTGAAGTGTATACTTCTGGCCGTTGGACTTGAATTTGAAAATAATGAGTCAGTCCGATTTCAGTATTATTTCATCTTGAGGTTTCGATCAATATCTTTCTCACAAGCTTTTATATGTCTACATACTTCGAATACTTTCACAAGTCCTTACATCTCGAATATTTTCATAGGTCTAATACTTTTTCAAGTCTGCCTGTCCTCTTTCACGTTAGATAATCTTAATTTTCACCTTGCTTTGGCCGTTGCACTCGCCTTCTTTGTAGCCACTCCTTTCTTGATAGACCTTGCTTTGCTTCCATGTGGTTTAGGGTCGGTCTTGTGATTGGTTTCCCCCTTGTTGATTTTGAATCTTCAGCTCAGGCCCGGAGTGCGGTTGTCTCCAATCCAGACTCCATGACTCTCGTACATGTTGATTTCTGTGTGACGTAATATAAAAATCGGAGAGGTTTAAAATACAAGAAAATGTATATATTTAGAAAAATTCCCTAAAAATCATCTTATAATTGTATTGATTCCGTTCACAGTTTGTTTCAAAGATAATTTTTCTGATGGTATCATGATCAAAACTCTGTCATAATATTTTAGGTCGCTATGGAAGGCCAAAATCGTTGTGAGTCGGACGAAAACTTGAAATAACTAAAAATCGAATTCGAAATTTAAAAAAAAATAACGCAGAGGTGCACCTATTCGGGTCCTGAAGCACCCGTGTACCAACGCTTAGACTTCCCGCTGCAGACTGCACAGACGCACAGACATCTTTCTTTATTAACTAAGGTAAACATTGTTCAAGTATAATATCAAATATGCCATGTATTCGTCTGAACCTTTGTTCTACTTATTTCACATCATGGCTTTTTTATTTTAAAAAAAATTGCTTTTTTTGGTCTCACATAGGAATGTGAGAGCAAAAATGTAATGATTTTTAAATTAATACGTCAATATATAATAGATCATTTATATTATATAATAATTTTTATCATACTTTTCTATGTGCTCCTATAGATAGGAACTTCTGATTTCTTCAAGAGCAAGAAATCTTTAGTGTTTTGGCTTTGCAACAAAAAACAATTTTTGTCTCAGAGCTATCAGGATAGGATAAGAGTGCAAAAAAGACACAGATATGTAGGTCATTGGGTCCCTGGGCTACACCTCCTTTAGAAAATCTGGCTCCGTTAGTTTCTGTTCCGTGGTTGATACTATAGGTATCGATATATACAGATTTCTAGTTCACTGCGGGGTTTATGAAGAGTGTGGAAAAATAAAATCACATTAGATTAATAAATATATTACATTAAGTATTTCAGCAGGATTTTTTGAAAAGCAATATGGATGTTTTTTTTAATATGCACACATTTAAAAGCAGTAGCTACTCCGTGCATATATAACTAGCCCTTTCACCCGCACTTCACTCAATCTCAATGGCTAGTGATAACTAACTGTGACTCCTACATGCTTAATAAAAGTTCTGAATATTTAATTTCGTTCCAAATATAAGCAGAAGTATGAAATGACACACATTTTCTGAGAAGCAAAGTGGTGTACATTTTGTGAAAATCCCTTTGTATCGTCACATCTTTTTTCAAAATTTTTGACTCTGCCGTTGAACTGGAAGCTAAGATCGATCAAATAGGAACCGAACTAAAATTCTGGCTCTAGTGGAAGTGATCGATCATTTTGAAAAGCGAATTTTAATTTTTTAATTATTCTTTTGTATCGTCTTCCCTAATTTGAATTCTCAAAATATTAGATTTTTTCTTTGACTTGGAATCTGCGACTAAAACCTAGATTCTAGCTAGATTGGGAGTGCATGATAATTAGGCAAAGTCTTTTCGAAATCATTGATTATTCCTTTGCATCGTCACCTTTCATTTGAATTTTCAAAATATTAGATTTTTTTCGTTGACCTGGAATCTGAGACTAAAATCTAGATTCTAGCTAGAGTGGAAGTGATTGATAATTAAGCAAAGTCTTTTCAAAATTATTCATTATTCCCTTGCATCGTCACCCTTCATTTGAATTTTTAAAATATTAGATTATTTCGTTGAAATGGATCTGAGACTAAAACCTAGATTCTAGATATAGTGGAAGTGGATCGATAATTTTACATCACTTCTCCTCCTCCAACTCATTCACTTACTCAGTCACTCAGTTTCGTGCATATTTAGTTTACGTATCTAATAACCATCAAATATTTATGAAATACAGTGCATTTTTATTTATATAAAATCAGCTAACTATTACTCTGAAATCAATAAAATTCTATCATACGCTTCTAAACTGTTTAGGTTTATAGTATTAAGTAAGAATTAAAGTTAATATGAAGTGAATCCTTAGAGCTAAAATCTAACAAATTGCTGAAAGCAGTTTTATCGGGCCATATTACGTGACACCATTGTCTGCGTTCTCTCTTAATCCTATGGATTTGGTCATGTGCTGTTTCATTTTACCCTGCCTACAACTACAATAAACAAACAGGTCCGTCCAAGGATTACGGCCAGAGTTAACGCTTTTGCAGTTGCATTACATGCAAAGATAAAAAATAATTCTTCCCGACGTGCTTCTATAGATAGGTGTTTCTAATTTCTTCTTGTGTAAGAACTGTTTAGTTGGTTCTCCAATGTTTTGTCAGGACTAACAGCATAAAAGGAAATTAGTCATGAAAAGTATATGATAAGAATATCTGTAGTTGTGTAATGTGATGAATATTAACTTTAATATGCGCAAGTTATTTTGTATACATGGTAGTCGAAAACTGTAGTAACTGTCTTTATTTCTTTATATATTTATCTTGGACATACATTTGTAATTGCAAAGCCTTTTAATATACGGTGCTAAGTTTTATGAAATTAGTCTCAACTCAGTTGGTGGTATTTCTAGAATAATTAAAAAAACGCTTTAATTAGAAGAATATTCCCTACGATTTTATAATAAAATAAATAAATAAGAAAGATATGCTTGTGTGTCTGTCTATCTGTCTGCACTGTCAGTGAAAAATTAAAGCTTCTAACAGAGGTGATATATATATATATATGTATATATATATAAATATATATATATATACATATATATACATATATATATATATATATATCTATACATATATATACATATATATATACATATATATATACATATATATATATATACATATATATATATATATATATATATATATATATATATATATATATATATATATATATATATATATATATATATATATATATATATATGGTGTTGCCTTGGAGTGGCGACAAACTCAGAGGGGTGATTTTAGACATCAAGGGGAACAAAAATTGCCATGAAACATGATATCGCAAATCACGTTTAGTCGGTGAAAATCGCAAAAATAGACGTCGTCCCCACACCACTGTCCCCTCGAAAATTCAACACAAGTCTAGTGTTAACATCTGGGCAGGGATCCTCGGAGATAATTTGTTGGGATCGTACCTTCTGCCTGAAAGCCTCAATGGCGCAACGCACCTTGTTTTCCTGCAGCTCGTCCTCCCGGATCTGCAACAGGGTGTATCGGTCACAGTGTGGCAGAACATGCGGTTCATACATGATGGTGCGCTAGTATATTTTTCCATTGTGGTACGTAACTACCTTCATGCTACATATCCCGGAAGGTGGATTGGACCCGCCGAAACTGTTGCTTGGTCTCCATGCTCTCCGGACCTCAATCCCATGGACTTCTTCTTTGGGGACACCTTAAATCCTTCAGGACACTCAATCACTATTAGACGCCCGTGGAGACACTGGAGGATCTCATGGTACGGATCATCGTCGCTGCGGCAGATATCGCCAGCATACCCGGTATCTTTGAGAACGTCTGACAATCGTTACTTCGTCAGTGTCGGCTGCGCAATGACCTTCGCGGCCGCAACTTCAACAACTCTTGTAATCATTTCTCTTCGTCTCCTTTCTGACATTGAACTGTGCTGCACAGGCTGTATTGTAATTAATCTGTCAATTAAAGGGTTTTTGTACTTATTTATTTTACTTTTTTGTACTTATTATTGTACTTTATTTTGTACAGCACAGGCTGTGCTGTAATCATGCTGTCAAGTAAATGGTTTTTCTACTTATTATTGGCCTTTTTGTCCCACTTAAAGTCACACCCTTCATAAGTATTTTTGTGATTTTCACCGACAAAACGTGGTTTGCGATACCATGTTCTATGAGAATTTGTTCATCTTGATGTCTAATATCACCCTCTGAATTTGTCGCCACTTCAAGGCAACACCCTGTATATATATATATATATATATATATATAAATTCTCAGTCAAATGTAGATAGTGAATGTATTTGTAAATTAAACAAATTTGCTAAATTTCTAAATCCAGATCTGGGACATATAGTTACAGGAGATTTAGACATTGTTAGTGACAATGTGTTAAGAACCATTATGTCATTTGGCGATAAAGTTAGGATACCTTCTTGTAACAATTCTTGTAATAAAGTTTTAAAATCAATTAATCTTGATCTTGATAAATATATATATAAATTAGCTTGTAAATACGTTCTGCCATTAGAGGCATTTAATATGTGGAAATTTACTTTATTAGAATCTATTAAAAATGCTATTAGAAATATTAAATTGTCTAGATCTTTAAATAATTTTGATAATATTAAACATTCCATTAATGATTTACAAAGATTTTTTGTTATCACCTATGTTGATAAAGCTTCCAATAATTATGCTATTATCTGTAAAAAATTTTGTATTCAATTTCTGTTAGATTATTTAAAAAATAATAGTATTTTTAAACATGATTTACATTCCATCAATAGTATTAAATTGAAAATTATCAATATATATATATATATATATATATATATATATATATATATATATGTATAGTGATTTAAATATTAAAAATATTAAATATAAATATCTTAAATTTATTTATATAGTGCTTATTCCAAAATTTCATAAAAATCCTATTAAATTTAGAACAGTAACTAGTGGCCATAATACTTACTCTACTACTGCGAGTAAATTATTACTAAATTCCTTAAATCTAATAAATAATAGTTTATGCCAGACTAGCAATAATTACCATATTCTAAATAATAGTAAAGAATTAAAGAATAAATTAACATCTTTTAGAAAAATAATAGGATTTCAAACTTTTGATTTTAAGGATCTTTTTAATAATATTAAGATATCTGATCTATATGATGTAATTTTAGCACTATATAATGCTTATATTACTAATCTTTCAAATCAAATTAATTTTATAAATTTTCCTAAACTTCTTCACTTTGTTATTTTCAATACTTATATTTTTCAAGGAAAAAAATTATACTTACAAGTCTCAGGAGTTCCACAGGGTGGCTGCAGTAGAAGTATGTTAGCTATTTTATACCTCTATCATTATGAAAAGTCTTTTACTTCAATAGATTATACTTTTTACAGATATGTTGATGATCTGATTTGCTTAGTACATACAGAAAATTATCTCATAGATATTGATTTCTATCCAGACAATTTGGAATTAATTCCTAATGAAGCTACTATTAGTAATAATGTTAATTTTTTGTATTTAAATCTTTTTATTAATCCTTCTAATAGAATTGTTACAAATTTATATGATAAAAAAGACTATTATAATTTTAATATTAATAAAATCTTACCATTTAATTCCTGTAACTCGATTCAATTGTTTAGAAATATTATACTTAATCAGCTTTTTAGAATTTATAGATTATCTGATAAAAAGTTTCATGCTATGCATATAAATAATCTCAATCCTTTTCGCTTTACTAATTTTCAATTCTTACGAATAGCAAAAGCAGATCATTTTTTATTTTTTCTTTGCGAATGGCAACACTGGTCTCTTTATTCAGAATTCCCGGTTTCGACTCGTTTGTACATATGCTGTGCATTTTCCAGGTATTCATGTTTTCTTTTTTATTCCTTGTTTATGTATGTCGTCCAAGTAGAAATAGTTTATAGATATAATCTATCAATTTCTTCAGAAACATACATATTTTGTGTTTGCTTCGTCAAAGTACTTAGACTTGAAAACGAATTTTACAAAGTGAACATTTCCATTTTTTTTAGACTTAGCCCTTTTTCCACGTGTATAGCGATATAGTTTGATTTTTTAAGTTTTTCTTTATTCGTTCCCATACCATTGAATTTTGTTGATTTTCTGTAACTTGATAACTCGTGTTTTGTATTTTTTTCCATTTGATTGATGATTTGCTGTTTTATATTTTATTCTGTGGGTGTTTTAGAAAGTCAGGTTTATCTTGTTGCAGCTTCTTACTTTTCGTTCATTGGATTTTCAAACTACTATTATTATATTACTATTATCATATATATATATATATATATATATATATATATATATATATATATATATATATATATATATATATATATATGTATATATATATATATATGGGGGTTTTAGACGGATATACACGTCTTGGGACCTCTAGAACACGTAAGAACTATTTTTAGCGTTATGTCTGCATGTGTGTCTGTCTGTGAAATCTATGTATCCACCTAACATAAAAACTAATTGAACAAATCTAATAAAATTTTATATGTATATTACTTGTGGGTGACCCTAGTGCTGATTAGATTTTGGTACTATTCGGTATGAAAAAACCCTGTCTTCTTTAGAAATAGCCCGCGAAAATAGCACGCATTCACTCTAGCTGAAAAACAAATTGACTAAATTCTACAAAATTTGGTAGTTAAGTCACTTGTTACCCTGGTGCTGACAAGATTTTCGTACAATTAGAAAAAAAAACCCGTCTTCTTTACGAAATGGCCCATAAATATCTTCAAAATCTGAAATAAAAAAGTATGTGTGGTCAAATGTATCAATTAAATGCAAATTTTATACGTGATTTTTTATAATAATTTTATAATTTCAACGCTGTATTAATTACAAAGGTTTGTTTAAAAATAAATATTTTTCCAGTATAATACCTGAGAATCGTACGCATACTTCTATTTAAAAACAATTAAATTATTTTCAAGGAGTAACACCTTTAAGTTGTCAAATGTTGATTCAAAGTTTATAACGCCCCCTTTGTCTATAAGGTCCCAGATATAAACTACTAAAACTATTTGAAATACCAATAAATTAAAAACATAATTAATCTATTAATACAATACTAAATGACATATTTTTGTGAATTACAAGTTGTCAAAATTGAGTCCTAATTTGAAGTACCACAAGTTTACTACAATGAAATAAAGGCCTAAAGTATTTATAAACTTTAGTCTATAATTTCACAGGCGTAAACTACTGCACGAAGTTTTCCTCTGTTAAAATGAAGCGCACTGTCACGCAGAGGGCTCCATCCCTCAAAGAGAAGTGAGCTCTTCCAAATGGCACCTCCCCTCTGCTCTTGGTGTTCTCTGGGACCAATCGAAGCGTCTCTTGGCGCTCCCCCTAAGGCTGCTACACTAGCTACTCTAATCGAAAACAGTTGGCATCGCCAAATTTGGCGTAAATGAATATCGCCATAACTTCAAGAAGTTTCTCTTGGAGAGTTGAGAAAATAGATTTATACATCATTTGAAAACAGTGCAAATCGGTAGAAAATATTTTCTCTATAAGACAAAAGAGCTATAGAGTTAAACAAGAGGATGGGAAAGGTATGTGAATTTAACTTGAGCAATAACATGCATTCAATTATCATAGATATTTATTTTTAAAAATATATGTTAACGTATTTCTTAGGACTGTTTGAAAATTTGCCCCAGATTTAAAATTTAAAATAGCACCAATATATCACAGCACATTTTTATGTTATTTTTCTTACAACACATTATACTGCATAAAATAAATATTAGAATGGAGTCGAAAACCGAAAAGCGAGTTTTCGACATATCTGCATGTTTTGGAAACTCTGGAACACGAATCCTTTATAAACTCCGCCACTTTTGCACGAATCGTTCTCGAGATGGTTTAGTTTTTTATGCCATTTGAAAAGATGTCGAATCTCCAAGTGAAAGCGAAAATTGAATTAAAATTGTAAATTTCGTGTCATTTCAAATAAGTTTTTGCGTGTTATCTTATGCAATTAAATTTGATTTAATGCATTATGACAGAGAGAAAAAGAAAATAAATTGTCCACATAAGATTTTTAAAATTACAGATTTTTGTACTTGCGTATGATTTAGATTACCAATTAACATGTATGGACGTGTATTTCCTTTAAAGATGCATTATCTATTTTCTATTAACTATCTTCTTGCGTGGATGGGTAGTATTAAGATTTTATTCTATTTTCTTTCTAAATATTTGCTTGGTCAAGCGAACTGTAATTCGCTTTAAAATACTAATCTCTGACATACTATGTGTGTAGGTTCTGCATGTGTTTATCATCATATATGTAGACTATAATAATCCATAAACTATAGTTTTTTTGAGTAAATATTATTTACTGCAACTCGTCTTTAAGTACATAGAAGATCAATAAAATGTATCCCATATGCTTTTAGTTAATGCCAAATTAAGTTATTGACTTTATTTAGCATTATCATGCCTGATATTTGATATGTGCTGTTAAGAGAAGGGTTTAATTTTTTAATCATATGATTATTAAAAAAATTCTTATAAATACTTAAGCATTTAAAATTAAAGTTGTGCATGAGTTTCAAGTTTGATAAAATGATTGCTATGTTTGTCTAGTGATTAATCATCAGTTGGAATGGTATTATACTAGTCCTTCTGTGTGGTATTTAATTTCAAAATCTTAACTGTGTTTAATGTAAACAAAGTGATTTTTAAAAAGTGCATTCATTATAACAGCACTGCAGTGCTTGCACAATTTTATTACGTTTAACATGTGCAATTTCTTTACGTTCATAACGCCTGTGTATCAGTTTTTTTAACTTGCCACGTCCAAGGCCAATTTAGTCATTTTCATGGTTCTCAGGCAAAAGTAAATTTTAGGGCCCCCATAAAACTTTTATAGTAAAAAAAAAAGTACACAAAGCACGGGATATGTACCCCCTAGAGCTTTTCTAATATTTTTGCATTTTTTGCGTATGGTAAAAAAAGCTAGTAAGCATCTCCTGTTTGTAATACAATTTTAATCATTCATTATCCGTTTATTGAACATATAATTTTTACTGTATCTCTACCTTAAATATATAGCGTCATGCGGCTTACTAAGTATACGTGTTTCTAAAGCTTTTAAACAGTTTATACTACCTAATTTAATATAGCATTATATTGCATTTTTAATTTGTGAAAAATATATCTCTTTTTCACACTGCATAATAATATAAAATGATAGATTACAGGCAGGTATTTGCTCTTTGGTATGCGAAATGACCTTAGCTTTATGTTTTTGAAATTGAAGATGTTACATATCAGAAAAGCATCAATGCATTAAGAAACTATGTATACACATTTGTGATTGCAAAACAAGTAATTGGAGTACTAAGATACTCATTGATCAAGTAAAACAAATATTAATTTAAGATGCTTTTCCGGTGGATAACACATAGTTCTCGTAATATGTACATTTTATTTTTGTAACTAAATGCATGAAGTTTAATTTGTTCCAACGTTTTCATAGGCAGAGAAGGTACAAAAAATAACTATTAGAAAATAACCCCTTAACATGTTTTCTTCAAAGTTATATTAAAATTGAACTAAGCAAAATGTTAAAATATTTTCGAAATAAATATTATAAACTGAGTTAATTCCATAATCTTTAGTTTATTACTTGAATGTTCAAAATATATAATTTTTAAACAACTTTATTGTTGTTTAAAGAAATATGAATGGTTGTTTGCATACAAAAACGTGAGAACGCATCTGTCATATTAAAAATTTTTGTAAATACATTTAAAATATATTTTCGAGAGTTTTGATACTTTGAATTTCGTTTTTTGGACGTTTATGTATAGATTAATTATTTGATGAGGAAGATATTTAAGGAGTAAGATGATTGGATTTTAATTTTGGAGTGAAATGGATTCAACAAATACAATTACATTACAAAACAAATGTTATTTTTGACTTATCTAGATAAAAGTTTGGGCGATATAGTGATATAGATATTTGCATTACGATATGGATATATATGAATTATCTCCCGTGTGAAATATGTATCAACTGGAAAGAAATATATTTTAATACTATTTTACCTTCAACCTGAATAAAAAGCAATCAATTACTTTGTTCCTCTAAAAAAATGATTGTTCCTTGAAAAATAAAAATAAATTCATTGAAATGTCGTATATATATCCAACAGGAAATGTCAGAACGGAAAACTACCTAACGCGTTATATTCAGCTGAAACACGCGCCTGTGCTGTTTGTTTCAACAGCAGTTGCTTTTAGGAAAGTGAAACAGGTTGTACAGGCATAATAGGAATGTTTGTAGAAAAAGTTCTCAATCTCATTTAATTCTTTTGTGAAACTGGATAAAATCTAATGTTTTAAATTTACACACGGAAATAGAAAATCAAACACGTTAAATAGTTGAAGTTTTTATATATTTTAGTTAACTTGGAAATTTTTTGTTTTAATGTTTTTAAATGAAATAATGCTATACAAGAGAAGGATCAGGTTGTAGGTAATTTTGCTCTCGAGTTAACGTGATATATCCATTATATAGACAACTGTACATTTTTGGTTTTGTGTAGATTTTGGTAGCCGCATGCTTTTCAAATAGCAGTGGCGTTTTTATTATGCGTTGAGTATTAGCAATTCTAAGAAATTAAGTTTTTTCTATCAACCCTAAAACTTTCAAACTGTTTTTATCTGATTTAATGTTCTCGCTCAATTAATAATAGCCAGTTTGTAAAATGAGTTGCAATTATCGTAAAGACATGCATTTGAGTACCTTTCTTAATCATCCAGAAAAGTTGTACTTAATTAATCCTCAAATTTCAATTTTGAAAAATTTCCGGCAACTTCATGTAAATCATCACATATGAATGCTTTTGATTACACGAGGTAATGCAATTTTTTTAAAAAAAATATATATATACACAAAATATTTGTGAAATGTTATTTTCAAATTTTTCTAACTATTTTAAGGAAAAAAATCGAAATTTAGTTTATGTTTATTCATGATGTTTCTTCTGCGACGAACAATTTCTATTTCGAAATTATAGGAGGATAGGCTGAATCTTTTTTCAGTGCTAAACAACTAACAAACTCGAAATCAAAAAGTCGAAATGAACTAATGGATTTTTGGTTATCTAGCACTGACGAAGAGGATTCAACATACTTTCGAAACAGCTGTATATTGCATTATTATTTTTTGTTCTTAAATACGTTGCTAAAGTTTTCCTTATCCTTAGCACAAATTGTTTTTACTTATTGATACATAAAACATATTCTTATTATAAATTTCTTCGTCTATTTTTATCGACTATTATCTATCTCTCCCATACAGGAAAAAAATGCAGAAATTATTCTTCTGCAATATAGTCTTCTTATTTAGCATAGAATAATTCAAATAATAATTATAGTTCCGTTCTTAAGTTTGATTAGCGTATAGAATTTACTTTCTTAATTTTGTGACAAAAATGCTAAGTTGATTAAACAAAAGTTTTAAATGCATGCCATTTTAAAATGATATACAAAAAAGATCCTATAACTTAATGTATGAATATGCTTGTTTAGAAGGCATTTTATTATATGTTATTATAAGATGAAATTTTGAAATATTTTGCATATATAAATATTTTTATGCCATGTCGAAAGAAAATGTAAATTATGTTATAAATATTTTAATACACATATATTCTCTGCTCAATATGAATGTATTTTATTGCATTAAAGTTTTAAAGTGTTTCTTAGTAAAACCCGACTAAGTTGAATCAATGAACTCCATTTGATACCCTGTGCAACATATGGCAAAAGCAATTTTTCTAATTTGTTTGCGAACGGCAGTCGGTCGCCAAATATGGCCAACCCGTCTTGAGCATCCAGCATCCGATTCACGGCGGAAGGATACACACCTCTCTTTATCGTTATCAGGTTGTCAGGATCTCATTGCTTTGAGGAAGCGTTAAATTCTATAACTTTTTAAACATATATTTTTTATTTGCATATAAATACTGTTTACCCCCTCGATGAAATTTGAAAAAAAAATCTTCATCATCCAAACCCAACTTAAATAATCGTAATAGAATTTCAATCTCTCCTCCACTCCGCATCCTACCTGCCTCCCTTTCGATGAACAGCATCCGAGCGCGAGTGACGTCACAAGCCTTACCTGATGACGTCACGCCCCCACGTGGTGTAGAGGTGTGGTGGTCGGGCAGTGAAGTGGTCGAGTACCGAGACGCCACAGGTAGTTTCGGGCAACAGATCGGGAGCGTCAGGTGTGCATTCTCTCATCCCCCCAAGCGGTAGGTCCCCTTTCTTACATGCTCTTCTTAACATCTTCAACTCAACTCACAATTCGTTATTCATTCAATGACTATGTAAATGAAACAAATATCGGAAAATGAACTACCTTGCGAAAATTAACGCATTTATCCATTAAAGGAAATTAATAAAAGTTTTAAGAACTTTTGATGTCTTGAAGATCTTTTCAAACTATTTTCTACGCAAAGCAACTGCATGAGTTTGATAGAATGCCGAAATGATGCTTTTATCGTCCGCCGACTTTGAACTTTTGAAGCATTAATACTTTAGAGAACATGATTTTGTTTATTAGTTCAAAATAAGAATCATTATCGCAACTCAGATGTTAAAAAGTTGAAAAGTTTGGTCAAATTACGAAAGTTACGCAACATATACAATATACTTAAATTTAATTTTCTTGCATATACGTCGACTTCAGATAATGTAAAACCATACTTTTTGTAAATGTTAGCTGAAATTGTAAAATTAATTATTATGTTATTTGCATAAATAAGTGCAAATATTTTTATTTAAAAATATTTGCACACCTTGTTAAAAAATTTCAAATGATGTTATCATAAACTAAAATGCTTTTTCTTAAAATTTTCTGTACATTCTATTATTGGTATCTTTGATAGATGTCATTCGGTATCGCACTATTGGGAAAAACAACAAATTAGACATAAAAATTTCAATAATTTGTCTAATGGAATATATAAACTGCTATATCACATTAATAGATAAGATTCCTTATTTTAACTTTATTCCTTTCATTGGATAAAAATCTAAAAGTTTTTATCCAATGAAAAAATCAAACGTATTAAAAAAATTAAAGCTTTAAAGTACATAAAACTGTTATGAAATTAAATATATAAATATATGTAATTTCATAAACAGATATTTGTGATTTTAAACGAGAATCTTTGTAGGGGTTTTGAATGAAATATTAAGAGATTTCCTGAGCAGCCAAGTATATTTTATTAGTTAAAATAAAAGTCGGGCCATTTTAACATCGTAAAGGTAAGTAAAGATAGTTTATAATTGATGAAACGATAAAATATATAAATAACATATTTTTAAAAACTAAATTTATTTGCAAAATAAAAGCAAATTTTCATAAATAAAATGGTTTTGTGAAATTCTAACCAATTTTACGCAAAATTCAGCGTATTATGTATGTTCTAAAATTAAATAAAATAGAATGCAAATTTCTTAGGTTCATCAGAAACATTTCGAGAAATCTCCAACAGGTTCGTTCAGAAGAAAGTAGACACAGAGTCGATGCGCTGGACGGAAGCAAACTTTCCGGTAAGCTTTAATTTAAGTTGAATATTTGAAAGTAAGTTAAGTGAAGATGAATGTAATATAATGAGTAATTATATTTGAAAGTAAGTTAAGTGAAGATGAATGTAGCATAATAGGAAATTTATATCTCAAAGTAAGTTAAGTGAAGATTAATGCTGTATAATAAGAATTTATATTTAAAAGTAAGTGAAGTGCAGTTGAATGTAATGTAATATGCATTTATATTTGAAAGTAAGTTATGTGAAGATGACTGTAATATAATAAATATTTTTGTTCAAATAATATTATTCATTTTTATGTACTTAAATAAAAATTAAAATAAACGAATATACCTGTCTTGATTAATATTCTAAGCATATTATTAGGAGCAATTCTTAGCACTCGATATATTTTGAATGTATGAAATATAAAAATCTATATTTCTGTCCCAAATATATTCTCAGAAAAAAAAGTGAAGGTAATTCCTGCAAAGTTTTGTTTACTATTTTCCATTCAGTCTAAAATATATTAAATTTTAAGCTATCAGTATAATTCGCCATGATTAATTGTATAACTTAAAGATTGGTGTTGAATATTTTCACGCACTTCTATGTATATAAAATGAAATGAAAGTTAAGAATAAAAAGTTTTGCTTCGGGTTATGTACAAACAAATACTGTATATATACATTATTAAGTGAATCAAATAACTAATTTGTAACATATTTATTAAAATTAATCTAGAAGTAGAATTAGAATTTATTTTTATCAAAGCAAAATATAATTATAATTTGTCGATAAATATTACAAAGTATACAACACTAGAAATTGAGCTAAAATGAAACACATTAATAATAAATTCAGATGCATTTTTGTATGAGATTGTATGTTATTTGCATGTTTTTAGGTTTTACAGATCCAAACAATTTTATCAATAAGCAGATTATAATATTTAGAGCTTATCTGTTGTAGCAATTTTAAATACAAACACATATAGGAATTCTTGGTGTAGCCAAAAATTCCTACTATTCTTAAAATCCAAAGTATGAAAGATTACATATTCCTCTCACGACATCAATTTAAACTTTTTAAATCATAGTATGTTTAGGTTCTGTATGAAAGTAACCAAGGTAAGTCAAATATCGATTATAACAGGCATAAAGATCCAATATGATGTATTCCTCATTCCATGAAAATGTTGGAAGGTCAAAGGTAAGTATGTATAGGTGCACAACTTAATTGATGGAATCAAGGATCAAGTACGATCTCCTTCAGAAGTAAGTAAATACTTTGGGTGCATCAGGAAATCAAAGTTTATTTTACGAATGTAGTTCAATTTACAAAATACTACATATATATTAGATAACCAAAATTTAAAGCTGTTTTTTCGATTATGCACGACATTTCTATTAATTACAAATCAAACGATTCTCTGATAAAAACTGTACAAATTTTAATAGGATAATGCCTATAAAAATATTAGATAAATCAAATATTTAGGAACAATTTTTCTCAGTATTTTATGGTTCGGGTAATTAGCATTGAATAAAACTGTCTGAACCTTGATAAACTGACACTCTCTTAAAAACAATACACAGAAAAATATTTATTATATAAGTATGTATATGAAAGAATCAACAACTAATGTACACAAAATGATTAAAGTATATCCCAGACTCAACAAAAGAAGTTTGCTACAACTAAAGTTGTTAAAGTTGTACATAAATGGAAACGTTACTTTACAGTTATGGTGATTCTTAGAAAATCTAAAAACAATGACTGGACAAAGCATATATTAATCAGATGTTATGTTTTGTATAAAGTAATTTTCTTTACGAAAGTTAATGCTTAAAGTATGATTTTAAGCTGAATATTAATCTTTGAATAACAATTTTAAATAATGGGAAATATGCCAAACCCATTATCTCTAATTAATTATCTAATTTTTAAATGCTAAATGTAAATAATTTAAGAAATAATTAAAAAGATAAAGAAATTAATATTTCCCTATTAGTATTTAGTGTTATTAAAATCCATTTTGGAACATAATTTTGAATGCCATAAAGTTTAGAAAGTTTTTAAATAAATATTTGCTTTGTATGGCTTTATTTGACATCTAAATATTTATTGGAATGCGTAATAAAATCCTATTGGTTTATTACATAGCACTATTTTCTATCCGATTGAGGTATTTAAAGAAAACTAAAATAAAATATTTATACACCAAAAGAAATTCTAAAAATGCAAAAAATAAGTATTAATATAAGTGTAGATCATTGGCAATAAATAAAACTGCTGCCTGTTAGAATACAACTTTTTAATACTTCTTTGAAGAAAGCAGATATAGAACAGAAATGTAACTACAATTGTTTCGAACGCGTATTCAGCCTTCTTCCTCGGGTTAGAAACAGTGCATACACTTACTATTCGTTGTGAAATAAATACGAATTGGCGGGTGAAAAAAATTCGAACAGAACAAGAACTCACAAAGCAACGGAATTAATAATTGGCAACGAATGGTATCAATAATGGAAAATGAAAACTAACAATAAACATAGCCATAAACATAAATACAGTTTGCGAAACCGGTTGCTTCCTCTTGTAATATTCGTTTAAATTATTGCGTCACAGCCTTGTAATTTGCTAACCTCCAAGTCAATATTTCAGCCCATAAAAAAAGTGGTGAAGGCAAAATTTTGTAGTTCAGTTTACGCCCTCGCATCCACAAACTCAAAGACAAACATGGCAAAATAAATAAACAGAAGAATAAATGCACCTGGGTAACCTACAAGTAACTTACCTAACAAATTTGTAAAATTCCGTCGTATAGTTTTATAATAGATACATGCATTACACAGACACATAAATATACAGACGTGAAGCTAAAAATAGTATATATGTGTTCCAGAGTGCCCGAACTTTCGTTAAAAACTCAATTTTCAATTTTCGACCCTATTCCGATACTTTACCTTGTACATTACCATGCATTGTAGGGAAAGTAAAAAGATAATACTGTTAACATTACCCACAGTTCAGATGAATAGCCGAAATGTCTTTAAATCGTTAGTTCTCGAACAACAAGCAAATTCAATTTAATTTGCTCTTAGATGTAGCCTAAAACATTTATTTTACCGTTTGAATATACGTCTAGCCCAATTGTTTCTTTTATAGATGTAGTCTATAATTCAATGTAGTCGAAACATTTATCATTTACTTTAAATACCACAGCACAATGTAGTAATGCTGAGTACCTCGGCTTTGTCACTTTCCTAGTAAGAAGCAGTATTTTATTTCGCCAAGTAGGTGAGTCCATCAGCCAAGAGGAAATGAAGCGTTATAAGAAAAACTTTATTTGTATATGTTGTTTAGTAAATTCCGTATCAGTAGAAATTTCTAGAGAACGAAGATTGGTCTCTTTTAGAGATATAGAAATAAATCAATTCCAAAATGGTAGAGCGTTGCCAAGTTAGTGCAAAATGTGTTTGACTAATAGAAAGAACTGAAAATAACCCAGAAAGCTAGGGAATACACTCTAAATCCCCCAAATAAAACAACATTTACGTACTCGGACGACCGGACGCCTTGCATTGGAAAAGGCTATGCGTATATTCGTTCGGTTGCATTGACATGCCAGTTACTTTCTCCAAACATAAGGATCATTTTAAAGTATTCTTCATTAGAAAACACATAGTAAATTTCATTAATAAGACATATCTCCTAAAATCGAAATAAAATTCGAAAAACGAAGTGACAAACACAAAGCATAAGGATACAATACTGCAGATAGTAAGAATGTTCTTTGAACCTCAAATGTTTTTTTGGCTTCGAGTCGGTGATGTTTACCGACAAATTCTGTCAAATAAAATAGTTAGCATTCAAACTAAATTTATAAAATAATTTGTTATATAAAGATCGTCAGAGGAGTTTTCAGTTTAAAGAATCGCATGTTTTTATAATTATCTTTTCGGACAATTATTTGAAGCTTTTTCTGTCCAACAAACGCATTTTGCTATAAAGTATTTTTTTAGGTTTAAAAAGATGATTTCATATCTTTTGAGATTTATATGGAGGGTAAATTTGTTATATTCTGGTGGTACGTTAAGGAATGGTTAAATATTAATCACTTGACGCTATCATTAAGACGTATAAATATCCTTATTACACTTTACAAATAATAATATACTGATTAAATAATATCATAGGTGGACCTCAGAATATTGCCGTTAGTTCCTGTTTGCATATCTGACCCTTTACGTAATTTCGTGTCATTTTATTTTCAATTTGACAGCATTTGAAATAAGTCGCTATATTTGTCGCCAAGTGGATTGGAAAAACTCTATCAAAACATATACATTACACCTTTCTTTGACAAAACGCAATTAATTTTCGACCTCCTAGATGCTTAAATAAAACATAACTGTCCCATGAACAGTGAAATTAGCTACATTTTTAATAAAGAATAGTTTCCTGAAAGCGACAAAAATTATCATATAAATTAACAATAATTAATAGTGCAAATATTATGATTTATTGAATTTTTGACAATATGGCAACATTTTTATCGATTTAGCCCTGTTTTGTAAATTTTGCGCCATTTCTCAAAAGTTCATATGGTCATCAATTTTGTCCCCATGTGGGACGAACGAACAGACATGCACTATTGAAACATAATTACCGTACTTTAACTAGTTTGAATTCTAATCCAGTCTTAAAATGTAAAATAAAATTTCTAATTACTTATGTTTCGATTTTAAACTTTATCAATTTGGCGTCATTTTCGTTAATTCAGCGCATTTTTCAATAATTTGGTCACATTTTCTTCAACTTCTTAATATTGCCTTTAATTTGGTGACATTTAAACAAAGTCGTCAAATTTGTCGTCAAGTGGTACAGACAAACAAACCCTGTTGAAACATGCTTAATATACCATTCGTTTATTAATTAGTTTTTATTCCAATCCATTCATTAAAACAAATTTCCAATTTTGTGTCTATTCTATCAATGTAGCACCGTTTTCATCAATTTGGCGACATTTGAAAAGTTTGTGGCCATGTTTGCCACATTTGTCGCCATATGGGATGGACAGATAGACCCAGCTGAAACATACACAATATACCATATGTTTGTTAATTAGTTTGAATGATATTTCATTCATAAAATTTAAAATCAAAATCCTAATTACTTATATTTTGATTTTAAAATGTATCAGTTTGGCGTAAATTCCGTTAATGTAGAGCAATGTTCATCAATTGAGCACCATTTTCATTAAATTAGAAACATTTTGAAAGAGTCGCCACGTTTGTGGCCAAGTGGGATAGCCTGACAGA
This sequence comes from Amaurobius ferox, assembly GCA_951213105.1. Lineage (NCBI taxonomy): Eukaryota > Metazoa > Arthropoda > Arachnida > Araneae > Amaurobiidae > Amaurobius > Amaurobius ferox. Next base: position 100,819,908 of record OX578141.1, on the reverse strand, counting down.
CAAACAGGCTCTATCGAAACATATTGAATAATTAATTACTAAGGAATCCATACTAAATAAATCGTTTAATAATTAGTTTGAATTCCAGTCTGTTCATAAAATTTAAAATCAAAATCCTATTTTGTTTTGATTTTAAATGTTATTAATTTGGCGCCATTTTCGTTATATTAAAGTCGATTTCATCAATTCGGCGTTACTTTAAAAAACTGTCAAATGTGTCCCCAAGTGGGGCAGACGGATACGCAAACCCTATTGAAACATACTTAAATCCGTTTATTAATTAGTTTCAATTACAATCTATTCATAGAATTTAAAATCTAAATTTTACTCATGTTTTGATTCCAAATGTTTTTAATTTGACATTATTTTCGCCAATTTAGCATCGTTCACATCGAAACATTTTCATTAATTTGGTGACATTTTCGTCAATTTTGAACATTTATTTTAAAAGAACCTTATCAATTTTTGATAAGGTTAGGTAATTAAATTATCCTTAAGTAAGGGGATGAGAGGAAGTAACTGAACGTTTTCCTAAACTCGACGCTTTTATTGGCCATTTTGGATTATTATATATAACGTAATAATGCATATCCAATATGGCAACTAGAGAACTCAGATTTGAAAACTTTTCAATTTGCAATGAAATGGCTACATATTTGCCGTAAAAAATGTATTACATTTTAAAGATTTTTTGCATGAAACAAGAAAAATCTTTGACTTAGAAGTTAAAATTTTTTACGAACCCAGTTTCACCCTATTTGTGAACATCTCCGAAAATTTCGTCAAAATTAGATGAATTTTAGTTGTTTGTATAAGAAAAGTGATGAGGAGAAATAAAAATATGTAAAATTAATACCTTTTTTCTGAAATTCAAAAGTCTTTATCCTCGCTTTTGAAGATACAACTGTGCAAGTTTTGAATAACATTCTAAACTACCACAGACCTTTTCAATACGCCATCTCACATTTTTATAACCACTGTAATTTTCAAGATATACGTATAGGGTATGTAGGTTGAAATCATTTCTGCAATATAATGTCTCGCAGTTTTGCTCGCCTTATGTCATTGTTGTTACCAGGGTTTCTTAACCAGGATTTGTCTATTTCTCCCTTCCTGTAATTTCTCACAATTCCTTTATTTTCATTTTCTTTCTTATTTCTTTTCTCTCTTATTATTTCTATTTTATTTCCTTTATTTTATTTTTTCATTTAGAATCCCAATGCTATGCTAGATCCGTACCACCCATTTTTGTGTACTAGGGTGGAGGGACCCTTTAGCAGCCTGCGTTGCTATGTTTATGGTTCGGTTTCATTTTTTATAACTGATACCATACGACAGCGAATATTCGCTTTGAGCGTTCTTGCTCTGTTCAAATTTATCTTTTCCTACTAAGTCGCAATCGTATTTTAATGGTTGATAAGAGGGCACACTGTTTTTGACCTGAGGAGGAGGACTAAAAACAATTGTAGTCGCTTTATTGTCCTCTTACTGCTTTAAATGTATTACTAAGTTATAAGGATCACTGCTTTTAGCGTTTATTTTAGATATACATCCTAGATACTATTATGAGAAGGATAATACATGTTTACGCCTTAAACTCCATAAACTCTCAGAAACAAAGTGAAATGAATTACTGTTTTTTCTGACGAACTTATAAAGTTTGTTTAGTAATATAAAACATGGATTTCAATAAAAATGACCTATAAATATTGCCTTGTGTATGCATCATAAACTCTGAATAAATTTTCAAAATATCAAAAAGTATTATTTCAACATGTTCTTCATTAAGGTTAAAATAAATAAATAGGCTAGTAATAACATTTTCTGGGGAAGCTAACATTTCTAAGGAAAGGCTAGTGTGTCGTGATAAATGGCAATTCCACAATGATAGACATCATAGGCGAGTACGGATAAACGACCGATTTCTAAAGTATATTGTAATTTTTTCTTTTTAGTGTCTAAATTAAAATAAGATCCACTACAACCATAGTATTTTTTAGTTTTGATCCTTTTTTTGTAAAGTTTGCTCAACGTATAGAAAATCATTTATATTTATAAAAAAATCGGATATGGGCATCACATGACTTTCCTTATATAATGCAATGAATTTACTACTTTTACAGTAAAAAAAATCTGATGTGGGAAACACATGACTTTCCTTATATAATGCAATGAATTTACTATTTTGACAGTACAAAAATAGGTTAATCTTATAGCAGATCTTTTCAAGATATTGAATTTTCGTCAATTAGTCGTTATTTTCATTGATTTAGTCTCATTTGTATCCATTTGGCGAGTTTTTCGTTAATTTAGCAACATTTAAACAAGTCGCCAAGTTGGCGACATTCCACCAAATTCGTATCCAAAATCTCGCTAAGCGTTATGGATGAAGAAATAAGTTATTCTTACAGCAAATAAATTACTATTGGCGTTCAAATACAAAAGTATTATTCAAAGTGTCTTTTTTCATGAATGGAACGAGCTAGATCTACAAGAATGATTTCACCAAATATGATATTACATGATGAAATTACATATGAAAAGTGAACATATTTCTCAATAGGTAATATTTTTTTTTACATGATTTTTTGATAATTTTTTTAAAAAAACGCGCAATATCTCAAAAACGGTTCATGCTAGCGTTCTAAAATTTGTGTCAATCGTTTTCTAATGAAAAATTACGCAAGAAAAGTCTATTTGCGTAAATATATTAAAGGTTTTGATTTTTTAATGATTTTTTCAACATTTCACTTAAAAATTTAGGGGGGTTCTAAACATTCGATTGCATAATAAAACAATAGGCTTCCAGTATTCACGGATTATGATTTTTGTACCAAATTTCGTTCGAATCGGTCCATTCATTCGTCAGTTATCGTCTCCACAGGCTCACTGGCACACACACATACTTTTACACACACACATACACACACAGACATCACCTCAAAAATGTTTGGTTCGTGATCAGCGATGCTTGAAACGTGCTCTCCTGTCGAAAACTCGAATTCGAATTTTCGACCCTGTCACAATACTTTCCTTATACATTATGTATATAAGGAAAGTAAAAATAGAATGTCAGTTTCTATAAAGTTTACTTAACTTTTAAATGCCACATGTTGATACATTTTAATATATTTTTATAATAAAAGGGAAAAAAATACTTTTGACTTTTGAATTGTGGAAAATATTTAAAATATTAGGTGAAATACCTATTATAGTTGTCTACTGCTAAATAGCAATAATGAACATTAGTTTGAAAATTATTTTTAAAGCAAAATTGAAATAAATGAATGTGACTTGCAGAAAATCAAGTTTCTAGTAATTATGTTATGAAAATGTTGTACACAAAAAGTTACTATATGAAGGTTATAAAATAATAAAAAATAATATATATAAAACGCGTAAGAATCTTTTATATAGTAGTGTGAATATTGGAAAATATATTATTGTCATTTTAAGAATTAAGAATTACTTTGGCTGAAAAGCATACAATATAATAGTAGTAATGAAATTCTCGACAAGTGAGCACGATAATCATAAATTCAAAATTTTGGCATGTTCTTTGGTTGGAGTCCATTTCTTCTCTTCTGCAGAATATGTTTCAGAAGCACATTATTTCAACTCAGATACTCTAGTAAGAATAAAAGTTCAATAACATTTTAGCTATGGTATTTTTTCATATTGCATGCATTCTCTACAATATGTTTTAATGTTGCTAGCACCAGAATTATCTACTTTAAATACTATTGTCTTTAGTATATATAATTGTTAAAGCATTCGGTTTTATGATGCCTCTATCAGAACACGTTTTCACAAAATTTCTTATATTGCACTGTGAAAACGTAAACAATGCATTAAGTATTTGCATTATATAACTTTTCAATGATATAAACTGGCACAAAGCAAAATTGTTGTAACCAGAAAGCAAAAATTAGTTATAAGCAGAATTTAAACATTTTAACTGTTTGTTACACATATAGGTTTTAAAATAAAATAAAAAAGCAAAATTTTTGCAATGTTTGTTTGAATTTTTACTTATTTAGGCATTGAAAGCAATTCGTATCACCCTACTCCATACTCTTTTTCCTATAAGCAAGACTCATACTCGGAGGTTAAAAATTTTCTTGTAATTATTTGCAAGTTGCATATCGGCAGCATCACTTTTACATTAAATCTTTCAAACTGCTGTTAAAATATCTGCGAATAAAAATCTTTATAAAGCCGAATAAGACAAATATATATATATCAACCTGTTTATGGAAGCAAAATTAGTCAGTCTATTCCAAGACAAGGTGGTTATCTAGGCAAAACCAGAAACTCATTGGTCAAAGACAAATTGCTCCTGCTCTTACAAGAGATCTGCCTCTTTAAACCCGAAGAAGGAAGCTCATTTTGCCAGTTGATAGGTTATGCCTGGTCTAGTTGGCACACTTTTCTGTATTTAATTTTTATACTTTTCAAACATCTAGTAAAATCAAATAATGTCATATTATCATAGAATGAAACTCTGAAACTCTTACTTTTATTAAAATAACGTTCGTTACAGGACAGTTTGGGACAAAACTTTTTAGAATTAAAAAAGTAAAAAAAAATCATATTATCATAATTATTTTGGAGTTAATAAAACGCAGTGTAATTTTTTTATCTTATTAATGTTATATCAATTCTGAAAAGTAAGCATCAACATGAAATAAATATGAAAATTTTATATGATATTATTTATTTTCATCAATATCTATAGGAAGGCATTTTACGTTATTAAAACTTAACAGAGAAAGAGGAAAATAAAAACACTAGTACATTTTTAAATTGTGGACTTTATAAAATGCTCAGACAAAACTCATTTTAACTGTAATAAAAATCGAATTTAGTTAAATGTTTAAAAAATGTTTGATAAACTGAGAAAATAGAAAATGGATTTTCTTATATTTAGACTTGCAATAAAAATAGCAACAATTGTAGTATTGCACTTGTGCTATACTTGCAATATAACTTTTATCATATGGGGCAGGTTAGAGCATTTGCAACTAACTCCAAAAAAGAGCGGCAATCAACCCTATCGTATTCAGGTTTCCGTTACTCTACACGTCACATAATTATAGTAAACTTACTGTAATTTTTCTTAAATTATCAATGAAAATAATGAAAATAAATGGCACTCATGAAGATTTAAATAATATAATTCATTATATACAATAAGATTTTTAAGACGACAAAAATTATTTTGTTCCATCAAAAGGGACGAAAGGTAAAATTAGATAGTATTCATCTTAAAATAGCGATAAAAGTTTAAGTACAAATATAGATAAATTTGTAGTTATTAAAAGTTAAAAGCTTAGCGTTATATAAATTCATCCATTCTATTGAATTGAGAGTTGAGATTGAAAAAGCTTACAGTGCAATATTATTTTTTTAATGTGATGTGTTTTTAAATGTTGTACAGGCAGACATCGTTCAAAAGAGTGCTTTATAAATTTAGATATTATCTCAATATAAACATGGGGCAGAAAAGTAAATGGGATGGAATTTGTTTAGCCAATATTTACCGTATAGGGAGTCTATGTGATTTTTCTGTCAATAGGAAGTGTTAGAACGATGAAATCTATCAGTTTACGTCACAGGAATGGTCGGATTAAAATTTCCCCAACTGTAAAGAAATAATCAGTGCACACAGATAGACATACGTTTAAAGTTAACTTCTCAAAATATGTTTTGGTGGACCAGTTTTAGCACAAATCACAGTATTCATTCGTCATAGAATTGTATATATGAGTTCACGCAATATCTCTACACTTATTTTTGGCCAGATTTACAGTAACATTTTGCTAAGTTCCTTGGCCGATGAAATAAAAGTGAAATTACTCAGTTGCTACTCCAGTATATCAAAAATACATTCAATGGGGTTGAAGTCAGGACTTTGCGGGGGCCAATTCAAGTGTGCCAATGAAGCCTTGTGCTATTTGAACCAATCTTTCATAATTTTAGCACGATGAGTCGTGACGTTGTCATCCTAGAATATGTCATTGCCCTCAGGGAATAAGAATGCCACTGCTGGAATAAGATGGTCATTCAGTATGCTCAGATATTCAGCTGACTTCATTTTACTGCTGCATAGTGTTGCTGCCTCTAGACCAGCCGAACAGAAGCAACCCCAGATCATAACATTTCTTCCTGCTGCCTGCACAATGGGTACAGTACAGGAAGGGTCCAATGTTTCATGCGGTTCCCTTCTAATCCTAATGTGTCCATCATGTTGGAAAAGAGTAAATCTGGACTCATCGCACCGCATGTTTTTCCCTCATCAGCAGTCCAGTCTTTATGTTTCTTGACGACTTTTTTTCCGATTACTCTCAGTAACCAATGGTTTCCGTTTTGGTCCACCGCTGTAGAATCCCAGTCTTTTGAGTTCTCGTCTCATCGTGCGAGTGGAAATGACCTTGCTTTCACAACTGAACACGGTTGTGAGGTCTAGAGTCGATTTGTTGCGATTCGATTTAACTAAGCGTCTTAATGATCTTCTGCCACGATTATTCAGGACTGTGTTTGAACCACAGGTTTTCTGCGAAGTTGAGGATTGACGGCCATCTTTTCAAGATTTAATAATGCACTGGACGGTTCGTAATCCAATTCCAGTAATTTCAGCAATCTCCTTGCACGTATTTTGGCCTTGACACAGACCAATAATTTGGTCCTTTTTAAACTTTGCAACATCTTTTCCGTGACCATGTATAACATATTCAGTCATTATCGCTGTGAACTGATTGTCTACAAGCTGATCCCGTTAAATTTAAAGATTGAATAACCCTGCAGAATTATGTAAATTTTCGAAATGCATCACTCCTCCTCAGTATTTGCATGTTTCAACTCACACCGCGGCCTTTCTGTTTGGCCAGGCAGTCTATATTTCCATGGTTTTTGAAGTGCGATAGCACAGCAAATAAGATTCTTACTTTTGAGTTGGACTTGGCTTGATTTCGTCTGTTCGTCTGCTATGTCTGATGATAACTGATATGTAACGTAGAAGATTTTTAGGAAAATTATAAACTTGGTGTCGATCAGACTCGCACTATATTTGGATTCTATTAAAATTGGTGCAAACGTGTGTGGGTCTTGCACTACTTCTGCTTATATATGAGTTCCAGCGTAATGAGTTCAGGAATGCTGAATTTGAAGAGTTAATTTTTAAATCCAATGAAAAGTATTTTTGTTCATGGAATTGAAATCTCCATATCTTCATACTGAGCCATACGTATATCAAGTTACCCATTTATACTGTTCTTACAACTTTTCTATATATTAATTATTTAAAACTTAACGTTATATAAATTAAACCACTTCGTATTGAATTGAGAGTTTGGACTTCAAAGATACGAAGTACATATAATGTTAGCTACAATTAACAGAAATGCTATTTGTTTCAAAGGGGGTTATTTAAAAGCAATGTGAAACTAGTTATTTATGTTCACGTACAGCTCAAACTGCTACTACATAATACCAAAATAACTTCGTTATAAAGCAATATATAATATAAAAATAATAACCTTAAATACACAATACAAAAATAATAGTATCACAAATAATACTATTATTTTTGTATTGTACGTTGCTTTTAACAACCTCATTTTAGTTTTAGTTGCTAATGCGTTATCCTTCGTATATCATTCTTTTCAAATTTTTATTACTTTCATATATAGACAAAAATATATTCGTTTTATTACTTTCCACGCTCTGTAGTAGAGGAAAGTATAGTGGTAATGATTAGGACTTCTACTACGTTTTGATAGATATGCTTTTAGCAGTAGATTAAATAAACTTTTTACTTTGACCGATAGAGCATAAGAAAAATATGGTGCTCTTGATTTAATCAGAAGTTAGGTTTTCACAGAAAAATATCTTCCCCTTTTTTCAATCCTGACCTTCCGACCTACCCGAAGATGTAAGGTATCTGTGTGGACGGCCGGGAAGTGTCACCCAATTTAGACTGGAACCCAGTGTGGCGACATCCACTGAATCGTACTTTCTTTAGTTTACCAACAATCTCTCGTTAGGACTTACGGACACACATATTTAACTTGCCCGTACTCCACGTGACCAGGGGGGCAGTTTGGGCAGAGGCGGGAATCGAACTCGGGGGTCGTCCGAATGCAATCCCCGCAGGCTAATTACATAGGGTGTCCCATCTCCTCAGAAAATATATTGGTGGGATCCTTTCGTAGATAAGGAAAAGGACTTTTGTCAGACTGTGGGTGTATGAGTGAGTGAATGCGTGTCAAATCTTTGGCCCTTCGAAATTTCAAAAATCACTGAAGCAATTTTTACCCAATTTGGGTTTCAAGTTTTATATGTTCAAGTTTTATGAAAAAATCCACAAAATGTATATAATTTAGCTATAAAACAGGATTTTGCCAAAATCGTTGGCTTCTCAAAAATAGTTGAAGCTATTTGGATCGAATGCGGGTGGTATATTGTCTTAATGTGAATGTAGAAAATAATTCGGAAAATTATATATATTTTAGTTAAAAAGTGATTCTGTATCAAAATCACTGTCTCTTTGTAATTTCAAAATCCGCCAAAGCGAGTTGGACCAAATCTGGATAGTATACCGCTCAGTGGCGGCTCGTGTAGAGGCACTGTGGCACTGCGGGAACGACAGCGCTCTCTCTCCCTCGCAGCCTCGCTTGCAGCTTCCTATGTGCGCATGCACTCAACAGTCAAACACTGCTCTCTCTCCCTCGCAACTTCACGTGCAGCTTCCTATGTGCGCATGCGTATAGGACGCGCATGCGCACATAGGAAGCTGCACGTGAGGCTGCGAGGGAGAGAGAGAGCACTGTCGTTCCCGGAGTGCCACAGTGCCTATACACGAGCCGCCACTGATACTTCTTGTATTATGCAGATGTAAATATAGGAAAGAAACCACAAAAGCGTATATCGTTTGGCTCAGTGGTTGAATGCCCGAGTGTATCGTGTGGAAAATCTCGGTATTGCACAGAATCTAGTTTTCTCACATAGTTTTGCATTTGTGATCCTTCCAAACTAATTATTTTAATGTGTTAACAATGATTTTTTTAATTCAATGATTCTATAAAGTCATTATACATAAAATTAGCATTCTATCAGAAAATAAGTCCATGCAGCATTTTTTTAAAATAATATATTGTAAATGTATTAGTAACATGATAACGAATAATACATAATTAGAGAATATAATTTATCTCATTATATGCAAATATCCAATACATATTTTTCTTTCAGTTTTCCGAACGTGCTATCTAGAACCTTTGACATGTTGCCAAATGATCAGTAGTTTTAGAATCTGGCTTACAACCAGATAGTTTTATCAATTTCTGGGGTAGTTCCAAGTCATATTTTTCTATATCCGTACTCAGCTGGAGATAAATAATTCTTCGTTTCAGTGGAACATCTGTTCTTTATCTATTGGATATAGTCTTTTTTTCATTTTTCACGGAATTGCAAATGTTTCAATCCAAAAAAAAGAGAAATTGAATAAATTCTGAAAGTTTGAACTAGTTCAATATTGGATGATTACTTTAGAAATCAATTTGGGAAAAACTAAAAGAGAAGTGAATAGATTAGTGGATATAAATGACAATATCACTCAATACTTTAAAAATTAGGTTCATACTTCGTTACGTAGTTCCTGCCATTTAACATATTAAAAATAGAAAGTATACACGGATGTGACACCCAAGGGCTTTGTGGTAGCAAAATGATTTAGAGAAAAATTATATATATATTCTGAAAAGAAATCTTAAAGCATTGAAAATTATACCAATATATATTTTAGTGAAAACTATTTTTAATATCAACATATTTCTATTTTTGATTACATTTTTTTTATATTATTTAGGTGCATTTTACACTTACAGCGTTTGCCATATCAACTGTAATAACATTTGCCAACGAACTTAGCGTAATTCTTGTTCACGTCATTTTGACAAATTAACTGTGAAAAAATTGCTAATTAAAGGTCGGGCATTTTTCATGTCGTTTCGTTTAATCAACAGCGAGAAATATGTTTAAAATATGAGGAATTACTTGTTTCGGCAAAGTGGCGTAATTTTATGTACGGCGTTCTCACATAAAAAGAGACTGTATTTTTGAACATACGTCATATTTGCATTATTATATCTGCTTTATATAAATTTGCTTTCAAAAATATGACAGCATTAATCCATTAAAAAAACCCAATATGACTTGTAAAAGCACAACAACGTATCATGGGATATGTTCTACTGCCATCACTAAGTCAACAGCTTAACTGAAAGTTTGCAACTTTACTAGCAAATAGTACAGAATTATAAAAAAATATTTTAAAAATTTTAAATTGTAGGTCTTTTATTTCTCTCATTACATTAAATACAGTAAAATATTCATTGTAGAAATAGACAAATAAGTAAATGCCTGACAAGTTTTCAAATCAAATGATTTTATTTATCCGTAGCAATTTATTTTTAGTTGTTTATTTAGATTAACTAAATAAGTAAACAATCTAGTAATTTAGTGAAACAATTATTTATTGTGCTCTATTTTATTACTTTGTGATTATCCAAATTAGTATCAATAAATTAGAAAGTCTTAATTTGACTCAACTTACTATAATATCTCTAACAGCGCAAATGTATAAGTTGTTAAAACACATTTATCAATATGAAGAGGACCGTATAAGTTCGAGTCCTCTAATTTACAAATTTTACTTTGACGCTTGAGTAATGCTAATTCCATTGTAATTGATACAGTATGGTAAATAGTAATTTATATGTCTTTTTTCATCATGATCCATACTTGAATAATTATTGATAGGCTTACAACTGTTTTTAGTACTTTGCTAATTTAGCTTTCAATCACTTTATATATATATATATATATATATATATATATATATATATATATATATATATATATATATATATATATATATATATATATAGAGAGAGAGAGAGAGAGAGAGAGCATTCCATTCTTTCGTAAAGTTCGAATTTGTGTGTCTGCTTGTATATGTGCAAGAGGGGCGTTTCCAATATCATAAAATAATCTGAGGAATTGCAAAATTGCTGAAAATTCTGGCCGCACAAAGCTGCTGCAGCGAAATCCCTGAAAAGCACTATCTGAACAGATAGTTCAGCTTTGACTTAGGGGAGAAATGCACGTGACATTCATGCTTTGTTGATTCGGAGAAGTTGATAAATAGGCTTGATGTTAGAGTCGCGCCCACTACCGGCTTTTGACCTACTCAGCTATAGTAGAGATGTTCTCATTTCTCCTTCTATTCACAATGATAAAGCTCCTAATACTCTCTTTGGAGTTCAGAGGATAGGAAATGGGTCTGGAAGACTGACAATTCATGGCGACCGGCTTTAATGGGATGTTAGGTTCTTGCAAAATACTGGATGGGAAGTTAGTACCCAATATATTAGTAAATTAGATAGTATTTGAGGCATTAAGGAATCTCTGCTTTGTAAGATACATTTTCAGGTTTATTCTGGATAAATCATATGTAAACAATGACTTGTAATTGATATAAAAATGACTATAACTTTTACTTAATTTATTGAGAATGCAAAATAACTGAAATCCCTTGACTTTCGAATATTATTATTTTAAAACAAGACATGAATAACATTTGCATTTTACAAGAACAAGTTATTTTAATAACGGCGGCGTTGTTCTATGCGGTACTCTATTAGGTACAATGATCTAAATAAGACGTTAATAAAAATAAAACATTATAATAGGCATTATCATAAACAAAACGTCAGCAAAAGGGTCTATAAGCAGAGAATGCATGTACTGCAAGTGTAATATTGCGTAATCGTTAAACTTTCCATTTACTTCAATTAGTAATTTTACTTGAATTCATGAGTTTCTCTTTATATAGGATGTATATATATATATATATATATATATATATATATATATATATATATATATATATATATATATACAGGATGTCCCAAAAAGATTGAAACACGCTTTAATTCTTTACCTGTTGGAGATAAGTGGGCAATGTAAATTGCAAAAATTTTGAAATTAAGGTGGGAAATAAGACAATGAAATAGTCCTCCCATTAATTTTCAAAAAGTTACATTTTTCAAATTTTGATACGACCCCCTTAGACAAATTTGGTTAGTCAGAAATTTATTATTTTTAATGCAACATGATCATAAAAAAAACCGCATATCACTATCTTTAAAATTGAGCGAGTTATATTTAATTGAAAATTAAATATTGTGAATGGGGACCATATATCAAATTAGAAATGTAAATTTGTGACATATCACAAAAAAAAATAAAACTGGATGATAATACGTATGATACCCAACCGCGTAGTGAGTACCACTGCTTTATATGATATCCGTCTGTGTAATGCTTTATTTAGATGCATTTGTGATAAAAAATTTTGACACATATTAACGTATGTTTTATATAAACAATTTCCATCGTCAATTGTTTATGGTCCCTATTTTCACTGATGAACCAGCCTTTTACATGGTACGAAAAATTGGCATAAGTCAGATTTTTTCCCTTTATCATAATTCAGTTGATTTTAGAGTTACAGATATGTGGGGTTTTTTAATGAACTTGTTGAATTAAAAAAACAAATTTTCTGATTGACCAAATTTGTCTAAAGGGGTTGTATAAAAATTTAAAAAGTGTAACATTTTGAAAATTAATGGGAGGACTATTTCATTAACGTAGTCTTATTTCCTACCAAACTTTCAACATTTTTGCAATTTACATTGCCCATTTATCTCCAACAGGTAAAGAATTAAAGCGCGCTTCAAGCTTTTGGGGACACCTTGTATATATACCTGAAAGACATTTTTAAACTTAAAGCAAAATTACCTATTATTTTGTTTACATGTTGTGCTAAAGCAAATCAGCATATTTCATTTCTCAAAAGACACTACAAGCTTGCCTTGCAGTATGTCTTATTCCTGAATGCATGTGGAAGCTGTAGATATTATCATTACACTTGAATTTATGTCCTATGATTAAGGTGTTGAATTTTCTTTAAACATTCTGATAATAGTTTGCTGTTATGAACACAATATGCGTAAACTGAAATATAAATCACAAATGAAAAAATGTGAAATATAATATTCATGTAATGAACATGCGTTTAGTTCAGTTCAATCAAAGCAGTGAAAGGGAATTGAGTTGTACCTAAATTAAAGAAGAAAGAAAAGGAAGTGATAAAGAAATATGAGTAACCCATTCACGAAAGAATTGTCAAAAGTCGAAAAAATAATTAAATAAATGAATAAATATGCACAACTACATTGCAAATATATTGTACATGTAAAATAAATATTTTTAAAGTAATTTTCAGAGAAAACCCAACGTTAAGGGTTAGGTGCACTAGCAAAAATCGTTGTAATGAAGTTTCCCGTTTTAAAAGTTTTAAAAAGTTCAGTCAATAAAGAAACACCAAATTTTCTAGGAAAGTATTTAATAATTCAAGAATTAGAAACATGTCATAATTTTGAAAGAAATTCCATTTTATATATGTAAAACACCTAATGTATATTAATTCAATTAACATAGCTAACAACAGAAACTGTGATCTATTTAAGTCTATGGAGTAATTCATAGGCTTTGCACATTTGACTAAAACAAATTTATTGGATAATTCATTGATGAAAACGTGCACCACCTCGAGAACGATACATACCACCTTAGAAGTTAGATTAAAATTCAAGTTCATATTAATTATAGAAACTGTTTTTAATTTAATGTCATCGAATATCTTTATTTTGATATACTACCTGATAAAGCAAATATGAATTTTCTTTTCATTTTTATCTTTCTACTGAATATAGAAACATATATACTTCAATCGGCCTGTTTGTTACAGAGCTAATGCTAATGATGTTTATAAACTCACCTACTTAAATATAGTAGACGTTTGATTTCAGGTCATTCAAGTTATATTATATTATTTAAAATGATGTTACACCCATATAAAATAACCCATCTTAGGTTCAACCTTGTCTATAACGATAAACTGCCTATAACAACATTTTCCCCAGTCACTAGAATATCGTTAAAAACATGGTTCACTGTATATTGTACTTAAATTAAATAAGACTTATGAACAGTAAAGTGCACTGGAAGCTCAGGAAACCTTCTGAACCTAAGAGGAAGGTTTTATTCGTAAACTAAGCAGGTAAGCAGAAAGGATATAAAACAGTGTCTTATCTAAGCAAATATGTATTAGGCCAAACCTCTCATAGATGATCCAGAGGGCTCAATATAAATTGTCGGAACAAGCTTTCTGTTAAAGAATGACATTGATTATCAAAATTTAGATATCGATAAATGTTATTTCATAGGTGTAGAATTTACAGTGGTTGAAAATATAATAATTTACTAATTCTAATTTAAAAGGTTACTAGATTTTATTAAATTGTAAAATTTAAAAATTGCAATAAAAATTACATTTTTCAGATAATGTGTAATTGCTGTTTAGAGTTCTCACAACCAGCATATTTTAAATGTTTTTACTTTCTTCGAAATGTATTTGAAATTTAAAAAATAATTTTCAAAGCATTTTTCACAGCTTCATACAATCAAAATTGGTATTGCTAGAGATAATTACTTTTATAATTACTTTTATAAAACTATCACAACATAATTTGTTTTCGTAATATACCATTATGCAGTTTATCTGTCTAAAATACACATTATCTGTTTTCATAATATTTTTATTTTCCATTTTAATTGAAATTGTTTATGCAGATCTTTAAGGGATGTGGTTGCATTGTTAATTCTAAAACTTTTCTTCTGTTGTTAAAATATATATACTCGGCATGCAGATATATCAGAAAAATGTATATGAATTTAAAAAAAATATTTTGGCAAAATAAAACTGATGATTTAAAAATTGAAAATATTAATAATAATTAACGCAATCCTATATCGTATGGCAGTAACAGATACAACACATTCAAAAAATGAAAGTCACATGAAAAGAGCATAGATTATTTTGTATAGCACATTTGGGATTACTTCATTATATTATATCCCAAAGAAATTGAACAGAGACAATTCTTGTAAAAGCAAAATTTTCCAAAATGGGAGAAAGCAAAAAATTATCGAAATTTTTTATTTACAATGCTGCATTTCTTTCTAATAAAACCAGATATATAAAGTATATTTTTAACAGAAATACGTGGTAATTTATTATAGCTAAAAAGTGAATACCTTCATAGAAAGGGAAGAACATTTTTTTCAATTTTTATTTTCAATTCGTTATCCTTGTTCAGATAAGTTTTTTTTACGTTTTGTAAAGCAGGTCAAGAAGAGCCGCTAGATTTTCTATTGGAACTGATGATTATTTGCACATTTTTTGCTTCTGCATTGATAACTTCTGTAGCAGAAGTTTAATAAAAATTGTTTGTATTGGTTTCTATATTTGTTTAAAAATTCCTTAAGAATTATTTTATGGACATAACAGTAAAAAAACTGTAATAAATACAGATAAATTTCAATCTTTTTATTACAAGTGCTGTTTTACTCCTATTTCTTATTAGATAATTAATTTCTTTATAACACAGAAATTGTGAAGGCATTTCAAAAAATTATATCCATGCTGTTAAACATTTTATTGATATATTATTCATGACTGTATATGCAATATATGAGTATGTTTTGCTGCTCATATGACTGAATTATGCTCATATGAATTATGTTGAAATGTTTAACCATTAAAGTGCTGGAAAATTTAGAAACAAATATAGAAAAATATTTTTCTTTATTAGACTTAGCTTTAATATCTTCATCACTGCTGTAAAGTTTGATATGTTTAAGGCACAGCTGTTGTCGTTTTTTAAATGGATATTTTAACGCTAGCTTTCTTTTAAAATAATTAAGCCCGTTAAGCCGCTGTCAGAATAATCTTCTTTGCTACAGGGCATTCAAAGATTACACTGTTTTTATCTGTCATTCAATTAGTTACTCGTGTTAAATAATTAGCAAGAGCAAATCTGCATTATAAAGTACAAAAAACAGAATATTAAAAGGTATGAAATCAATACTATGTGATACACAAACGTATATACGATGTGAAAACAGTATTAAACAATGCAAAAAAAATGATTATTTGGTACAAAAACAGTGTTATTCGGTATGACAAACATTATTATACTGTACGGAAACAGAATAATGCATATTATCTATATAATTGTCTAATGTACTTTTGTTTTATAGACCATCTAGCTCGGTGAGCTAATAAATGGAAAATTGTCCTAAGGCTATTGACAACGGGACAGTACCTAACAGAGCCAGATTTTCGATTTACTTCCCGTGGTGGAGAAAATAAAGGATTGTCGGACAGACTTTTTAGTCCTGCCAGAGACTATCTGATGACTTAGAAGGTTCAATTTTTATACACTTATAGTATCAACTACGAGACAAAAAACTTAAGGAACCGGATTTTTTATTTGCTTTCCTCAGGTGGAGAAAATGGGGTTTATTTCGTAAACACTTTTCAGATCTAAAATGCCCCGGTGGCTTTAAACAGTAATGCAAGCCATTTTGCTAGAATGATGCCACTGAAATTTTATTTTATATAGGATTCTTCATGCCACCGTGTAAATAAAAATATCTGATGGAGACAGAACATGCCTTGCTCTACATAATAGAATGAATTTGCTTCTTTCACAGTTTAACCAAATCAACTTTTATATTGCGTAAATATAACTTTACAATTAGAAATATAGCTAGCATCCGTTAAGCAATATAGTTCGTATTTTAAACGAATATAATAGCAAAATTCATTAGATAAATTGGACTTTATTTTCATGATATTGAATATACATTAATTTGGCTCCATTTCAGTTAATTTAGCATCCTGTCTGCTATTTTGTATCCTTTCTGCATTTTAAGAAAGTGACAAAGGCTGATTTCTTGGTGTATATGTATCTGCCCCAAATATAGTTATAGACTTCATATTTTTTTATGGGTTTTTTTTTATGGCCAGGCACTTGATTTTCGTCATTCGCCTTTCGTCAGCGGCCAGAACGTGAACCATTTAGCCGTCCTAAGACGTTGCTCCAGGCGCACCAGAGGGGGGCGGAACACACTACGCCCACAATACAAACATCCATGCCTTACGTGGGACTCGAACCCACAACGCGGTGGTCGAGCGATTGCTGTGGAAACGCTCGCCTTGACACTCGACTACTGCGTCGGCATATTTTTTATGTAATACTTGAAAGAATAATCCGACGTTGCCTGGATCGTAAACAAACTCACGCCACTTAAATAATACCTTTGCAGATAACACTACTCAATTATCGTCTAATCCTAAATAGTCGTCATAATCCCACGTGCACTGTCCTCAAAGCAAAAGAAAATTTACACGCTTTCCGCAAAGCAGAAAAGATAAATAAATAAAATATTTAATACTTCTAGGAGAGACACGTGGCAGTAGATTGTAATGGTAGCTGTTAGATCGTATGAGTAGCTTCTAGATTTTAACAGTAGCTGTTAGATAGTATCGGTAGCTGGAGATTATCTGATTTTAGATTAGAAATTCGTTAAAACATATAATTAGATATTTGTTAAAATGCCGCATTAGTTTAAGAATAGATGCTACTATGTTGTTGTTGTTGAGACCCAGACCGTCCGACCTACCAGAAAGGAGATGCTACTATGTGAAAAACCTCAGATCTGTAAATGTGATAGATATCGCGCGGAATCTCTACAGACTTACAAACAAAGAGACACATTCTTCCTTTTACCATTACAGTTTTCCACAAAGATGACAAAAGCTAAACAAAAAAATTGCAATTATCGCTATAGCACCTAAAAGGAAAGAACTTCAAAAGTGCATTTTTTATAATTTTTGGTCAGGCCTTTTATTCTTCAATGCTGCCTACAACAACAACATTTACTACAGAACCGATTTTAATGAATGATATCTCAATTTGTGTGTTCTGTTGGGAAGTATATACTATCTTTCAAATTCGAAAATAAATGTAATTTAGAATTTCAAAAATTATAAAAATATGAATAAATGATGCTCAGAGGAAAGTGAAATTTGCAATGCATTATATATCATCATTGCGCATGTATGCTGATACATATTTCTTCAAAAGTATTAAAACTTCATAAAAACCACTTCATATTAAAAACTCCCAGCCAAGTATAAAAGTTAAAAGCCCACTTCCAAAAATTTTGTGAAATCCCAAAATGTTTTGGGTCAAGTTTCCTCAGAACCAGAACTATGCCTTAAGGTACGTGTACCCTGCCGAAGGATCCTAACCCTCCTTCAAATCACATATAATCCTTTTTAAAATTGACTAAGACTGAAAAGGGCTACTTCTGATTTTGTGCAGGGCTAGGATTCTTGTAGAGAGTAACTATATGTGATACTACAGCTTCGGTTCTACAGAAACTTGCAGCAAACTGTTTTGGGATTTCATAAGGTTTTTAGGAGAAGGTATTTATTTTTTATAGTTGGTTTAGAATTCTTTAACAAAAAAGTGGTGATTTTGTGAGATCTTATATATTTTGATGCTGTAACCCATATAACAATATCAAAATCAAAATATCATATATAGTTATTATTATTATTCATCATAACTCATCGTGCCTAGTGGCCTTCAGCTTGCGTCGCCACCCTGGTCGATCCTGTGCCGCATTTGTTGCTTCTGACCAGCTCGCCCATTCCATCAAATTTATGTCCTGCTCCACCAGTCTCCTCCAAGTAAGCTTGGGTCGACCCCGAGATCTTTTTCCTTCAGGCGTCCAAGTAAGTGCCACAGCATCGATGTTATGCTGCGGCATTCTCAGGACATGTCCAGTCCATTTCCATCTACGTTTTTTTAAGTCTATCTCAATTTCTTCCTGTCCAGTACTCTTGTAGAGTTCAGTGTTAGTAATAACATATGGCCAAAACACTCCCAAAATTTTCCTCAGATATTTAGTCTGCCAGACATTTAACTTGTTGCATTGGCCCCTTGTTAATTTCCATGTTTCGGCTCCATATAGTAAAACGCGTTTCACTAAGGAATTAAAAAGGTTGATTTTGGTTTTTAAATTAATGTTAGTAGTTCTCCATATTTTATTTAGTTTCATTAAACAATTCTGAGCTTTTGCAATTTTTATTTTTATTTCTTCATCTGTTCCACCCTCCTTGTTCTCCAGTACACCAAGGTACGTGAAGCTATTTACATCTTCAATTGATTCATCATCTAATTTTACATTTTCAGAAGTTTTTTTCATTAATCTTAAGACTTTTGTTTCACTTTTATTGATTTGAAGACCAGTAGTTTTAGCAAACTTGTTAAAGCCATTACTTTTTTGTTGTGGATCACAAAATTTAGAGGCCAAAAGAACAATGTCATCTGCAAAATCAAAATCCTCTAAAACTGATGTAAATTTCCACTTAATGCCTCTTCTCTTGTATTTGATGGTGTTTTTCATGATCCAGTTAACAACTATATTAAATAACAAACCTGACATCACACATCCTTGCTTTACACCTGATTTAATTTGGAAGGGCTGTGTCAGTTTTCCATTTACTTCAACACAGCAACTGCTGTTTCGATATAGCTACCTAATAATGCTAATAATTTTTGTGGCATTTTATAACTATCAAGTATCTTCCACATCATATCTCTGTCAATGGTATCAAATGCTTTTCTAAAATCAATTAAATTTAAATATAAAGGTGCATTATGTTCAATGCTTTGCTCAATGATGTTTCTCAAAGTAAAAATATGTTGAGTGGTTATAGCTCCACTTCGAAATCCTGCCCGCTCCTCTCTCAAAACCTTCTCAATTTCATTGTTTAATCTGTTGACCATGACTCTTCCAAAAATTTTAGCTGGAATAGACACTAAAGTGATACCTCTCCAGTTCTCACAGGACGAAAGATCTCTTTTCTTGGGTATTTTAATTATTGTTGATTCCTTCCATTTTTCTGGTACTTTCTCAGTTTTCCAGATAAGGTTAAACACATTTTTCAAATATTTAACTGTCTCTTCAACATTAAGAATTTCTGCAGTTATCATATCATTTCCACAGGCTTTATTGGATTTTAAAGTCTTCAAAGCATTTTTAACCTTGATCAACGAGATTTCCTCTGTAGAAATGTTTAAGGTAGGTGGCACATCCAATGTGACCACTGGCTGTTCATTAGTGTCGATGTTGTACGCATTTAGTGTTTTTTCAAAATGCTCTCGCTATCTTTCCTCAACCTCCGCTTCAACAGATAAAAGTCTACCATATTATTATTATTACGTTCAACTAATTGCAGCTCTGCTTTTTTTATTACAAATATTTTTTACTCTACTAGCAAAGCAAATTCACCAATATTTTACCGTTTACCGTTAAAATTTTTGAAAATATAACTGTTGATATAAGTTGTAAATATAATTGTTGAGTATATAAATATTACGTTATATTTACAACATTTAAAATTTCTAGTTTTATAACTACAGTTGCATTTAGTGAACGACAGTTTTATACATTTTCTGGTGCCTCATTTGCATTAAAACATATTCCAGTATTTTTCAATTACACATATTTAATAAGTTTTAAATATAGCAAAAGACTGTATTTGCAGTATACAAAAGATACGTTATATTTACAATATTTAATAAGTTTTATACATTTCCACATATCCAAGTTGCATAAAAAATATCCTTATATTTGCCAATCACAGATATTTTAGTAGTTTTACGTTTGAAACATTTCAATAGCCATTATATATTTCATAGATATTTTATATATGTGAATAAACCTGAAACATATCATGTTCAATGCACAGAAACACATTCGCTCCGAATGATAAATTCCCGTCGGAAGAAAATATGTGATATATTTCGAATATTCTGTACATTTTCGCGCGTGAAACTTGAGGTGTATTCGCCTTTCAACACCTTCTTGGGAGTTACGCAGGTGAAACGGTGACATGCAATGCACCTACTCTCCTCCCCCCAGCTTTGCAGATTTTGAGGCAAGGGTGAATACTGAAACCCACATATGGCTGTAAGGAGGAAGCCTCTCCATTCAATAACTCTGTCCTAAATAAATAAACTTCTATAGATTTTATGCGCAATGCTTGTGAAGAGCAGTGGATATGTGCAATAGTTTTCTACATACTACTGCAGTTTAAAATATAGCAGAAAACCGCTCTTTATTTTATATATATATATATATATATATATATATATATATATATACGCTTTGGAATGTTTTAAAATCTAATAATATTTAAATGCTGCAAATTGACATAATCGTCATGCTGTTTTTTATAAAATGTAAATTTTGAAACTAATATTGCTAACAATTCAGAATATAGAACATTTAGCAGTATCAACTGTTTTCGTAAACTAAATCTGCTAAACTAATTCGCGAACTAAATCTGCACAACACGGAATCCAGGGCTGTTTCTAAACATAGCAAATGTAGCAAACGCTGGGGGCCCATGAAGCTCTGGCGATCCATCTTTTATCGACAATGTACCTTTTTGCGTACTATAAAGTTTTTTTCAGGGTCGGGGGTCTAGAATTTGCATTTTCCTCGTTAATCCTGGCACGGATTAAAATCATCCCTAATGGAGTCAATGGAAAAGTTCTAGCAAGAAGGAATTCATATTGAGACGAAAATCAATTTAACAATCTAATAAAAAGTAAACAGTTAATATGTGTTATTTTATGTGAAAATGATTTTGAAATATATGAATTATCTTTATATTTTAAAAATGTGAATCTGTAATTTAAAGAAATAATATAAAATTGTGTTTTAAGTTTTATTTATTTTTTTAAATGAATATGCACATATTGAAAATATTCTAATATTTAAAGAGTTTTTTATTTATGACGCCTACATTTCAGAAATATTACAATTGTTTCTTATTTAAATAAAAAATTACTTAAATATCTTGCAAACGGGATCAATTTTTAGAATATATATTGAGGAATCATAATAATTATATGATGAAATGGAATTGGACTCATTAAAATTTGATTCGATGATGTGCATTAAAAATATGCTGTTTAAACAGATTTCTTACAACTTCTACTAAGTCCAACGGTCTAGGTAACAATAAAGAAAGATATATTGTTGTGTATATAGATATTTATACATTTACGACGCTGAAATTGTAACCCACATCACATTTATTAATTAGTTTTAATGATCGATATGTACAGCACATTTAAACCACATGCTTTCGTTTTCGTAAATAACTTAAAAACTAGGCACTTAAATAATGAAGTAAAATACTTATTTAGTTATTTTGACAACTCATAATCTTTAAAACCCATAACTAAAAGTACATTTTAATTGGATTAGCTAGTGTAATTCCTTTTCATTGTAATTAAAATAAGCCAATAAACAAGATATTTATAGGATGCGTTATGAATCTTATTTACATTATTAAGATGGTTGCTATAAAAAAGAAAGTCTTTCTTCAGTAAATTATTTTTTTTCTGTCACTTTCAATATGTGTTAATTTTAATCCATCCTGAAAAGTCTAATTAAAATTGTTAAACTGTAAACATTTTGCTGTTATCAAATTTATTTTTATACTTCCTGGTTAGTTGATAAGTTAAAAACCATAAAATTGCTTAAAAATTGTTCTAGTAGAAAATGTCAAATTAAAAAAAATGTTTTAGTAGAAAACTGAAATAAGAATGTAGTAGTAAAAAACTGAAGTTTTTCAACTTTCAGAATACAATAGCCAATATCTGCAATGGACGAAAAGCTATATGTAGCAATTATGCTGCTATGTGGGATTATATACTACTTCCATGCTATGTGCCACTACGTATTGTTTATGTACTGATATATTATTTTAGCACATTAAATAAGCAGAAGAATAAATGCACCAGGGTAGCTTACACGTGACTTACCTAAAATGTTTTGGGAATTTCGTAGTATAGTTTTGAAACTAGAGTGGATACATTGCAGATACAAACGCACAAACATACGTCATGCTAATATTGGTGTATTCGTGATCTGAAGTACCCGAAATTTGTTGATCCGTCGATAAACCGATTTCCAATGTTCGATCCCATTTCAATATTTTCCCTATACATTACCATGTATTGTAAGGGGAAAAAGAGAATATTCTTTACTTTGCCCACATTGCAGATGAATAGCACAAATGTCTTTAAATCGTTAGTTTTGTGACATTGAGTAAGCGTATTTATTTTGAACTTAGATGTTATCTAATTTTTTTTCTGTTTGAAAATTCACATATGATTACCATAACTGTTTTTTTTAGATATGGCCGAAGCATTTGTTATTTTCTTTAAATATCCACAGCATTGTATGGAAATGCTGAATACCTCAGATTTGTTAATCTCTTCGTCAGAAGAAGTATTTTATTTCACTAAGTAGGTGATATTCAGCCAAGCGGGAATCAGGTATTGCAGCTTTGCAAGAAAAGCATTATTTCCATATATGATAGTTGATGCTGGATCTAACTAACTTTTCAATTAATCTCTATATTAAAAATGTATCTGATGCCGCTGTATCTTCAGCTAATATAACTGATAAAAAATTTCCAACGGAAACCCTTCCAAAATTCAACAGATAATTAGGAAATTTTGGTATGTGGTGTAAAGTAATATTTTATTGTCCCATTCGTTGCTCAATATGGTAGCAGACAATTTTTGCTATGCTATCCATATACCTGATATACATTTTTCTGCGATGGCTCCTCTAAAACAAAGATGAAATTTTGATATGTTGTGTAAAGTAATATTTTATCGTCCAATTCATTGCGCAATGTAGTTGCAAACAATTTTGTGATGCTGTCCATATACCTGATATACATTTTTCTGCGATGGCTCCTCTAAAACAAAGATGAAATTTTAATATGTGGTGTAAAGTAATATTTTATCGTCCAATTCATTGCGCAATGTGGTTGCAAACAATTTTTTGATGCTGTCCATATACCTGATATACATTTTTCTGCGATGGCTCCTCTAAAATAAAGATGGAATTTTGATATGAGATGTAAAGTAATATTTTGCTAGCTGAGTTCGTCATTCCATATGGTTAGATAAAAACTGCATGTGCTGCTGCTTGCATAACTTATAAACATTTTTCTACCATAACTCCTCTAAAACTGAAAAGGAGATTTTATAATTTTGATATATGGTATAACGTAATTTTCTACCATAACTCCTCTAAAACTGAAAAGAAGATTTTATAATTTTGATATATGATATAACGTAATATTTCACTGTCGAATCCTTTGACCCATGTGGTTGGATAAAAATTGCGTGTGATGCTTCCTGCATAACTGATATAAATGTTTCGACTATAATTCCTCTAAAACTAAACCGAAAATTTTATAATTTTTATATGCGATATAAAGTAATATGTCATTGTCAAAATCGTTCATCCGTGCGGTCTGATAAAATTACGTGTGATGCTGGATGTTTGCATTGGGTTAAATTTTCACGCCAACGGTTGGAAGAGCTATCTGTTCGGAATCACGTGAGCATATCTCTCTTTCTTTAGACTCAGACTGTCCGATCTACCCGATAGTGTGCCGGGTCAGTGATTTCCAATTTAGATCGGAACTCAGTGGGGGTGACATCCACAGGGACCTACCTTCCTTTCCCTGCCACCAATCTCTTGGAAATGTTTTCGGACACACAGACTTAACGTGCCCGTACTCCGCATGAACACGCGGATAGATTTGTCAGAGCCGGAAACCCCTTTCAGGTCATCTAAGTTCCATCTTTGTGTCTTGAGCACTGGGCTATGCCACGCATGCAGAATCTGGAACTGTCGAACTGGATGGAGATAATCTTTAAATTTTTGCCCATGAAGACCTGTATCAAACTGTGCTTTTTAGAAGGTTTCGGATGAGGCCAAGTCGAAAAATATTTAGTACATATACCAGGGTCCTACAAATGATATCCTAATAGGGACCCGTAGCGTTTCATAACACCGCCCTTGGTTTTTTTTTTTTAGATTTGGTACTTCCAGTTAAGAAAGATTAGTTTTGTACATAATCAAGTCAGGTAAAGCTTTGACATCATCGGGGTTGTTTGATAGTCCAGAACTAAACATACTTCGTTTTGAATCTTCTCCTTGGCCCTATATCGCACTTTTAAATCAAGTTTGTTGTTTTCTTATTTATTAACTATTCAATAGAAAACGCCTTTTTGCTTTTTTCTGACACTGTTTTACATTTATAGAGAAGGAGCTCGTGACGTCACGAACTCGTCTTTTGGTTAACCGGCATTTTGAAGCATTCTAATACATTATCAAGACTGTTGTTGAGACCCAGACCGTTCGACCTACCAGAGCTATAGTATTTTAGTTAATGACTTAGCCAGTATTCCATTTTTCCCATTATCAAGCCTGTGTATTACCGCGAATTCTCGCTTGAAATTTGATTTATTAAATTAATCGCAGATTGGAAGTGTCAATGTGTAAATAGAACTTGATGGATATTGCAACATGAAATGCTTATAATTCCATTCAGATTTGAATTAATCGACAATTATGCGAGTAGTAAGTAGCTTCAAATAATGCAATTTTGCGATGTTTTGTTTGTTACCTTTGAGAATTATGCAGGAAGGGATATATTTTGTTCAATAATAGCGATTTTCTATATTTAGGAAATTATTTTTTAATTGAATCTTAAAATGAATAATTCATAACAATATATCTTATATAGTATGCTTTATGAAGTTTTAATAAGTAATTTTAAATAAATATTTTACATTTTAAAACTTCAAGCAAATTTGATAAATTCAAATCACTTTTAATGTTTCAGATGGATTGAAAACGTAGGTCTTTTTCATATCTGTATTATGTCTTCATTTTTTTCCGAAGATTTTTGCTCTTATAGTTTATAAGATTTTGATTGAAAGTAAGTAAACTGAAGCAAGAACTCGGTCGAACAAAATATTTCTTTATTTTAGAGAAATGAATAATTCAAAATATTAATATGTTTAAATTATTTTTGGCTTAATAAATAATACCCTATTTCTAACAAAACAAGTACAATTTTTTTATATTTTTATCTATTAGTTTCGAATATAATAAAGACCAAATTGTTTACATTTTTCGTACCGCTTCGATTTCGGCTAGATAGTAGATCATAGACATTATTTGGGTTGAAAACCACAATTTATATTATTTTGTTATCCTAAATCCAAAATATGGTAATTTGTAATGAAATTCATGTGTTGCACAAATTAGGTTTTGATTTTCAGATCATAAAATATTTATAAAAATGCTCATAAATGCTTAAAAGTTAATTGCTTATGAACGATTATAAAATAAAGTCGTTATGTTTAATTTATTTCCTTTGAAACATAGTTTAAAAATGTGTTTAATGTGCAGAACATATTTGTATTTTCTAAATATTCTGAACTGTTGGCAATGAGGCCATTTGTGTAAATATTTTGTGTACATTTCGTCTTTGGCAAACAAAGACTCCTCTTCGTTTCTCGGTGTGGATTCGGAAAAGGAAGTTATTGTGCATTTTTCCATTCTAATTCCGAAAAGTATTCTAGAACTATTCAAATATGAACAGATCGAATTTAAAAGATCGATCTTTTTTTTTTTAAATTTCTCATCATTATATAGATGAAAATATAAATAATGCTAAGTAAAGGGGACAAATGAAATTTACAACAACAGTATCAATAGAATATATATTAGAATGGTATTTTTTGAGGTGATTCTTTCAAAGCTGGTTTAGGTTGGGATTGTATAGATCAATAGTTATAAGATTCATTTTTTCACAACTTCTATTTGTAAAGTTTCACAATATTACATTTATATTAAATCGTGCTATTGGACAAATTAAATGAAGTAATAGAAGTTCAATGTAAATAATTTGTTAATATAAGAAAAGAAATGCTCCAAGATAACGCGTCACCTCATACTGCGTGTTTCAGGACATACTGCGTGTAACGGAGAAGATAACATCAAAGGTTGGATGTAGAAGCAAAGGTAAATAGGAAAAGTAATCAGCAAACAGGGAATTTATCTATAATAATTCTACACCCTTCCTGAACTGATAATTTTATAAAAATAGAAAAATTTTTTATACGGTTCACCAGTAACAAAAAATATCAATTTGTAAAATTGTTGCCGTGAGTGAAAGAAATTCACTCGACAACATTTGGGGAAAAATCACTGTTATATATATAATTGAAATTCTTGACTTACTCCGTTGTTTGACTTCAAATACAAGTGTGAATAGTTAAATTCCTATGAAAATAAATATGGGGGACATCAACAAATCTATTTTTAAAAAGAACATTAGATAGATCAAAACGTATTTTTTAGAAAGAACAGAGAAAAACTGCCAGTTTAAATCTGCTATCATATTTTGAATAATTTATTTGCTGCTTGCCCCTTTCAATAAAAAAATATACGTAATAAGAATAATAGAAATATCTCAATAATTGAAATATCCGAGGGTTGATGCACACGAACGAAATGCTTCACTTTTGTAGTTGCATCCTGTGACGCCAGGTTGACGCTGCATTCCAGCAATGCATTTCAATACATTTCATACATGCATCAATTTTCGGATTTACAATATACGTATGCAATATCATAAACTTTCTATATTTCGATTATCTTTTTAAGTATTAAGGATTCATCCTACGGGTTCCATTTTAACATCTTCAGAAAGGATTTTCTTTGAGCTTTCTGATGGTGTCAAGTAAGGAACACTGTGATAATATTTTCAGTCACTAAGGAAGCGATATATCAGAAAATCGCTGAAAATCATGCTAAAGCATAAAATAACTCTAAAACCATTTCGAATTAAAGCTATTCTCGAGTCGCATCGTAGCGGACCCTGAGGTATATGTGTACAAAATTTCATTATCTTGCGATGCTTAGATTTTTCATTACACCCGACACAAATAAACACACAAACAAACAAGCACATGAACAGACCAAAGTTTATAAACTCTACATAAAATTGCTGTTTGAAGAATGTACTATCTGCTTTATTATTTATTAAATACTAAACAAAATTACCAGTTTATACCCAGATTAGCATCCAAAAGCCTCTAACTCGTGTTTTAGATACATTCTTATTGCAATAAAATATTTCTGATATCTTATGGTTGAAGGTTTTGTATCTGATTTTATTTCAGCTATTCCGATCCCCTGTTTTTGCCGTTTTCCCTTCTGTCGTTGTTTGGCCTTTGATTAATAGCGGGAAGAAACTTGTTGTGTCTTCTTTCCTGTTCATATTACTTTTAAAGATTGAAGTTGAAGTGTATTTTGTTGAGACAATTACCTAGAACACAATTTTGATGTATCCGTGCTCAGCTGGGGCATTTTCGCTCCACATCATGGAAGAAAAACAGCTATTGGTATATGTCCACTTTTTTGTTCTAGAAAATTACATTTTTTTTAATGTATGCTGATTTGGAATGAACTGCCCTTTGGAGTTAAAATGTTGTGAATCATGATAGTGGAATTTCTTCTGCATTCAAATCATCTGACAGTTGGATTTATATAAGTATCGATTATGTAAGAGGAATCAATATACATTTAACTTATTTACAACAAAATTATGATTCTCCAAAATTAATATTGTCGTTATAACTCGTGGAGTGGAGTTCTGTTAAGAATTAGATGTATTACAATACATATGAAAATATGTACAAAAAATTAATATATATATATATATATATATATATTAATATATATATATATATATATATATATATTAATATATATATATATATATATATATATTAATATATATATATATATATATATATATATATATATTAATATATATATATATATATATATATATATATATATATATATATATATATATATATATATATATATATATATATATATATATATATATATATATATATATATATATATATATAATTTTTTGAAGCCAGACATAGTTAAATTTCAAGAGAGTAAAAAATGTGGAGGACCAAGAATCGAACCTGAGACCTAAAATATTTGATTTCAGAAAACCGTATAATATTTGATTAGTGTTTAAGAACCACACAAATGTATTACTTTATATACATAATTGTACCGAATAATCCGCTGTCTCATATATTTTCCTATTGCGATGAAACGTTCCGAAATTTATGGTTGGGAAGACCTGTATCTGTTTTTATTTCAGCTTCGTAGATCCTTTGTTTCCGACATTTTCCTCTTTGCCGTGCATGGCCTTTGATCAATAACAGAAATAAACCTCATTGTATCTCCTCGACCATTCATTCTATTTCTTTTTTATTTAAGATAAAGTATTTGTTGTTGTGACGATTGCCCGAAACACAGCCTTGATCAATTTATTTATTTGGTATAGTTCCCCTTCTTATACCAGAATAAAAAAACTGTTAATGGTGTATTCAATCTACTTTTGTGCCCCAGAATTAAGCAAAAAGGACATTCTTGGAGTGTATCTTTATTACGAATCGAATACTATTACTAGTTAGAATCGTTCATTAATTTTTAAAGAATTCGTTATGAATTCTAATTTAATTCAGAAGTCTTCGGAATATGTTAAAACATTTGCTACTATTTATAAGTATGGAGTATCAGCCTTTAGGTGATATTTTAAATAAAAACTACGAAATATGCTGTTAAAAGATATTTGCAAAATTAAGAGTAGTTTTAATTTAATAAAAAAGTATAAGTGGACTGTGTTTAGAAATAATAGATACAAACGTGTTTGTGGAGTAACATCTGTTTAATAGTGGTAGTAGTTTGGTTTGTGGTATTAAAAATGTAATAATAATTTTGTATTAATAACTTAAATTTCCTAAATTTAAATGAAAGTTTTATATTGCGTTGTGATTAAGAAAAATATAGTCAATAAACCAGCTTCTAAAATTCTAGATATTTGCAGCTGTTACCAACAGTTGTTAAAAGGTGAACCGTTACTTTTGGAGTCTTAAATGAAGATAATTACGCATAAATACTATATATTTTCAAAAATATTCAACAATTTAATACATTTTTAAAAATTAAAAAAAATTCTAAGAGTGACCAATTTACACCATTTATGAACTAAGATTTGGGAGAGGACGATGTGATAACGCCGATATACTATCCATTATCCTCTAATCATTTCAGATTTTAATTAAAATATTTCCGCATTATATTCAATAAAATATACAGTATTTTTAAGGTGAAGATTTGAGAAGTAAACCGCTATTTCGATTTACTAGAATTTTAATCAGGAATATGGTGACATGGTCTCTTTCATATGTAATCACGTATATTCATTTCCTTAGGATATTCCAGACTGCATCTCTTTGATAATCATGGCATTATCATCTTGGTTTCTTCACAGAGCAATCACTATGAAACTCAACCTTCTTCTGGTCCGAAGTTGGTTTTACTATTACCACTTCTCTCACAATTTGGTTGACTAGAGTGCATAGGAGGGCCTGATTATTACTTTGGCCTGTAACTCTTCCTGTGTGGGTAATTTAGAGATCAGGTGACTTGTAGAGAAACCCTATGATTATCCTGTTCATTTTCGTCTGTTGGAAATATATGTTAGGATACAATAGGATTCATTAACGATTTAAGATATACAATTACGTTCTCAATATGATAACTACAAATTCTAAAATAGCTGATTTTTATATTTCATATTTTCACATGCAAAATCACATGCAATGCATGCATTCCAAAGAATGCGCTCATCACTTTCCATTTATAGCAACTTACCACCTCACAGAGCCATATCTATTGCTGCGAACGGGTAATATTCCCTGACGGGTATCTCCTGTCGTGTCTTTTTTCGCAAACCAACTGGCTCTATCAGGGAATATTCTGTAAAATAGCAGCCGCGGGATATCGAAGGGAAGCAGCGAACTGGCAGGTTTTTGTCTTTTCGTCAAATTCGTTTGATTCTGAGATGATGTCAAATTTGTTCCCGAAACTTGGTCCAAATGCTTTGTCCGTCATATGTAGGAGATTTTATTTTGCATCCCGACGGTATACAAAAATCCGAATTAACGACAAGCGATTTTCGTTCGACAGCCAGTAATCTCATTTCCAGCTTTTTCATCTGATTTTGCTCGGCACTAATGTCTTCTTGGACGGATTTAATGTTTGTTTATCCTCTTCTCTGATTTCTTCTTCTCCGGCTTTCATTTCGATCTCTATTGTTTTGATTTCTTCTTTCATTTCAGATTTAATTTCTTCCTTCATTTCGACTAGCTTTCACGAAATTAATCTCTTCTTTCATCGCTTCCCGTCCGGCTTTAATCTCTTGTTTCATATCGTCTTGTCCGACTTTAATATTTTCTTTCATAGTTTATTGTCCGGTTTTTAAAACTCCTTTCATCTCGTCTTGTCTGGCTTGCATAACTCCTTTCATCTCGTTTTGTCCGACTTTAATTTTTTCTTAAATAGCTTCTTGTCCCGCTCTCATATCGTGTTTCATTTCGCTTAACTGTTCCTCCATCGTTTTTCTAT
The DNA here is from genome assembly GCA_951213105.1 of Amaurobius ferox. Taxonomy (NCBI): domain Eukaryota; kingdom Metazoa; phylum Arthropoda; class Arachnida; order Araneae; family Amaurobiidae; genus Amaurobius; species Amaurobius ferox. Next base: position 100,788,456 of record OX578141.1, on the reverse strand, counting down.
TTTGGGGAGCCATAATCGCTTGTCAAGTTTCTAGAAATCCCACTTCTGACACCAAATTGTTACGAACGTATCCTCTGGAATCGCAAGTGTACATGCAGGATACAAGAACGAGTCCAAGTTTCTGGATAATGTACGTTTATTCATAAGTACAAAGCAAACAGGAACAATATACAATCAAGCAGCACTTAATTGCTCCACTAATTTCACAGAATAACTGATTCGGTTCTCTAAATACTGACGAAAATACTTTCACAAAACAGCCGCTGCTATTTTCAAAACGTTAACTAAAATCACAGTCCAATGTAGCTCTTGTCACGTCAACTCGTCAACTCCACTGTTCAACTCAGTGATATTTCCTATTTATGGTCTGTCCATAGAAACGTCTGGAAACCTCTATATCTCAAAGAATAATCGTTCTATCGAGACACTTATGAAAGATTCGGAAAGTCGCCAAATGTCCCAAATTGGCAATAAATCATCAAATCTGGAAGCCCTTCTATTAATTTCGAAATTCTGGCAACTATAGAATGACGTCATGGGAAAGAATGCTCGTACCACTGTTTTTTGGAAAAAAACTCCCAGATGGAGCCAGTTGGTCTGCGAAAATGACAAAAGACAGGACGGAAGACGCCTGTCAGGGAATATTACATGTTCGCAACAATATATAGATCTGTGATCCACCTTGCAGACCACTTTTGTGCCAATGAGTCGTACAAAACATTTAGGCAGTAACAAATCTCACCAGAGTCATCATCTACGTAGTACAATACAAAACGGAACGCATACATTGAAACTGCTGCACACCCAGCCTAATATCAGAAACAACCAAGTATCAGCAATATCAAACACCACATTATCCAAACAATATAATACATATCTATATAATTTAATATATATCTATATAATAAATATAATATAATCATCCCAGCAGATGAATGTATAGATCACCGATTATCAAGACGAATATTGGGGGTTTTCATTCGCATTTGGATATGGATACTTTATACTAACGCCCAAAAAACTTTAAAACGTATGTAAAATGCAGTGGATGAAGGAAGATCCTATGATTTGTGTCAGAGATTTTCAATTCGGCAGTGTGTCAGCGAAAGTAATATTGATCTGTATAAACAAGAGATTAACGATAAGGTAGTTGAGATCTGAAATCCAAAGAACATGAAAGTATGTTCCACATACGACGTAGAAAAAATAATACAGCGCCATAAGCTCAACAAATAAGCGTCGATTAGCCAGGTGGCGATTCATGATTCGATTTCCTTTTGCAATTTGATTTTTTTAAAAAATGAATGCATCTGAATCATAATATCGGAAGATACACTGATTTAAAACATAGACGCGCATATAGTATATTTATTATGTTAAATGATGTTAAATGATGTTAAATGCTTACTCAAATATAAAGAAGCATTAGCTTAGGGATGCACTTTTTTAAAGTAAAATATATTTTCTTTCTTTTTAACCCCGAAAATATTGCTTGTGATATTGATTGTGATAAAATATTGCTTGTGATGCATTTCCGCTATTTTGCATTCAAGGAAACATATGGAAATTTTAGAACAAATTTCAGAAAATACTTGAAAGTTTCAGGAAAGTATATTTTGAAAACTAGCCGGTTTTTATGTTACTTAAAAATATATACACATAAAATAATATGAATGGCACTATATAAAATTTGAATTGCCGTTTTTAAAGGGTTGGAGATACAATTTTTTATAAGCTTTTAAAGTACTGCTTACTGTAGTATTATAGTACTATATAATTTAATGCGTGTTATTATAATGAGTCTAGTTATAAAACTCAACAAGTGGAATTGATTTCTGCATTAAAAATGTGCGATGGAAAATATAAGTAAGTGTAGTACAAATAAGCTGCACTATCGAAATTAAAAATACATGTAAGTTGAACAGTGTTTAAAAAGGTCCTTAGAGAAAATACATGTACTGTGTCCGTCGGCTGTCATAGAAAATGCATATAAGGTAAACGGTGGTAATTGGTATTTATAGAAAATACATGTGTGTTAAACAGTGTTCATCAGCCTTTATGGAAATACTTGTCTGTTAAACGGTGTTTTATCAGCTCAAAAAAGCACCAGATATTAAGGACGTATTCATGTTGAGGAGAATATATGTTTGATAATTATGATATTCAAAAATTTTTACCTTGTCTTAAATGTATTAAGAGTCAATACAACTAAGTCCGATTTAAATATTGAGACATTGTGCTTTATAAGTTTAAAATGCATTTGAGAGTACACGATATTATGATTTTATTAAATATTTTTCCGTCTAGTTATAATGACAAAAACAATTTTCACGGATGAAAACAATTTTCACAGATATATCTCTCGCGCTTTATGTAAAATTTTAACTTGAAGACAATGAACAATTCGAGATACAAATGAAATATGTTTCTTTCATTTTTGTGTCACTGATTTGCATTAATTTTCTCTTTCCACTGCTCCCATAAGAGCTTGAAATTAAATCACAGACTTCATTTTTCATTTAAAGGTTAAAATCAAAACATGATCAGTCATACTTCAATTTAAAGAAAACATCATTAAATTAGCATCTCTGAAAAAGTAACCACTTAATTGTTGCCCTGGGCTTTCATTCTAGACTTCAATTATCTTCAGATGGTAATTGTTTGCCTTAAAGCACAAATCAAGATACTTGATAAAATTAGTTTAATACCTTTCTAGTTGGGTTCGTAGATATGCATGAAATGACCTACCTTGTCAATCGGAAATATTTAATTTAATTACTACCAATTCGAAATGTACTCATTATAGTTTTTGCTGTGTGTCTTTCAATATTTCTTTCTCTCTCTCTGTATATATATATATATATATATATATATATATATATATATATAAATTCCCAAATAGGACAAGTAGCAATGTACTCGTAAAATTTCTAGATAAGTGACGGAAGTAACGGCCGGGGGGAGTTGCGACCCCCAACACTCCGGTTAAAGCTTTTTTCCGCCATGGCAAACGTTCCCGGTAGCCGATACTCCCTACACTATTTTCTTCATGACTCTTATAAAACCGTAAAAAATTACAATCATACATATACACTTTCAAAAACTTGTAAAAATCCAAATGTTTACTATAATACGCTAAAAAACCCAAAAAGGACACACTATAAATATAACAATTAATTTAAAATACTAATGTATGAAATCACTTCACACGTGGCCATTCAATATCCCAATATCAATATATCCAAAAAATAATGTTTGAAATGCAAGTCAGAGAGGTTATATTTAAAAATTCGGATACAAGACTAATTGGCAACACTATCGCCATATAAATACAATTGTGTGAATTTACTTCACTCGTGGTTATTTAATACCTTAAAAACAATATATTCAAGACTAATGCATATGAGTATATATAAATATATACATATAATGGATTTAAATTAAACGTACTAGTACACAAGTGACATGCTAATACACATGCTAGTTCAAGTTTTCTTTTATTTTTCATTAAGATAATCCAATTACAAAAATATTGATGTAAATAGAAAGCAGTGTAAAATGAATTATATAATTACATTTTTTATATTGAATGGTTTTCTTGCCGTCGGCATAAAATCATTGATCTCTTCACATTTATTTGTCTAAAATCACTGCTATGAAATTAGCATGTAGAAGTAAGTTATAAAAATAAATGTTTATTTTTATAATTAATTCAATAACTGATGCTTAATTTTTACATGATTAATGAAAACTCAATTAATCTTAGATGAAATATTTTCTCTGAGAAAATAAGTTTTCTTTTTTATTAGACGTTTAAAATGTAATTCTGAAGAGAAAATTAAACCAATCTTTCACTTCACATTCAAAAGGAAAATCTCCCCTGAATTCTTTCCTGTCCAACATTTCAAACTTGCAGCTCAATAGATTTGATTTTATATTTCGAAATATAATTTATATTCATTTCACTACCATCATTATATTTATTCTATAGTTTTATAGAAATTCGCTACATTGAGACACCTCGAGTGTCTGTTTATTTCTAGAGAAATTTTCCAGAATGAAATAAAACTTAAAGCGAGAAATACTACGATATATTCTGAAGAAGCCATAAATAAGTTCTTTTTTCTATCTCATCTCCCCCCAGGGAATACGAGTCATCGGATAAAACTCTTATTCTTGTACTTTTTTTATATTTTGAATAAAGGCATGAATATTTTTAGCATTTGCCATTTATTTCTATCAAAAAATTTTAATTTTTACGCTTTATAACCCCCATCGATTTAAATCAGATTGTATAAAAGCATATTCTACGTTTTTACGACATATTTGTAAGGAGAGAACATTTTCTATCTACAAAATTTTGAAGTTATATAAAGTCTAGGAATCAACATCGTTTGATTTTTCTATTTTATGACATTAGATATCTTGTTATGTATTCGTAATAAAAAGCGTTTAATACAACAAAATCAGTGTGTCATATTAGATTTTACCCTCTCAATAATACATAGTACAGATATAAGGAAATTATTGGAATGCACACAATTATTCTTGAGTTTACAATGTATTTTCGAGTTTTGCGCATTGAACACAAAAATAGCTATTTTCATCCTGACCTTTTTATCTGTCTGTGTAATGTCACGCATCAATTCTAGCTATACGACTGCACGACAAAATGCCATAGAATTTTTGTAGCTAATGATTTATAATAACCCTTTAAACTTAAAACAAATCATTTTTTTTTAATTTTCTATATATATTGAATAAAATTATCAAAATACTCAAATCAGAATAAGTATTATAATAAAATTAGTGAAGAAATGCATGCACAAGTAAAGCAAACCGTTGCGAATTTGAGATTGTTTTTCTGAGAACTGTTATTTTCCACTTTGCGCGCATTGTAGGTATTATATGCATATATACATACTATACTTAAATGTAAATAACCATCTGTCAACAAATTTTTATTAAAAATATCTACAAAAATTATTTGCAAAACTTAACGAACCAGAAAAAAATAATGTAAATGGGAAATAAAACTTATATCTCACCAATTCCTGAGCTCAAAATTTTTCTGAAAGAAATATCAACAAAATCTATCACTGATATAGTTATACTATATGTAGCTTTGAAGCGCATTTGCTAATTTTAATACTATCAATATTTAAACAGCTTATATACAGCTTATTTACAGAAATAGATATTGTATTTCAGGATATATATTGCTTGGAAATATCTTTTCAAATTTTAACTTCTAAATTTTAATGCGATATAATATCTGAGATATTTTTCGCCTGTATTTTATTTCCTGTTGTTTGTAGGGTAGATGTAGGAGAATTAAACTTATATCACACCATTCCCTGAACTCAATATTTTCCTGAAATAACTATCATCAAAATCTATCATGACTAAAGTCATATATGTAGCTTTAAAGCGCATTTTATAATTTTAATTTATTATATTAACACCATGCAAAATCTGAAATATCTCTTGCTATATATGTAAATGTTTCCATTTAAGTTTAGAGAATCGGAGTATGAGTCATTTTGGAGGTATAATCAGTCCTTATAGACATATAAATACATGTTTGTAAATTACCGTTGTTCAGTAGATGCAGAATGATAAAGTTTATATCAAATAATCCCTGAACTCAGCCCATTGCTTAAAATATCTTTATCAAAATATATCGTGTATTTCAAGACTTATTTAGCACGGAATTGTAGTTTTACATTTTCAACTCTACATATTTATTTGGTGCAAACCGAGAAATATTTTTAGCCATAAACCTGCTCAACAAATCTGAGCGTGTGTCGCTTTAGGTGTACAATCGGTCAACATAGATATACCAAAATAGGTTTTGAAATTACCGTTGCTCTGCCAATAAAGGTAGGATGATATAGCTTATATAAAATTTCTCATGGCCCAGCCTCATTACTTGCGACAAATTCTTCAAAATCCAGCGCTCAGGCGGTTGTTAGTATAGAGAAAAATCACGTGGCGAAATATCATGAGATATTTTGCTTTGAAGCAGCTATTGAAAATTGTGCAGATATAATTTTTTATATCAAAATAATGACAGTTGCATGAATTGAAAAATGTTTTTTATGTGAAGACCACTGTACTTAGGGCATAAGCCCTATGCAATATTATTATATATAATAATAATAATAATAACAATTATATTAAAATACATTTTAAATAGAAAGTTTAATATATTTAAAATATAAAATTTATAAATTATATTTGTTTATTCAATACAAATCAACTATAACATACATTTTAATGCGAAAGTATTTACATATTAAGATGCGAAACTCTACCTTGTTCTCAAAAAGGTTTATGAATTTAGTCAACTACAAAAACCACATATGTTTCATGTTGATTTAATGTACAAGAAAATAAAGTAAAAGAAAATCAATTGTAAATATGATACAGAAGTTGTTTTTTCTCAATACTATTAGACATCCATTTCCATCTATCAATATTTCACATGCATATTTCCGTATATTTAAAAATCATAGTTTTGTCATAACTCATTTTTTTGCCACAGCAGATGCCTAGTTGGAGATGCAGGAATAGGTTTTTTTTAGTTTTTCCTTTTCCATGTTCTTCACACTTTTCTTTTAACAAAATTCTAACTTTCTCTCTTCACCATTCGCAACATTCATCTTTAATTATGGAATATATATATATATATATATATATATATATATATATATATATATATATATATATATATGCATACATATATATATATATATATATATATGTATATATATATATATGTATATATATATATACATACATATATATATATATATATATATATGTATATATATATATATATATATATATATATATATATATATATATATATATATATATATATATATATATATATATATATATATTAAAAATGTTATACATGTAACTATAAATTACGTTTGAAAAAAGTTATGTTTGTAATTACTAAATGAATTAAATATTTGCAAATAATCTACAATTAACTTACAGAGAATTATGGATGATATTGTGATTTTGGTAAAATGTGATATGAATTAATAATTAAAATTTAATCTGCAAATTAAATACACATCATATACATCAATTTTTACACAAATGCAGCTAATAATACATTGAAATCACATATGAAACCCATTTGCCATGTATGTAAATGGTTATAAACTATAAAAAATAGCTAACCATTTTTCTAACATGGGTGATTATCCATATATATGTATATTTTATCAGTAACACTTTCACGTTTGGTGCAAATTTTGAAATTTTGATGTTGCGATATGCAATTTTTTTATTAACACATATATGGGTAATATATATATTATCCATATTCATGTATTTTTATTAGTAAAATACTCACGTTTATCTCAAATTTTGAAATTTTGAAGTGATGAAATGCAATGTATTTTGTTAGCAAGCATTTCCAGTGTTTACTAAATAAAGAGACACCATGCATTTCTACTTCCCTTTCTACGAAGCAAAAAGAGGGGAGATGAAAATCTATTTATACGTGGTAAACAATATTTTTTCCAGCACCCTCTCAGCCATTCATCTCAATCTTTCAGTATTTCATATGTTTCGTCGCCTCAGAAAAGCATTCCGGGTACCAATGCTTGTATGTGAGAAAATGTGTACAATTAGTTAGTCTCATATCTTACTCAACTGATGGATAAAAAGAAATGTTATCACAAATATTCCCAAATACCAACACAAGATAAACTTCTTCAGTTTCTGTATGTTCTCCGTTGGATAACAAGCACTGCAAAAAAACTTTCTCTGACGGATTGCACTGTGGATGTTATTTCACAGAGAAAGATGTGTTAATGGAGGTAGATTTACTAAGAGGATGGAAATAATATTTTTTCTGAACTTAAATCGCAAAAGAATGCTTTTCTTTTCAGATATTCATTTGCAGAATTACGTGCTCTAAGATTTTAAAATAGTTTTTGAAGTGTCGCAATCATTAAATGAAACTGTAGCACACTGCTTTTTATTTACCTCAGAGATACTCTTAGTTCTCTCCAGACTAAGTATTTTGTAGCAAATAGATGAGATTTAGAGTGCAAATTAGTGTGAAAAAAAAGTGTTTAAAAAAGTCAGAAGTTTTTTGAAAGAATGAACTACATTTAACATTTATATTATAAATATATAAATATATGTGTATATAAACAACAATATATATATATATATATACATATATATATATAATAAAAAGATAAAATTAAAAATAAAATAAAAATAGTTAGACTAAGTTAAAACATGAACAGTGTCATACCCTGGTTCAAATACAATACGGATGAAAATTAAGTAAAGATGATACGAAAGGAAATATCAGACAAAAGGAAAACAATGATACCATAAAGGACAAAATGATCCTAATTTTAAATATCAATAATACACATGAATTTATCAACATTCAAGAGCGATGCATACAAATCAAGTTCAAACATCAAAGGATATCAAAATCTGGAGGCTCAAAAAATTAAAATGACAAAATAAGAGAAAAGATACAGT